>JAEMWC010000738.1:230000-307500 GCA_016490735.1 Pachyseris speciosa
ATCCTCGGTACAGCTTTGAAAACACTGTATAACAATCTATGATCTGTGAAAACGGCTTAAGTTGCGATGAGTTTGGTTTGAAACCATTTTCGAAAATCTAGATCTGTCAACGACAACAAATTCGAAAGCAAAAGTCACGAGAGTCATGTTTACAGCAGTTTATACCTCGAACAGCAGATCGTCTGTAGATCGCTCAGCGTACATGGATTGAAGTCGGTACTGATTGTCTCTTATCACATCAACCTTGTATCCTGTCAACGCGTAGCAAGCTTCGCGAAACTCTTGGATCTTTTTCTTGAAAACCTGGAAATACAAATTTGGAAACATCAGGCATAGGGGAGTGTCATATCGAGCAGTGCTGAGCAAAACTTGCTCCACCAAGACCCAGGGGCCCGTTTTTCGAAAGTCCCGGTAACTTAACAGGCCCGAAACCATACTTTTGAAATCAAAATCTCAAGAAACGTAGGGGAAAGTCGGGAGTGTTCTACCTCTAATGAAGTCGAAAAGTACCTGAAGACTTCTCAAAATATGTCAACAAGATCAGATTTCAGAATTTCAGATTTTTATTGTTTTGCACTATTTACGTATTATTAACAGTCTAGCTTGAAACATTATAATACATTTACAGTGTGGGGAAAGTAAAATGTACGGAGTGACCAAAATTGCTTAGGCTCTCGAGTTGGTCACTGCCACGTACAATTAACTGGCATAGATATTGACATAACTAAAAGAAAAAGTGCAAGATGAATTTCAGATAACAATGATATTTTAATTTATATGTAAAAGGAGACAACAATAACACGTGATAAAAAAAAATAGTAAACAAGCTACAGGTAAACAAATGATTCTTGAGGGTGGGTGGTCAATTGTGAATTTTTAGTGTTAGGTTTTATGGATATTTCTTATAATTCGTTATAGTTATTGTATTTTTATACAAATATACTTTTTAATTCATGTAAAGCGCTTTTGATCATTTTTATGTTAAAAGGCGCTATACTAAGTCAATAAATTATTATTAATTATTATTGAGAAACAGATTGGGTTATTTAGAAGGTACAGTTTTGTAGAAATGGATTAAAGATCATCACGACTACTAGACTTTCCATAATTTTCAGTTCGGATAGTACAGTTTCCCAAAGTTTTGATGCAACAGATGAAAAAGCATATAAACCATAATTATCAAGATCAAACACATAGGTTATGAGGAAAAAGGTAATAACCAGCGAAGAAAACTCGTCTCGGCCTTGATATTCAACCCACGCTCCTAAATAATACCATAAGAAGTACCTGTAAGCCACTGGGGAGAATGTAAATGCTTCTCATTATTGCATTAGCCTCGTACGCTGGCACTCGTTGGGCTCTTTGGAGAGGAACGCGTGACGAGCCTAATGAGCGTCTGGGGAGGTGGCTAATTTGCATTAGATTGCGAGTAGTCTCTAATTTTGACGATGGATTGTGGGGCGGGCGAAAGATGCGCGCGCGCGCGAAGTTGCGAGGAGACGCGACGCGAGGGGAGCGTCCTCGCGGCGCGTCTCCTCGCAACTTCGCGCGCTCGCAAGTGTCTTTCGCCCGCCCCACAATCCATCGTCAAAATTAGAGACTACTCGCAATCTAATATTGCATGGGACTTATCAAGGTTTCCTATTCGGGTTTTAATTGTTAAACAATGTGAAGAATGGTGGTTTACCTCCTTGAGTCGCTGATTTTTCATTTCTGCGGAGGAGAGTTGAGCTTTGAAATCTGTCATGCAAAAAGAACGTTCCCTTAGCAAAGCAAAGTAATGCCAAGCAGAGCTAAAAAGCAGATCTCAGCGACGGCAAATGGATCTTGGCAGGGAAAATGGCATCTAGAGAAATTTTGGGCCAGCCACATAATTTTTTCAGGCGTGATTAAGCCAAAATAATTCTGAAAAGCTCTAAAGTACGTAAAATGCATGGCATTTTTCTCCAAATTGAAGTTTACATATCCCTGAAACCCACCTCTCTCTCCCCACCCTCCCACCCCACACCCCCAAAAAACAACTTAATGAAAAACCTCTAAGTATGTAACCATGTTTGATATGCTGTATTTTTATCCAAATTAGAGCTGAATTATCCCTGAAGCACCCCTGTCCCCACCCCCACAAAATTTACTTTTTGGATTCCAAAAGCCCTTGGCAAGATCTGCTTTTCCCGTAGGGTTATAGAGCTCCCAAAATACCATTGTATTGTAGGAAGCACCACCCTAAAGAAACCCTAGTTTCTCGGGAAATCCCGAGCACCGCCCTAAAGAAACCCAAGCACCAACCAAAAGAAACAATAGTTTCTTGGGTAATCCCGAGAACCACTCTAAAGAAACCCTAGTTTCTCGGGTAAACCCGAGCATCATCCTAAAGAAATCCTAGTTTCTCGGGTATTCCCGAACATCACCTTCAAGAAACCCTAATTTCTCGGGTAATCCCGAGCACCACCCTAAAGAAACCCGGGTAATCCCGAGATGCGCGGAGCTTATGTAATAATGGGAGGCACCACCGTTGACTAACGCAAGCTGCAAGGCTTCAGGGAGCAAGACTGACATCGCCCTCGCCTTCCCTTGAACAACAAAAAGCAAACGCCAACCTTCCACTTGTTTGACCACACTCGGTGCATTTTCAGGACTGAATTTGCTGAATTCGGGCTGAGGTCCTCAGGGCTGCAGCCTCCCTCCTCCAGAATCTGTAGTCGCCTCCTCAGAGTCTCGTTCTCTTTCCTGAGTTTTTCAAGCTCTTCTCCCCGCTGCTGTTTGGCAAGGCTTACAGGGTTCATCGCCAGATGAACTATCTTGGATTTAGTTGGATCATAGTAACCCTGAGAGTAAATTCAAGTAAGCAATTAATTTACAGGTCTTGGCAAATCCTCTCTTAAAAAAACTACTTAAAAAAAAAAGATACAAATGATTTTGTTAAATATATTGGAAAATGAAGATTCTTATAAAGACTTAGAATCCATCATATCAAAACTTAAGTTTTACTCTTCATAGCTGTACATCCTTATTTTCCGATCCTGTTTTGTCCCAGATACTTCGCATTTGCTATGTAACCTTAATGAACTAGTGCAATACGATTTTCTCTTAAGTAGTTCTTCTTTTGTCTTTTTTGTAATACGTTTCTTTTTCCTTTAAACAAAGGCTAGCAGATTTTTGTTTATTTTTATTTTTCCTGGCCCGCCTCGATTAGCCTCCGCTACCTGCGGTGCCAGGTCTGTTATTACTGTATCATGTGCGAAAATGTAATAAAGTTGTCTTGTCTTGTCTTGTGAAACTCGAGAGGTCGACTTGGCAAGTCTAACAGCTTCGGTGCTTCGGTGTTTAACACTGACGGCTTATAGTACTTATCGACAAACCGTTTAAGCCTGATAACAACGTACACCACCCCTCTCTCACCACGAAAATAAGCCCGCAAACTGCCATTCCTCGAAATCTATAGATCACTTTGGAAAAGACTAGAGTCGAGTGGCCGCGCTAGCGATTGTGGGATTGTTTGGGGGGAGATGGGGGAGGGGCGGGGGACGTATTGGGAAGAAACAGTCGCTTCCCCAGCAAACAATCCCACAATCCCTCATGCGCATTTCTCGATCCCAGTCTTTACCGAGTGAGCCCCGAATACCCCAATAAGGTGCCTATTGACGGGCTACCACTATTGGCCACCCCTCCTACCTGAATATAAGCTCATGGGGCTTGTACTGATAGATCCCTAATAGTGATAAGGCCTGTGAGGATTGACGGAACTGAACGATTGCTTATCGTGCGGCAGACTAAGAATCTTAGACTCCACAGATACAGGGAATTTATTAAAGACTTCACGACAACACGACGTGTTTATTGTTTCATCTGGTGTTGGTCTGACAGGTTTTCGTTTCAATTGATGACCTACAATGTAGCACAGTATACCCCTTTGGAGCCTTGACATTTTCGGACACACAATTCGTTCCACAAATAAGCCGAAACATTTTTTAAACAAAGAAGGACTGGAGGAAATAATGGACGGAAAGAGGAACTGCCAGTTCAACGAGAGGTGCCTTCCAAAATTGCATAGCACTAGAAATTCGTCAGGCCTTTTAAACATAAGGGATGTACATCAATACAAGGAAGAAAATTCTAATTTGTTCTCATGGCTAAAAACATTTCCAGCTATGAATCCGAGTTAAACGCTTGTGCGTTATACGCTTCTGCTTTTAGTTATTTACTTAAAAGACTCCTCGTACGGGGCAAACTCTCTTACGAGTAGATCTTCGAAAACCATAAATTAGCTAAATCTACCTGCATGTGCATTTGTTCCTTGCGGATTTCGTAAATTTCAAGTTGTTCCTGCAGCTTAGCATTCTCTGCTTTCAGTTTTTCCACCTCAGTCCTGCAGTGTAAGGGAGGACACACCTTGATCAATCAAAGGAGACAAGCACAGTAGACTTCTTTTTTCATGTTTGGACGACAAAAAAATCCCTGCTTACAAGTTAACCACAAATGATTGCTTTTTTGGCTCGTTTTCCATCTACTGCGGTCACTGACTAAGGCAATCACTGTTTCACAGGTTAAAGGGGCAGTGTCACGCTATTTGGCAACTTTATAAAAAGCTAGAAGGTGTCTTCGCATCAATTGAATTCCAAAAATAATGGTTTAGTTTGTTATTAAAGACTATTTGAAGATACTGAAAGTGTTTCCTGTCGCCTGTTGCTACGGATGGCAAGGATGGAAATGAATTGAAACTTGAAAAATTTGGCAACTTTTTCAAGTTTTGATGTTACGCCTTCAAAAAATCCTCAAGAAATTTATTATGGTTAGCCATCTCTGATAAAATTCATTTGATATCTTCGTCGTAGCTTTAGAGAAGCATTTTGTTTGAGTAAAGCCTCAAGTAATGATTTTAGCACAGAATTGACCTAAAACAGCAAAATCCTCGTGACACTGCCCCTTTAAACAGGGCGACATTACTGTTGCAACTTTTTTTGAAAAAGTAAAAAAAGAAACCCCGTCGCTTGGGAATACGTCAAAACACTGTCACAGACGACTCCAAAGCTGTACCATCGGTAAGGTGAGCGTCTTTGAAGTAAAATGGAACTTTTTAAAGCCAAGAACGGTGATGGCAACAAGAACGCCGAAAAACAAAAGGTTTTTACAAACAAGGTGCGTTATACACTCAGTGTCACAATTATCATAGATTTGTTATGTCTTAGGATGATTCCAATACAGAATCGAAACAATGATGTCTTCATTCATTCTTTCCCTTGCATATAACGATATGTCACACATCTACGCTGTGGAAAATGCCGGTACAGTCGAGCCTCGATTATCCGGATTTCTCGATTATTGTTGCTTAGCTGGCCCCAGTGTTTCATGAATATTAATTAGCCATATTAAAGATCCGCAGCAAAACTTTTCCCCTTCAAATTAAGCAATGAAACTCCAGTTCAAACTGAATTTGTTTCCCTTCAAAACACAAATCTGTACGCGTTTTGAGCTCACACGCACCGTAGTAACGCAATGCATTTCACTGAGCTCTGATTTACTCAGGTGTTCCTTGTTGCTAAGTAAAATTTCACGCTCCATTTGTTCAGTCATTCAGTTTTAATGTTGGCTCATTAATATTCATATTTTCGATTATCCGGACTCTCGATTATCCGGACTATTCAGCCCAGTCCCCACGAGTCCGGATAATCCAGGTTCGACTGTGCACATGTTAGATGGGATTCACTCAGACGATTTTTCCAATCGTGGATTTGTAGTTTGAGCAGTGGGCCACTGGCCAGACGCTCGCAGGTTCGCACGTCTCCTGAGCCAGTGAATTTTTTCAAAGGTCAGGATTTTTCAATGCCACATTAATCACTTATATGTCACAGTACCTCAACAAACTGTCATCTGCTTTTTCAAGTGTCTGCACAGCGACCTTATCTCGCAGTTCGCCAATTTCAACTTCCATCTGCAAACAAAACGATGCCAAGGAACGCTTTTCAGTTAGTTCTTGAAAAAATCATACGAGAGCTCTGTGAGCCAATTCATGAACTTGGAACATAGTTACTAACTATCCTTTGAGGAAGTCCGAAGTCTGAAGCTAAAATGGCGCACCTTGTAAAAGATTGGGATCGAGAATGCCGCGTGAGGGATTATGGGATTGTTTTCGTGGACGCTATTTGTTCCTTGGTTATCACTGGAATGGATACACTAAAATAAGGTGAGACATTTCATGATGCATACACAATGCAACATCTCAAAATTATCGCGGAACATTGGTGACCGTTATATGGCAATAACCGACAACCTCAGTGTTAATCCGCATTGGCAGATAAACAACACTGTTTAGGCAGAGAAGAACTGCTGGGTTAGACACTGATCTCTAGTGATTAGGCCTAAGAGCTGACTCGAAATGGTTAGCTTTCATATATTGTTATGGTAACACGATATAAATTTGTTAAAACTTACCTCCCTCGTCAGCTACCAATCGTTGGTGTAGTGGATATGGATATCGTTGTGACGCCTATATCCCGGGTTCGACCCTTTGTGTACTCTTTTCAAAGATTTTTTTTAAAAACTTGCATTAAAATTTACTAAGATCGTTTGACACTTTATATACACAAAACTAAGTGTGTGATCTGACTTTGGAGTATCCATTCTAGTCAAGACCATTTTTT
This sequence comes from Pachyseris speciosa, assembly GCA_016490735.1. NCBI lineage: Eukaryota > Metazoa > Cnidaria > Anthozoa > Scleractinia > Pachyseridae > Pachyseris > Pachyseris speciosa. Next base: position 236,639 of record JAEMWC010000738.1, read on the forward strand.
CTTCCAAATACGCATCCCCCCAAACAATCCCACAATCACTTGCGCAGCATATCGGTCCCAGTCTTTTTCAAACTGAGTTATTCAGCATGTTCACGAGTTGTTCGTCACAATAAAGCCTGCGTTTCTAACGTGGTGAAGGACGACTCTATACCAGCTGATTTACTGAAACACAATAAATCACTGTCTGGCCTTGGTTAATTAATGAGACGGCTATAAGCTGACGTCGACAATGTAAAAATCTACATGCATGCTGTACACACCTTATTACACTTTACTCTCTCCTGGCTCGCTATTTCTGCTTTTTGATGCAACTCAGCCTGGAAGAGTACAGAGACAGAGGCCAAAAGGAATTAACTGGGCATGATATGAGCATTAGGTCAGTTGAACACATTCCAGAAACTGTTACAAATGGAAACGAATCCTACAGTAAAGAAACTGACCTCTAGCGTTTCTATGTGTTCATGGGATGTTTTGAGTCGAGCTTCTGCCTGTTTACAACAAAGAGGACAATTTGTCAAATACACACTCTAACGCTTGCATAACTCACCAGGGCCCGGTTGTTCGAAAGTAGATTAACTTAATCCAGGATTAGTGTAAACTTTGGCTGCAGTTTTTAACTTTTGGATGAAAGTTTCTTTTGCTGCTTTTTCGCTTTTTAGGATTGACGTCCTCTAATCTAAAATTTTGCAGAATATCAGCGTTCAACAACGTTTATGGATAGAGAAATAAACTACTTGGTTAATTTTTAATCTTGGATTAGGGTTGAACGGCTTTCGAACAACCAGGCCCAGGAGTACAGTGTACTGTAACTGGGTTGGTTGTACAGCGATGAGGAGCTAGAGAAAGGGTGTTTCTTCAGATATCCAGACACTGAGAACTGGGTTGAAAAAACGAGGTGCAGCCGAGTTTTCTTTTAACCAGCTTTGAGGTGTGCAGATAAGTGATGACACAGCCTATTGGGTGTAGCTTTTAAAACCATTAGTACATGTAATTCTTGGGGAAATTCAAGGCAAAAGTTGACCAGGTTTTATGATAATTCGGATCACATCTCCAAACCTCCTTCATGGCCGTGATTGTCTTTGTTTTCACTTCATGAATTATTACTGAGAAGGATATCTCAGCTTAGCGCACAGGATAATTCTGACTGACCTCCTGTAACCTGGCATGTATCTGGGGATCGTAGCTTGACGAATAACTGTTATCATACGTATCCAGAATTCTGCGGCAGCCATCACGCTCCTGGTAGTAATGGGCGAAAACGATAGTTACATACATTAGTGAAACTGGGTCAATATTTATGGAACAATAGGAGTATTAGACAGCTGCATTTATAAAGATTTTGTGATTGATAAGATGTTCTATTAAAGACAGCCAGAATGGAAAGCAATTAGAATATGGCGGATATCACACATGTTTAGAAAAATTTCAACTGATTTAATTGTCTACTACCTTTGGTCTTAGAGCGGTTTTCAATTGAGCATCGAAAGTAATTCTGGTTTTACTTTGGCTTTGCATTGCTTCACTGTGTGATTGGCTAAGAAAACGCATGCCACTTTCTCAGCCAATGAGAAGCAAAACCAAAACCAATCGTGACTTGCACACCCGTATTTTCCTGCACTTTGCGCCGGCTACATGTAATTGCTTCCTATTCTGATTGGCTCATTGCATCATTTGTGTCTGTTGTGATTTGCTGGAGTAATTGCTTTGGTTTTGGTTTTACAACACTCACAATTTGACAAATATTATTCTATTTTAATGAACACAACACAGGATTTCATCCAAAGATGCAAACATTAGAACCACTGTGCAGTTATCAAGAGAAAGGAGACAGGGTACAGTGTATTTAACTCTCTCTGCAAATCAAAGCCTCCTTCTACTGTGTTTTCCGTACAAACAAGAACTATAAATTTTGACTTACAGCTGTGACAAGAAACAACCGTCGCTGGAGTCTTTGATTCATTTCTTTCTGCCGATCACTAGTTTCCTGTGTGTTGAGAAATCACCAAAAGTTAAAGTGATAACCGGCAAGGATTAATAGAGACAAACATAACATACAGAGCTATCACCAGTGCTTGTAATTCACTAGATACATGTACCTGTTACAACTAAACAGTTTTGACCTTAAGGGTACAGGTGATCTTGATTGCTGTAGGTTCATTTAATAAAGAAAAATAACTTCGAACTTACTCACAAAGAGGGTATAGAGCTGAATACAAGAGTCCCCTGTTAGCTCTATGAGCTAAATGTTTTGTCATTTATAGTAGACTTAACAAAATAACTCAATTCTGATTGGTCGAGAGCAGTACAATTAATCTCAAATTGTACTCCAAGGGAGTACCTATTAGGTTTCCATGGCAACGGCATGTAAGCACAATCATAAGCGGCAAATTTTGTTGAATATACTATAAATAAAAAATTGTGTGACCTCATAAAATTCGTGATTAACCCATTGACTCCCGAGCATTTTGCTGAAAAACACCTTTTGAAGCCCGTTGAGCCGTTTTCTGGCCAGATTCTAGCCAAAAAGAACCAAAACTGCCCTAAACTCTGTTTGCTGGTGGAGTTCATCGCGCCCTTCTGTTCCTGATGCTTGGTATTAGCTTTCCAAGATCGGGCATGCGCAGAAAACAAATTTCCCTCTCCTTCTACCTTTCACTTTCTCTCCTCCCCTTTTCTTTTGATTTTTTTTTTGCCTCGCTTTCTTTTTCTCTTGCTGGGTATTTCCTGGGCTTCCTTTCGGTGGGAAAAGATTTGTGGAAAACTTTTAGGATCATAGGATTAGGTGGAAGGAAGTGCAGGTGGATAGTGGAACAAGATTTTCATTCAAATTTTTTGGCTCAACGTCACTTGGTTTTTTCATGTTTTCTCTGGCCTGTTTTACATAATGGTGCTCATTTGGGTATGGTTTGAAAGATCTCTCCCCCCTACACATGCTACATGTAAAAGTAGCCCATGAGCATTAAAACTGATGATGTCACAAGCAGTACAAGGAATATGGTTCTGCGCAGTCAGTTTTGGCTGGCACGGGTGCCAATGGGTTAATAGAAATGACGATACTCGTGATTTTGAAAGTTCTCAAATTGCACTCGCCTTTCAAACTTACTCGCACTCAAGGTCATGTGATTTCCTATACTTATAATATTAATAAAACTCGAAACAAATACAAGTTATTGTTCATGACAAGTGATCCGCAAAGTACGACAATTTTCAGTCTGTAAATTATTACAAAACACATTAAGTCAAAACAATCACAAAATGCGTAATCACTTTCTACAGTCAACTGAAAACTGTCCTGGTAAAAGTTAAACAGAAAAATTACAGAAAGAAAACTCATTTTCTGTGGACATACTGTACAGTATCATGAATGTGAAGCAGAAGAAGACACAAAAGCAGAAACAGTAAAGGTAGAGAGTATCAACTCTCAACACTGTGTGTCAGCTATCTGTTTAAGAGGAATAAAAGTCAAAAAAAAATAAATTAAACCTATTTACATGTACCTTCAGTTCTATTGACTCCCTTTTAACAGCTGCCAGTTCCTCTGCTGCTCTCTGGAATGCTCTCTCATTAATCTGTGCACTGGACAAACAACATTAGAATGATTATATAAAAAGAAAAAAGTGAGCATGACAAATTGTATGCACCTGTAAGTCAGAAAACCAAGAGTAAGTAAAGGTCCAAGATTTCTTAAATTACAAGACAGTGTATTATGACAAATCTTGAACTGCTTACAGCATTTCTTTTCATCAACTCATTATATCTGAGATGTACTGAAAGCAACTGCCATCTCTCCTGCTTACCCTGGCACATACCCACATACCCAGGGTACCCAGGCATATTCTGTATGCCATTAATTGTACACCCTGTACACTCTGTACAAACTTGTGTACACAGTACCAAATGTATCGTGTATACCCTTTAATACCCGCTGTAGAAGATACAGCCAGTCACAGTGGAGGAAAGCCATTGAATAATTATTCGTTGGTATTCCACCCAACCTTCCCATTTTGCACTGGGCTCTAGCCTTACTGTATGTTGCATTGATTATGTGAAGGTCTATGTAATTTTCTGTGGCATGCTATTCAATAGTTATACAAAGCTTTCTTGTGGTACATTTGTATACCAAGTGTTTTCTTCAAAACCACACTGCAGTGTAGCCTAAACATTAATTGAAGGGCTGAGGGCATAAACTGCCTATGTGTAGTTTTAGGTGTTTTTTTTGCATACGTTATTTCTCGAAAACGAAAACGAAATCGGTGAAAAAAAATACGGGACAATGTTTTTGAATCAAAATGCAGTTCACATGCAAACATTTGGACAAATCCAAGCGAACTAAAAAAACGGCCGAAAATTACACATAGGCAGTTTATGCCCTCAGCCCTTCATATGTCTGCCTTATTAACATGCATGAAGCAATGCCCAAGGGTATTCTTTATTTCTTTATTTGAAAACTTAGCGTCAAATGCTCGTAACTGAAGGGTAAAACTGAAACTGGACATGAAATGATTGATAGGTAGAAAGGATTGTTCCATAGTGTGACGTAGACTAAAAGTTTTGGCGGTTAAAACATTGGTACTTACGCAACGTGTCTGCCGAATCCGCGCTAGCTTGTTTGGTTTAATCGAATTATGTCAATTTGCCTGTTCGCTCGGTGATCGAAGGACATCATGAAGTCTTTAGATCCACAAGTCTAACACGGCTGAAAGAAGCCAGTCGTGTTTTCTCTGCTTGCCAAACCATGAAGAGAGAGATTAATTTGACTCTCCGGTTTGGGAGTAGAGATTAAGAGCCGGGCAGAAAAAAAAAAACTCTGAAAACATCTCTCGTCTCAAAAGCGGGTCGGTTTTGCTAGTCTTGGTCCATTTCTGAAAGGTTGCCGTGCTAGAATTTGCGAAAAGGAGAGGTGTTTTTGGAGTTTAGGGCAAAAAAAGTGGCCGATGTTTGCAGAGTGTCTTTCGCTCGCGGAGGGCATAACATTCCCACAATTCATTGCGGCCGAAGTGGGCGCTGTCTCGCGGGCCATCGAAGCCGTGAAACAGTTCGTCAAAATTCGGAAACATTACGGAGAATTCATCCGAGAGAGGGAAGTCAGCATGACGACAAGTCCGTCCGTTTTCGATGACTATCTTGAAAACAATCCGGGGAAAAGTTGCATGGGCGCGCGTGGAAAATATTACTCGTGGTCGGTCGTCGAGTTGTTATGTAAACACAGGGAGACATGCTGCCGAATTTCAACATATAAATCAGTTTTGCGTCGATCAACTCGGTTATTTTGATTTTATGGAGGCTTGTAAACATCAGCAAAACGTATTTTCAAGCGAGATAAACACCAGCAAAAACGTATTTGCACGCGAGACATTTTCACAAGTCGTTGTGTTACGCATCAGACGATACGGATTAAATTTCACATCTTATGCAAATATTTACGTCTTGAAGCCAACAAAACTAGTTAAGTATTTTGTTCCAGTTTTTTCACTGTCGTCATTTACGTTGATTTGTGATACGAATTTCATTCCACTGGTTCCATTTGACGACGAAAATGAACCCTTCAAAATCGTTTCAATAATGACCAAAGCACGCGAAGCGCCAGTCAAATCTCTGTTTCGAAGCGGAAACCGACGGGAAACAGCTTACTCTTTTAACTCTTAATTTTGCCCTTGAACATCGTTAACTCAAATTTTCGGTGTTGCTCACGAACAGAAGTTGTTGGTAGTAGCCAAAAGCTATCTTCAAATAAAAACAACCTTCTTTAATATTTTAGTCTATTTCTCAGCCGACAGCAAGCTTTTTAAGCACTGAGTTAGAATCAAATCCGATCCTGCTTTATGCCGTTCTCAACCAAAACACCCTCTTCAACACTTTACTTACATCGGCCAAAGCCTTCCCGAAAGAATTAAGAATCAACCAAGAAACCTGTGCGTTCTCTTCATTTCGGAGGAACCAAAAAAACCAAGAAACCTGTGCGAGACTCAAAATACGCCGCTTACTTTAACGTTAACGTTTGCAATGCCCTAGGCCGAACCCTATCCCTAGCTCTAACCCTAACCCTAGCTCTAACCCTAACCCTAGCTCTAACCCTAACCCTAACTGTAACCCTAGCCCTAATTTTAACCCTAACTCTAAACTTAACAATAACCCTAAATCTTTTGAGTGCTGTTTTCAAGTCGGACAAAATCTACGCGCGCTGGCTTAAGGTTAACCAAGGTTGCTGTGTGCTGTTTTTAAGTCAACCCAGAATGTTGCGCACTGTTTTCCAGCTAAGCAGGGGCACCCAACGACAAGTTTCGGTCGATATCTGTTCGGTGGAGGGTAATTCGCCTTGGGTTTTCGGCGTCGATTAAAGAGGGCACTCGGATTTTCGTAACTAAAACGTGACCTAAAAGATTCGCAATTGGGAAATCATAACCCCTGAGGTTTTCGGAAAGGTCGTAATTGCTGTTTTTGGCAGTCAAAAACGTCAGCTAGCATTTTCGGAAAGAAACTAGTTCCCTAGAAAGGTCGTCGAAAGCTCATTTCAGCTGGCATTTTCTCAAAGAAAGATTTTGTTCCCTAACATTTTCGGGCAAGTAAACTTTCAGCTAGGTAACCCGAACAGATGAACTTTTTCTAGCTTATGAAAACATCACTTCAAACAAACTTCAAACACCACAAGGTACTTAAAAATTCCTTTCTACATCTTTTGGTTGATTTGGCTCGTTGGGTGCCCCTGGCTAAGGAAGCTTCTTGAGCACTATCAGTAAGCAAAACACTGGTAATAAGTGCTGCATTTAAAAAAGTCGACCATTTCCAAGTCGGATGGGCATCTTGTGGGCTGTTTATGAGTTAAAAAGGCACATCGCGCATAAAGAATACCCTTGGGCATTACTTCATGCATGTTAATAAGGCAGACATATGAAGGGCTGAGGGCATAAACTGCCTATGTGTAGTTTTAGGTGTTTTTTTTTGCATACGTTATTTCTCGAAAACGAAAACGAAATCGGTGAAAAAAAATACGGGACAATGTTTTTGAATCAAAATGCAGTTCACATGCAAACATTTGGACAAATCCAAGCGAACTAAAAAAACGGCCGAAAATTACACATAGGCAGTTTATGCCCTCAGCCCTTCAATTTGTGTGTATACCGTAAACTGCTGCTGTAAGCCCTGGACTTATACATCTTTGTAAGTTGTTTTAGGAGGGCCTATAAATGGAGGGACTTATATGTGAGGGGCTTATAACTGGAATAGAAGAAGCACTTTGAAACAAGCTATAGCAGTGCTGATCAAAATCTGCTTTGCATTTACTGGCTTTTAATTAAGCTTCAAAACGTCATAATAAATGGAATTCATTTCAATACGTTTGGAACAAAATTAAAGCTAACAACACAAACTAACAAAACAGAAGTTCAGACTTTTCTCTTGAGGTTAATTTTATTGTGCCACAATAATTTTTAAAAATTTCTGTTTGAAGTAGTAGAGAGTTCCTAGAAAGTGCTTTCAGATATCATTCTCTTAAAACAAGAAAAGCTAGAGGGGGCTTATATCCGGGTTGGGGGAGGGGGGGTATAATCGGATGTACAATATGTTTTGTTTACACTTAGATGGGCCTATAACCGGAGGCACTTATAATTGGGGGCCTTATAAGCGGCAGTTTACGGTGCCAACAAAAATACCACTTACTTGTTAGATTTTCATAAGGATCACAAGGAATTCTTACTCACCTGGACTTAAGCTCACTTTGTGTTTCTAGCAAGACAACCTGGCTTTTCTGAAGATTTGCAATATCCTGGGCTAGCTGGGCTGGAGATCTGTTACAAGAAAATTGTAACAAGGATACTGGGAGTAATAAAGCAATGGTGATGGCCTTAAACAATAAATTGTATGGTTAAATTTAACGCAAAAGTGCTTGAAATAACTGCCAATTTTCTGTCAGTGAGTAAATTCTAATTTGAAATCAAGGTGTGGTTTGAAATCTAAACATAGTGTCATACAAAAACTTTCATACATCATGCACACTAATGGAGTGTACCCTGGATTATTACTAAACAAACAAACAAACAAACAAACATCCAGCCAATTTATTCTGTTAAATAAAAGAGCAAGTGGGAGGACAATGTCCTGCTCAGCAATAATAGTAAATTTCCACAAAGAAAACATGTTCTTGAAAAAGCGCTTTGTCTTTGTTTTTTAAATTCAAGTGAGAGCAAGAGAGTTGAAACTCATTGGTTGCTTGTTCACTATCAATTATCACTTGGGCAATTAGAACATTGTCATCACTGATTCTATTTTATCCTTACAGTAGCTAAAACCAACAGCATTTCATAAACTAAAAAGCCATTTCCATGGTAGGGAGAGCTACTACAGTGTAAGTACATAATGGGGGCTGGTGTTCATAATTTCTGGGTGTCAGTCAGTCAGTCAGTCAGTCACCAGTGAATCAGTCAATAAAAGTCCATATTAAGTAAGTTAAGTCATTCAGTCAGTCTGTTGGTCAGTCAGCAGTCAGTCAAAAGTCAGCAGTCAATCAAAAGTCAGTCAGTCAGTCAATCAGTCAGTCAGTAGTCAGTCAAAAGTCAGTCAGTCAGTCAGTCAGTCATTCAGCAGTCAGCAGTCAGCAGTCAGCAGTCAGCAGTCAGTCAGTCAGTCAGTCAGTCAGTCAGTCAGTCAGTCAGCCAGTCAGTCAGTCAGTCAGTCAGCCAGTCAGTCAGCCAGCCAGTCAGTCAGTCAGTCAGTCAGTCAGTCAGTCAGCCAGTCAGTCAGTCAGTCAGTCAGTCAGCCAGTCAGTCAGTCAGCCAGTCAGCCAGTCAGTCAGTCAGTCAGTACGTCAGTCAGTCAGTCAGTCAGCAGTCAGCAGTCAGTCAGTCAGTCAGTCAGCAGTCAGTCGGTCAGTCAGTACGTCAGTCAGTCAATCATTCAGTCAGGCAGACAATCAGTCAATAAAAGTCCATATTAAAAGAGTACTGTCTTAGGATAAGTAATATTGAGTGCATCGTGACTATATTTGGACTGTGCTGCAATGTTATGTTAAATAATAAAATACATTAAAATTCAAAGAAACGTTTTTGAAAATGTCACAGACCTCAGCCTCTTTGTTCCTGACAAGTCTTCTGTTTCCCACTTTTGAATTTTCTTTTTCAGCTCCTAATGGTAGAGAGTAGAGAACAGAAAAATAATAAATTAATGATATCTGTCTAGCCTTTTGAAGTATGTATATTTATGAGAGCCCACTTAAGTGTACTTTTTTACCATGAGAGTACTTCTTGTTTGAAGTACTAATATTTTAAAATTTAGAACCACGTTTCATTACTGTATTAAAAAAAAGGGAAACTTCTTTAAAATGTTTGCCCCCCCACCCCCACCCCCTGGAAAGTCAGAGTTGAGGGTGGGGTAACTTTGTCATTTACAGGGGGCAAAAATGGCCTGTTGTCTGTATAAAGAGGAGGGGGGGGGGGGGCTTAAAATAGTTTTTGTGCAAAACTCAAACAATTGCATTGAAACTTTAGTATTTAATACAGATCAGCAAACAGTATTATGTGTTTTAGTGTATATTTGTTTAAAAACAAACCAACTGGGCCGCATGAAGTGGATTTCGTAAGAGGAAATACATGTAGGAGGGACTAATTACAAAATCTCATGTCCCAAAGGGGGGACGTATGGGAGAGGGGAATTTGTTACAAAAACCGACTTCCAAACAGGGGGCTTGTTAGAGACGGGGCTTAATAGAGCTTTATGGCACGTTCTGTTTATTCACATGATGACAGTGTTCAAGATCTGAGTTAATGTAGGGATCAAAATGAACTACATGTACATGTATGGGTTAGTCTGGTTACAACCTGATGCCCATAATTGCCAATAAGCAAGAAGCCAGTAGTTGTTACATGGCTTACAGACCTCATTTTCAATCTCAACTCTTGTCAACTCTGTAATCTTCTGCTCAGATCGCTGGAGTTTTCCTTGTAAACTGTCAGCTTTCTCTTTCAACAAAAGGTTACTTTCATTTGTCTCCCTGGAAAACAGTTGAAATCATCAGAAAACAAAGAATGTCCTAGCTACACTGTAAGTGGCTAGACTGGGGAAAGTATGTTGACATCACAATGCCAGGTCTTTAACTCTTCAACATAAAAGAGCAATGGAAGTGAATGGAGACTTGAGGTGCAGTAAAACAGGCAACAAATTCCTGCTACTTTCCGTGCAACACTGTTGCGGTACAAGTATGGTAATTGAAAATAATGACAAGATACACAGTGTACCTGTAATAGTGATTTTCTTCCTTTAATTTCTCATTTTCTTTTTCTAATTCTCTGTACTTTGTGAGCTGAGTTTGCATGACTCTGGCAACTCCAGAAGCTTCTTCTTGGCGAGACAACTTCTGCTCCAATTCCTGATAAATAAGAAGGGATAAATGTAGAAGGTTATTCACTGCTGAAGATAATTATTATCTTTAATTTAAGTCAATAACCTGACAATGATTTGATGAACTACATGCATGAACGCAGAGGTACAGATACCAAAACAGACTAGTTTGCAACATGTAGCCAAGTGCACCAACTCCAGTTTACATTTCCAATAAATTTGCAGACATGAAGTGTTAAAAATGGTATGTCTAACTTTATTCACCCTTGGATTCATGATTAATCAGAAGAAAAGGACAAAATTAACCTGCTATTTTGCAAAATTCAAACCCAAGTACATTTGACTACAAATTTATGCAAACTGAAACACAGGCATGTATAAAGCTGCCTCTGAAACTGTATTACAGCTGTAAGTGGCCTTACTAATTTTGCTATTTTGCTGCATTATAATAATCACTATAGAACTTAACATTATCAGCAACCACTGCCCAGTTGAGGGAGCACAAGGTCACAGGTTCAAACCCCAGACCAGACCACAAACCAGGGTCTTATAAAATAACTGAGTAAGATCATGCTGCCGACTGTGCACAACATCTGCTTCCATTCAGGTGACCAGGTCATTGGGCAGTGACGTTAATTAAGTTTGTTGGATTTGTACTCCTTCACCTCCACATGTAAAACTAGAAGGGGACGAAAAGAACCCACACACTGATCGAAATGAGTACTGTGGTCTGCTCTCACACACATCAAGGTTGGGTGAAGGCTGGAAGATGTGCTGGCCAACTGTCTCCAAGAGCCTTTGTGGGTCACAGAGACCCCTTACAGTGTAGGAGGCCCTATGCACCACTTGTCGTGGAAGGTCTAATGATGACGATAATAAGGAAACATTGTCACTGAGCTACTATTGCATTTCCTCCGTCAACTGTCCACCTTTATTCCTTCGAATGAATAGCAGTAGTGGTATCTTGAAGACTGAAAACACCATTAACTTCTTACAACATAATGAAAGGAGCTGCCAGCAGTTCAAAATCAAGACAGCTGAAAGAGTCAGACCAAAAAGAGGATTTATCTGAGAAAAATTAAAGCCACCTTGGTGGGGCACGGTTGACATTAACCTGGATTAAGGTACTTGTGGATATAAAATATTTGTAAAATTGTTACTTTGACTCTGTGTTCAGCTGCACTTGATCTTTCTCTTAGTTGCTCTAGCTCTGGTAACTGGGACATTGCCTCGCTGAGTCTTCTATAAAACATAAATCAGTCATACACTGTAAGTATCGATCGCTTTTTTCCCTTCGGATTGACCTTATTTCCAGTATATGACCTGCAACAGTTCATTCAAATAAACTTGCACCATCTTTTCCTTGGAGTCTGGTCACAGCTTGCTCAGAAAAAAAATCAACATTTATGGACACCATTTCCTTCTCTTGACTACAACTTTCTCTTTTGTGCCTTGGGGGATTACAGTAATTATTAATTTATCTAGTTCTTATTGTTTTGTTTTAAGTTTAAACATGGGAGCAACCCTTGTATTGTACTTGGACGCTTTTGGGTGTCTCCATCTCCACAATTTTATTTATCTACATGTATGTTTTATAACTCTAGGCTTGTGGAGAAAATTTTAAATAAAAAAAAATACCACTGTTGAGTACACATTGAGGCTTGATGAAGTGCTTGAAACCTGGCAACTGCTTCATGGACAACTGAATTAACTATTGCCATGTACTGTACGTGTACAATCTTATGATACAGGTATATTATGCTGGATCATGTGATTTGAGTTCCAGGCACACTCACCAATGATTAAGGCTAAGGAAGTTACACTAAATTAGGAACAAACACTGCATCTTTTTCACAATATTTGAAGGGCATTCTGCAAAAGGGGCGCAAATCACTTTTTTGCCTTTAAATCCAAATCTCTCTAAATTTGCTATACTTTTGCATACAAACTGGTTATGGTGTCAGAAATGAAGTTTTGAACTTATTTTGTTATTTAAAGACCTGGATTCAGCAAATTAGCATATGACTTTTGCCTAAAACTGGAAAAACTCAAACAAAAGAAATCAATCATGCATCAGACCCTTTTGTTTCTCTTTCTTGAGGTTTTTGGAAAAGTCATAATAGCTAATCCTTCAGATCCTAGCTTTCTAATTACAAAATAAGTGCAGAACTTCATTTCTGACACCATTTCCAGTCTCTATGCCAAAGTAGAGTGAGTTTAGAGATATTTTGGATTCTAAGGCAAAAACACGATATGTGTCCCTATTGCGGAATACCCTTCATTAATTGTTTTTTTAATGCACCACTAAAGAGGTGGGGTGGGGTAAACTCAACAACTGCATGTACATCAGAGGGTTTAAGATCTAGAGGTTTCTATAGAAAGTTCTACACTGTATTTTCATTTTAATTACATTATTTTGTACAACATCAATGTTTGTACCTTTTGACATTTTCAAGCTGACTTTCAGCATCTTCCAGTTTGCTTTGCAGCATAGCTTTCTCTGTTCCAAGTCTGTATGAACGAAATCATAAAAACTTGCTGTGTCAAAAACACTACGGATAAAGTTCTGAAACAATGGCAGAGGTTATTAAACAACAAAATAATACATGTACACTAGGATGATCTAAAGGAATAAAAGCTTGATTTTTTAAACATCTTTCATTTAACAACTGTTTTACAACATTGTACTGTATATTTCTCTTGCAATGTTTAGAACTAGCATTTTCACTGGAAGTAATGTGCTTCTTATGCCGCTCTGGGGGCAAGAACGTTTGAGTAAGACAGCAGGGAGGGGGGGTATTGAAATAATATTACCTAGGTTAAGGGGAACTTATTGAAATCATTTGGGTTAAAGGGGAGGGGAGGGTAGGGATTAAATAATGAACACTTACAATGTGAATAAATTACACAGGATGTTGAGCTCCAAGGGGAATGGCTTCATAGCGATTTCACTGTGCATGTGCTTATAATGCAGCAACATTTTACTTTGAATTTTTACCTTTTCCATTGATATAAGCTAATTATTATTTTGGAACAATGTTGTTAATAAAACAATACTAGAAACTGTATGGTTCAATACAACTTGTACTTTAATCAAAACATCTTTGTTCTTCCTTGCTGTGCTTTTTGAGATAAAGAAAGAAAAGCATCTCAAGCACAGTTACAAGGATGCTGGAAAAATAGCCACAGAACTACATTTCACCTTGTTCACTCTTAGATTTCTTTGTACTGGTCAATGGCTGTGGACCTCAAGAATCAAAGCATTCTTAAAAACTTGGAAAAAATGCTGTAAGTTACACTGTTAAGTAAAAGTGGGTAAATTACTCACCTGAATAAAGAATTAGTCAACTCCATTTGTTTCTGGCTGGTATCCTCTCTCAACTGCAAAATATAAACAAAGTGTAAAAAACAAGTACCGTACACTGTAATATATCAAACTTTCAGCATATACAGATGATGATCTACAAAATATATACAGAATTTCAAATGTTGAATAAAATAAACACCACTTCTTTACTACATGTACAGTTGTAAATGCTCAAGGCATTCATTATGTTTGTGAGCTATTCAAGGGCTCTTTAATTAAAGAGGGGCACTTACAGTGAGAGAATGACATTCTGTTGAGTAAATGAGGTTCCAATAGGGCACTTTAAATGTTGAATAAACTGGGCGCAGTGAAACCAATATTTAATAATGGAAGTAATTAACAACTGAATAACAACTGATGCATGGAATAGATCTACAGTAGAGCCCAACACAATGACCCTGTACAAAAACTGTTTCATTTCTTCCTGATTTATTATTAATAATTGAAGGGCTGGGGGCATAAACTGCCTATCTGTAATTTTCGGCCATTTTTTTAGTTCACTTGGATTTGTCCAAATTTTTGCACTTGAACTGCATTTTGATTCAAAAACATTGTCCCGTATTTTTTTTCTCTGATTTCTTTTTCATTTTCGAGAAATAACGTATGCAAAAAAAACACCTAAAACTCCACATAGGCAGTTTATGCCCCCAGCCCTTCATATGTTTGCCTTATTAACATGCATGAAGCAATGCCCAAGGGTATTCTTTATGCGCAATGTGCCTTTTTGACTCATAAACAGCCCACAAGATGCCCATCCGTTTCCCGTTGGTTTCCGCTTCGAAACAGAGATTTGACTGGCACTTCGCGTGCTTTGGTCATTATTGAAACGATTTTGAAGGGTTCATTTTCGTCGTCAAATGGAACCAGTGGAATGAAATTCATATCACAAATCAACGTAAATGATGACAGTGAAAAAACTGGAACAAAATACTTAACTAGTTTTGTTGGCTTCAAGACTTAAATATTTGCATAAGATGTGAAATTTAATCCGTATCATCTGATGCACAACACAACGACTTGTTAAAATGTCTCGCGTGCAAATACGTTTTTGCTGGTGTTTATCTCGCTTGAAAATACGTTTTGCTGATGTTTGCAAGCCTCCATAAAATCAAAATAACCGAGCTGATCGACGCAAAATTTATTTATATGTTGAAATTCAGCCGCATGTCTCCCTGTGTTTACATAACAACTCGATGACCGACCACGAGTAATATTTTCCACGCGCGCCCATGCAACTTTTCCCTGGATTGTTTTCAAGATAGTCATCGAAAACGGACGGACTTCTCGTCATGCTGACTTTTCTCTCTTGGATGAATTCTCCGTAATGTTTCCAAATTTTGACGAACTGTTTCATGGCTTCGATGAACCGCGAGACAGCGCCTACTTCGGCCGCAATGAATTGTGGGAATGTTATGCCCTCCGCGAGCGAAAGACGCTCTGCAAACATCACTGACTTTTTTGCCCTAAAACTCCTAAGACACCTCTCCTTTTCGCAAATTCTAGCACAGTAACCTTTCAGAAATCGACCAAGACTAGCAAAACAGAGCCGCTTTTGAGACGAGAGATGTTTTCAGAGTTTTTTTTCTTCCCGACTCTTAATCTCTACTCCCAAACCGGAGAGTCAAATTCATCTCTCTCTTCATGGTTTGGCAAGCAGAGAAAACACGACTGGCTTCTTTCAGCCGTGTTAGACTTGTGGATCTAAAGACTTCATGATTTCCTTTGATCACCGAGCGAACAGGCAAATTGACATAATTCGATTAAACCAAACAAGCTAGCACAGATTGAGTCGGGAGCTTTGGCAGACACGTTGCGTAAGTACCAATGTTTTGACCGCCAAAACTTTTAGTGGAATGAAATTCGCATCACAAATCAACGTAAATTTTGACAGTGAAAAAACTGGAACAAAAATACTAAAAACTAGTTTTGTTGGCTTCAAGACTTAAATATTTGCATAAGATGTGAAATTTAATCCGTATCATCTGATGCACAACACAACGACTTGTTAAAATGTCTTGCGTGCAAATACGTTTTTGCTGGTGTTTATCTCGCTTGAAAATACGTTTTGCTGATGTTTACAAGCCTCCATAAAATCAAAATAACCGAGTTGATCGACGCAAAATTTATTTATATGTTGAAATTCAGCCGCATGTCTCCCTGTGTTTACATAACAACTCGATGACCGACCACGAGTAACATTTTCCACGCGCGCCCAAGAGAAATAATGTATGCAAAAAAAAAAAAAACACCTAAAACTCCACATAGGCAGTTTATGCCCCCAGCCCTTCAATTATTATACTAGAAATAGTTTTCACTAAAGCTGCCCCTGTATTTTAATTTTTGAGTAGTTGCGTGGTTGTAAATATTAAAATACTGAAGACATTGTTGTTCATTTCTGTACTGTTGTTAGTGAAATAAAGCAGTTCTGTAAATTTCATGTGGAAGAAGCATATTTCTCCAGTACATGAATGGCAGAAACAATATTTGATTTAGTGTCATTGTTCAACAAGATGGCTGATTTGTCTTGTTTGTGTGGATTTCGCCGGGTTTGTTGATGTATAGATCAAGTAATACGAAATTCCGTGAATTGAGACACACAGAAAAACAGATAATAAGCTTTCCTGAATAAAGAAAATATTTAGATGAGCCCGAGTTTATGCCTGAAGAGTAAACGCATTGAATGTAATCTTTGCCTCGAGTTAATCTTTGCAAAGACGAAGCAAGCGAATATGAGGACAATTTACTTGAATGGAACTGAGCATGTTTTTCGCAAATTTCACTACAAGTTGCTTGGAATACAAAAAATCGGTGAATTAAATATAAAGTACGGTATAAATTCACATTCAAACTTGTACTTTTTTTAAACTGAGATAGACTCCCAGAAGTGCTCAAACATTTCAGAAAAGGTCTATTATTCTTGTGATGATTTGCAGTGAAAGCACATGTCTCTTCACCAAACTTTGCCCTCGAAGAGGGATTTCTTCGCTATGAACTAACCGATTTCCATTGTTTAAGCTGTCAAGTGTTCCGTGGATCTTGTTATTTTGATTTACAGTTTTAAAAAGCTGTCTTTTCCTTCTGAGGACGGCATACTCGGCTGCTAGCAGCCATTTTGATGTGAAAGCAAGAATGTTACCCGGCACAACCTTGCGTGCCTAGTTTCATCAAATCAGGAACACTTCCCATACTACAAACACATTTCTTACATTTTTGAAATTCCTTGTATATATTTACGCGGGGACTCCTAGAGTGCCTCCTTGGGTTTTGGCCTCTGGGCCAAAAACCCTGCGGGGGCAGTAATAAATTGGCTATTAATTAATACTGTACTGTACATTGCTGCTCCACGTCATCTGTTAAGTTATGTGCTGCTGCCTTGAGCAAAAAGCAACTTCCCAATTCTCATACAAGAAAAAATAACATTTACAAACCTCATCTCGTTCTGCACACGCTTTTAGCTTTTCTCTCTGAAGGTTCTGAATTTTTTGCTCAAATCTGTTGCGGTAAGACTCGAACTCCTTTTTCAGTTCCTTTAGCTGGTCCTTAGCACTCTTCTCCTGCTCTGCAATGCACAGAAAGTTCTGCTCCAAGTCATCGTATTTCTCCCGTAATCGTCGAAATTCCAGTTTTTGGTTCCCTGAATCTTTCTCGTATTCTATGCGGGCTCGTTTCCTCTCCGATTCCAGCGTGTTCATTTCACCCTCTAGTTGGGCTAACTTGCTTCGGGTTTTGATCAGCTCCACAGCTTTCTCACGCTCCTTAAAATTCAAACTTCCTTGGCTCTTTGGTTTACTAAGAGTCTTGCCAGGCATAAGCTTATGCAAGAAAGAACTTGAGCTATCCAAGTTTTTCGTCTCGTCTCCAACTTCTTCGTACGTTAATCGGCTTTTTGGATCATTGGATAAAAACTGATCAAACTCGCCCATGATTCTCACCACAGCTGTACTGTCGTCTGGTGTTCTGAAGATATTCATCTTGGGATTCTTTTCGTCGAAAGCGACCAAAGTTCTTCTGAAATAATATTTACGCGCTACTCTCAATCTTCGCCGCCATTTTGAGAAAACACAATGCTCGTGCTGTATGCTGGGACCATAAAAAACGAACCAATCATAAACACTGGGTAGAACTGGGTATGGGAAGGAAGAACCTGGGAAGACAACAAAGGCATTGAATTTTATTTTTGGAGAACTGTTGAAGAGATGTCTTCGAAATTGGTTCGTAAAGGCTTAGATTTGGTGAACAGCGAGGGATCTTTAAGATCGCAAAAACGTAAGTTAGTACAAAAGGAAAAACAGCCCTCAAAGAAGCGAAAACGGAGTTCTTGCCGTACAAACAAAGGGACGCAGCAATCACGTGGATTGACGGCCTCGCAGTCATCCTCAGGTATACTTGATTCATTTAAAGGGGCAGTGTCACGCTATTGTACCATCATTTTGAAAAGCTTAAAACTGCCAATGCATCAGTGGAAACCTTAAAATAATGGTCTAGTTTTGTTGCCAAAGACTGTAGTACTGCATTGACACCATAAACATCTGTATTCCATGTAAGATGACGAGGATGGAAATGGATTGAAATTTGAAAAAACTTGCCAGTTTTTTCAAAATTACAAGCTATGCATTGAAAAATCACCAAAAAAATATTATGGTTAGCTCTTCCTGCTAAAATTTCATTGGAATTCATCTTGCTGATTCTGTAGGAGCATATTTTCCACGATACAGGTAAAAGGCAGTAATTTTGGCAGAATTGAACCAAAAACAGCAAAAATCCTGGTGACAGTGCTCCTTTAAGCTTATCAACTGACAATACCCGTAAAAGTGTATCATACAGTGTTTCAGATACCGAAGGAAATCAATGTGAATAATATCCTAGCCTTGTGATATCTGTTGACGAACAGCGCTACAGTACAACGACAAGTATCTCTGGTGGGTGCCTGATGCCCCCCCCCCCCCGACAAAAAAGCTTGGAATGTGTCAACTTCAGCTCTTCCTCATCTGGAGAAGAATGAGGCAATGAATGCTCCACATGTTCATATACATTTGTATGCAGTGTACTGTACCAAAATGTAAGCAAAATGAGAAAAAAATGGAAAAGAGTAGATGGGGATGGGTTAGGAATAATGCACATGATGTCATCAGTTTCCCCGTGGGGTCGACCCCTGGGCCAACCAGGGAGATATGTGGGGGAATACAAAGAGATGGATGGGATTCTTTGCCCGAGGGTAGGGGAAAAACGACAATGTTTTAAGATCAAAGATTAGGGGGTGGGGGAAATCACGAGTTTGTTAATGATGTCAAGGGGATTTTCTGCTGAGAGCACACCTCACCCAGGGGACTTTGTCATGCAAGATTCCCCGACTCCCCAGGGAAATTCCTCAAGTTTGCTTGACTGATTTTACAATCTCCCTGGTTAGCCAGGGGGTCGATCCCACGGTAAGCCGATGACATGTGCATAACAAAGGATGGTGAACACGTCCATATGGCATTTACACAATATAGTATTCCATATCATTAGAGTAGTCATGTCATGCAACAGCAGAACCCATTTCTTAGGCACAAAATTGAGAAAATAGAAATCCAGTAAGAAAAGAAGAAGCATACATAGGGTTTAGCACTGATATACACTGATTAGGCCTAAGTACTGATTTGGAAATGGTTAGCTTTCATTATTGTGATGGGCAACTCTATATAACTATGTTAACCCTAGGGGGACTTTAGAGATTTTACTCTGGCTAATGCCAGATGATTTTACTCGTCAGAGGGGAGGCCTTTTGTGGTGAAAGGGTTAAAATTACCTCTTCTGGCATCTTTCCCAGGTTGGTGTAGTGGACATGGCTAGGAGAAGATAAGCAAACGACGTGGGTTTGAGGCCCACTATATATTACAGTTATTTTTCTTTTCTTACTACTTTAAGGTTAAATTAAGTTTTACTGTATGTAACATTGTGAACGAGTGCTAACCCTAGGGATGTCACAAACAGTAACTTTGTTGCATTCCCACATAAATTGACCTTGGCCTTAAATTAATTTGAATTGGAATTTTTAGTGGCCTTATGATTGACCACCATGGTCACATCCTTTGATGGCGATTCTGCAGGCGACATTGAAAAAACGCAGTGGCTGCTGCATCCATTGTAGACTATTCGCAATGATTTTTGGCACAAATCTACAGTGTACATGTGTAGGTAAATGATGAAACATAAATTTGCTTAAGGCTGGAGGGCGAGCTACCTGTGGAAGTGGAAGAAACTAAACACAAATTAATTGCAACTTGCGGCCTATCTTTGTTTCCATACCATTCTCTTGTCCCTTCACACATATTTTCTTGTTGTGTGGACCACTGAGTATACAGATTGATCAAGCAATGCCACATGATCAGGTGGCCATGCAAGTTTGCAGTGACTTTCCCAGTAGCTCACTGGTTGGATCAGTGTCTGGACAGTTATGGGTTCAATTTCCCTTGTATACTGTTCATTGTCTATCTGCGTACAGACCTTTAATTGCTATGCATCAAGGGTTTCTAATCAATGCATTAGATAGGCTTGCTTTTTTTCTGGAGAGCAAGGTCAAGGAACACAAGTTTCAATCCTTTAGACAAGTATAAATTGTGAAAGTGTAGGAATAAAATCTTAAGACCATAATGCATGATTGGTTATTCAATTGGAAAAGCATGCCTGTCCTGTACTTTAGCAAGCCTCCGTCTAGAATAATGTTAATAACATCAAAAAGTCACTTTAATTTGTAGGGAGTGCAAAGAAAGCACCTGTCGACTTTACTGAGCAGAATTTGGAGTACTTCAAGACAGCCACATGGAAAATTAAAAAGGACACTTATGACAAAGTAAGATTATAGTTGTACTCTTTATTAATGTTATTCCTCTTATTTATGATAAATCCTCTCTGAGTCTTTCTTAGAGAGCTATAAGATAGAATTCTTTTGAGTGAAACAACTACATCCCTTGCATTTAAGAAATGTGGGTTCAGTTGTTTGAAAGCAGATTGACGTTGATCCCCAATGAAGGGTGTTGTGTGTGTCGCTCCCCATATGAAAATGCTTTTCAAGACTACTTTTATACTATTACTAAAGAAAAGTTTGAGTCAAAACTTGACAAATCTGAAGGCAAAAAACTGTTATAGTGTAACTTTGTGTTGTAATTATTATTGATTAAAACTGTGCTCAAAACCCACACTGATCCTGGATTAGTAATGGTGATTGGACTGAGTGGAGTACCATTCAGGGAGTAATCAGGTGAGTGATTTCAAGTTGGCTGAGTGCATAGAGCAAGGCTGAGTTGAAATTATGAACACTAAGTCCAATTACCGGTACTAATTAATTGTGTCAATAACAAAATGCAAGAAACTCAAGAAAGATTTAATGTACATGTAAGAGTAGATACGCTTCTGGTCATAAGGTTGTGATCAATTAATTTCATCCATGTTTGTTTTCAATCTGGACACGTCACCCTGCTCACTAAAGAAATTTTCCTTGATTTTGATTGGATAGCATGGGCTAGGTAGTTTAAGTTTATCGGCTAAATGGCATAAAGTGTAGCCATCCAGTCACCATATTGGATGATATAGTGGAGGATCCTCCATTATATCGTCCAATATGGCGGCCGCATTACCGGGCTTTGAACCTCGCACTTGAAAACACAAATTAGTGCCTGCAAGCAGGTTACATGAAGTGCTTAAGTTTTATTTATTTACTTCAATAATCGGACAGGTCAAATTGGACAGTTTGGACCTGAAACAGCCATGAATTAAGCCACAAATAAGGTGTCTAGTAATATTTTAGGATTTTGTTATTGACACAATTAGCTAAATTATTGTTCTTTGAACAACTGCCCTCCGGTGGCTCAGTATGGTGGGACTAGATGGGTGGGCAGAAAGGGAATGGAGTAGAATTGTGGGAACATTTCAATACTACCGGTAATGGACTGTGAAGGGTGTGAGTTAAAAGGAAGGGGTTTGGGAGAATACTCGGTATGTTAACTGGAATTGGATGAAACATGAATGAAACTGGCAACATGGTGCAGTATAAGAAGAGAACTGTCATGAAAGGAAAGGGAACAGTAAGAGGAAATGACAAAAAGAGTTGGACCCTTTAGACCTATAATAATTTTTCTGATAGAAAAGTGTCATGTTGCTATCTCTGAATTATGTGTGTTGAGTGTAGCAGTCCAGTGGTTCTGCGCAGGTACTGTGGGCTGGACAGAACTTTTATCATCAAAAGAAAACGGTTATCTCTAGTGTGAGAACTTGTCCACACTGATCCGGATAAATTTGAAAACAACGTTTTCGTTGGAAACAGATAAGATGTTTACCGTCCACACTATCGTGTTCACCGTCCTCAGTGACACGCTGCTTCGGCCCCAGAAGCGCTTCAAATGTGTGGAAGAGTATGACTGTCGTAACTTCAGCGTTAACAAAAAGTTCCATTTTGGCGTCTACACTAAAAAGCACTCTGGATGGCGTTTTCAGAAAGCTGCATTTTTTGTGACCGAAACGCCGTTTTAGTGTGAACGGGAGGCTAAACTGGAGAGAAAAGGTTGCGTTTTTAAATTTGACCAGATTAGTGTGGACGCCAGGCCATTTATCATGGTAGCTTTGAAACAACTGTAATGGGGACAAAAAAAATTGACGCCATTTTCTTTTTAACTGAATGATAATAGTAATAATTATAGTAGTTTTTTTATGGCGCATCTAAACAAGTCTCAACAAGCTTACGGTGTTAACCTAAATCTAAATCTAAGATAAACTATGTACAATAAATAAAACTGTTCCAAATTTTCGGTGCATATTAAGCAAAAGAGCGGTGTCCATAAGTCGCAGTATTGATAGAAGGGAAACGTAAAGCTTGCGGGATGTGGCTGGAGTGACAAGGATATACCTCACAAATTAATGTGATTTGGTAAGCTGAAGCCACTCTAAAGGCACTAAGGCCACATGGTAGCGGGCATTACCCTTAAATCTACCAAAGCAAAGATTGAGCCCAAGCATTAGCAGCCATGGACAGCTGTTTCGGCCTTGTTAGGCCTCATCAGCATGGCACAGCTAATGCTCAGGCTCAAGTACCCACATATCCATAAAACAAGCAGTGAAAACGTAAAGCTTGTGGGATGTGGCTGGAGTGACAAGGATATACCTCACCTCCCTTAGAAGGAACTTGTAAAAGCAATCCATTAGATGAGGGAGTAAACGAGCTGGTCGATGTAAAGGCGGCGAAATACGAGATACAAAAACCCTCAACTTGTCGCGCAACATTGTTTCGTTGCAAGTTTTCGTTTCACCTCGCGTGATCAACTTGTCGCGCAACAAAAACATTTGTTGCGGGTTGAAGAAAGTTGTTGCGAAAAGTAGAGCGCGGGTCTACTTTGAGAAACAAATTTTGGCTTTGTTGCTCGTTTTTCATCAAACTCACAACTTGTCGCGCAACAAATTTGCTCGTGCCCTAGCAAATCAACCAATCAGCGCGCTGCATTTCTTCAACCCGCAACAAATGTTTTTGTTGCGGGTCAAGTTGATCACGCAAGGTGAAATACGCGAAACATCGACCAAAAATTGCAACGAAACAATGTTGCGCGACAAGTTGAGGTTTTTTGTATCTCGTATTTCGCCGCCTTAAAGAGGATCTAAATCTTTTAAAATTTTATATGTTAAAAGCAGTATTGTGAAATGGCGTCTAAATGTCGAGATGCAAGAACTTCACGAGCTAGGGGTTAGTGAAAATTTTGGAGAAGTTCACCTTCATACTATTGTTTCAATATTCACGTATTAAGAAAACAAACAACTCGTCAAGATTTCTACATCGTACTGATCGTAGAGCTCGGGTGAACGCCATTTTGCCAATTCACTTCTTTTCATACTTCTGTCTTGTCTATGTAGATTTTAGAGAGGCAAAACAAGGTCCAAACAAACAAGAAATCGGAAGAAAAGCATGAGGAATCGGATAACGAAGGAGGACTATTTGATGATTAAAAGAACGACGTCACAACGATGCTGCACGAAATTGTCCATGGTGTTCAGGAGCATTATCTGTCCCTTTGGACAGGCGCCCTGGTCCAGCCCAAAGGGTGCTGAACTGAAGGCCTAAAAGACAGCAAAAGGAAGCTTATCGTGTCCTTTTTAGGCAGATTCCGGCGAGTGTATAGCCTTTCATCTCGTCAGGCCGCTGCAGACGTTAACGCGAGAGGTCGTTTGTAAGAGCGCCGATTTAGAGGCTGATTTTTATCTTTGTACTGGCGTGAACATTGAGTTTAGACTGCCCATATTTTGGCGGCTCACAACGTGATTTCGTTTCTTCCCTCCTGCTCATGCCCTTGACATCCGCCAGCGAAAATCTCGAACGCATGTGTTTCCCTCGCTCCTCGTAAGGTACAAATAAAGTGGCCGCACGTGCCACTATTTCTTTGTCCCACGAATTAAACGAAATCCGGTAGCCCCCCTGCCACCTCTCTTGCTTGTGGATTCAGATTGGAAATCGCGCGTGAGTGTAGAAACGAAGGCCGCGCCGAGGGTCTGTTCTCTTCTAATGGTGCTCGGACTTCTGCAAGGGTGATAATTTCTCTGGAGGAGTGTGCCGTGTTTACTGCGCTGTGAACTCGTGTTCTCCGCTGTACCTCTATAGAATTGTCTGTCGAGGACCAAGATTCTCGGTTTGAGAAGGAGTATTGCGCAGGCTCTGTTCTGTGTTTCCTTCGCACTCGTGCTGCAGCTCGAGGACTGTAGCAGGTTGTGGGTGCAAAATCTTCCGTCAGTATTTCTTCAGAGAGCTGTCAAGAGAAAAGTTAGAGGGGAAAGGTTGAGAGATGATGTGATTGAAAATAAACTGTTTGGTGAATGGATAGCTAATAAAAGCAAATAAAACGTGACGTTTTTGTTTCACACTTCTCTAGCGTTTAAATTTCAGCAACCCCAGTTTCTATCTCAAATTGAATCTCGCTTTCGCTTGTCTGATTTGTCTCTTTCTTACTCCATTCTTTATCTATTCATGATCTAACACTCGTGGTACTCAATTACACTGGTATAAAAAGGTGACAAAGATGCAGAATTTAACTCTTTTCGATTGAAAGTATAAATCCTGAAGTGATGCTCTTCACCTTGGAAGAGTAGGGAGCTTTAGCAACGACGACGGCGACGGCAGCGAAAACGTCACTTCAAAATAGAACTTCTCGTTTTTGTAACGCTTTCGCTATTATTCCAATTTGTTTAACTTAGAAAATACTGGCGAACTATTCAGAGACTAAATTGTTATGAACGCCATTAAAGTAAGGAAAAAGAAAGAAAACTTTACAGTCACACGCTCCCGTTCTCGCCAAAACCTAAAATTTGGTCATTTCAGGTTGTTGACTTGCAGAGACGGGAAAGAAATGTACCAAAATGTAAAACGCACGTGCAAAGCCATTGTTTTTGCTCATTGACTTACACACGTTTTGTGGCGTTCTCGTTGCCGTTGCCGTCGTCGTTGCTAAAGCTCCCTAGTGATTCGCCTACATCCCGATTCGCCATCAGCAACTTCGCCCACATGAAGAAAGGAAAAGATTTTCTTCAAGCCAGCAGCAGTAAACGAGGTTAACGAGCTTACTTGTGGACGAATTAACCGACATGGTAAAGTGTACTATAGGGCTTGAGAGCAAATTCGTGTGTAAGTCAACCAAACTATGATAGACTTACTCTCAGGAATTTTCTAAGTTCCTTTTCAACAGCCTTGTGACCATAAGCCGATGCCACCTATAAAAGAAGAGGAATAGCATAATTTGTCTTCGTTTCCGAGAGTTGACGGTGAACAGGAGCCCAATCACATGTTGCTGCACGTGCCACAAGTATCTGCACGTACAGAGCCTTCGTTTTCGCTCATTAAATCTATTGTTTTGTGGCGCTCTCGTTGCCATTGCCACCCTTGTTCCCCTTTTTCGCGGGAAAAGATAGTCTAAAAATAGATCGGTCTGCAAAAATGCTGTGACATAGGCTTAGTATGGGATTTGTACGCTCCTAGTAATGGGCTCCTGCGGTGGATGAAAAATGGTGAGAATAAAGAAAAAACGAGTTAAAAGAGTGAGGGAGAGAATTGGCAAGGAGAGTTGAGGGAGTGAACGGGAGATGACGAAAGTGAACACAAATCAAAGAGTACGAAATTTCACAAGGAGAGTTAAGGGAGTGAAGGAGAACAGACGAGAGAGCAAGAGTTGACGAAAATGAAAATGCACTAACTGACGAAAGTGTACGAGAATTGACGAGAGCTAGTGAGCAGAAGTTGACGAAAGGGTAGAGAAGGCGAATGAGAATTCACAAGAATTGACGAAAGTGAACAAGAATTGGTGTGGAGGGTGAAAAATGTTGATTGTTGACCAGGATGAACGCGAGTTGACAAGAATGCACGATTATTGACGAGGGTGCGCGAGAATTGATGAAGCTTATCGAGAGTTCACGGGTGTGAACGAGAATAGACAAGAATGCGCGTGATTTGACGAGGTTGAAGGTTGAACGAGAAACAACGGATGAGGATGAGACGAAAGCGAGAGTAAACGAGTGTACATGAACAAAAGTTGACGTGGGTGAACGAGAGACGAGATTTGACGCGAGTTTGATAGAGTGCACAAGTTGGCGACATCAGTTTCAAAATCAGATCGCACTTGATCAACGGTGGGTACAAAAGCGATTTCAGATCGCGCCGTAAAATCGTTAAAGATCGCCTGGGTAAACAGCCCTTAATAGGAAGGCGCCATAAAATAACCTTGTACTGAAAACGATATTACACAAGACTTACTTGTAAAGGAATCTGGCCGTACCGATTGACAAGTGTAGCATCTGAAAACAAAAAAAAACGACAAAAAGGTTAATTGGCACCTGGCGAAAGGGACTAATGAACGCAATATGAAACGGTAAATGAAAGATGCCAGGAATCTGCTTTAAAGGTGCCTGCCCTATCCTTACCCACTAAATATAGCATATCATAAACAACTGAAAATAACGTGCATCTTAACGTTAACCATTACTGAAAAAAATGCGTTTGAATCGAAAGGAAGCACATGGCAAGACGCCCTGGACGAAGAGAAGGCCGCATGAATTAACCATACATCGCTACACTGAAAGGGCGACGACGGTCGCATCTCGAAATCCGCTAAATATGCTGAATTATGCAGGGTAGTCCAGCCACCCCAGCACCGAGTTTACGCCTGTCCAGGGCAAGTAAAAACTTTCCTTTGAACTAGCTTTCAAACTGGTCGGAAATATTTTCAAAATTGTAGAAAATTGCTGTCGACCTGGAACATGAGTTTCACACCATTCGGGCGCTCTCGAGTTATTTCCTCAAGTGACTTGCGCTCCAAAGCAGTAGTATTGACAAGCTTTGTTATGAACCAATTCTTGACATGGCGTTTTCAAACATTGAATGAAACGCAAAACCAGGCTCACCAATACTGATATTCTCCATACCACATTTGCCAAAGGTCTGATTTAAATTCGATGAAATGCAACAATTCAAAACTTAGAGCCTACCAGGGAGATATCTGGGGGAATATAAGGATCTTAAGATGGATGTGATTCTTTGCCCGAGGGTAGGGGGAAATCTTGATATTGTTTTACGATCAACGATTAGGGGTGGGGAATTCACAAGTTTGAAAAGGATGTCACGGGGATTTTCAGCTGAGAGACACCTCACCCAGGAGACTTTGTCTTGAGAGATTCCCCGACCCCCCCCCCCCCCTGGGAAATTCCTCAAGTTTGCTTGACTGATTTTACAATCCCCCTGGTTAGCCCGGGAGTCGACCCCACGGGGAAGCCGATGACATATGCATAAGGGGAGTTCGTGCCCGCACGTGATAATTCCAAGCGTTCAAAAACATCGCTATGAAATTTCGAATTTTTAACTTAAATCAGTTCAGTGATTGCATTCGTGAACACATTTGTTTTTTAATTTTTCCTTTAGGTTTAATAAATGCCACACTAAGCACAAATTATTGTTTTTACCTGCTCCCTCTTTCAGCAACAAATTAGTGACATTGAGCCTGCCGCACATCGCCGCGGTATGAAGCGGAGTCTGCCCATCAAAGTCAGACACATTCACGTGACCGGTCCATCTGATCAATCGTTTAAGGGCCCTTGTATCGCCGGTACTGACAGCGGTAATCATTAGATGAGCCAATTGGCGTTCGATAATGATCCCTCCTCTTGCCTTTAGGTGTTCAGCAACACCATGATGGCCATTCACAACAGCGTCTGTATAATCCGTCAAAATAGCTCAATGTTAAGGTCCGTGCAAACGCTCCCAAAATAGTTGGCCAACATCAGCCAACATTATGGGCCCCGTGAACATGTTGGGTGCGTTTGAACACCGTGTTGGGTGTTGTTGAGAGTAATGAGGGAGCTTTAGCAATTATACGACGACGACGACGACGACGGCAGCGAAAACGTCGTTTCAAAATCTAACTTCTCGTTTTTGCAACTCTTTGCAATCATTCCGATTTGTTTAACTTGGAAAATGGTGGTGAACTATTCAGCGACTATCTTACCACGAACGGCGTTAAAGTAAGGAAAAAGATAGAAAAATTTGCCATCATGCGCTCACGTTCTCGAGAAAACCTAAACTTTGGTCATTTCACGTTCTTGTTTTGAAGAGGACGGTAAAGAAATGTACCAAAATGCAAAACGCACGTGCAAAGCCATAGCCTGTTCCAGGCTCTCGATCAGTGGGGACGATCGAAAAAGCGGGCGTGGGACGAGCGGAGTCTGGTAAAGAAAAGGGAGAGGGCGCGGGACCTCCCCTCTTTCTCTACCAGACCCCGCTCGTCGCTCTTCGCTCGTTGCCCGGCCGCATTTTTGATCGTATCTGTAAAGAAGGAAAATGAATCCTCTAGACTTCCACAAGACTTTATGTATTAGATAGTTACTGAGGCCGGCAGCAATATGTGACGCCCTCAGCTGACTGCAATATATCAATGGCACTGGGTGTTGAAAAGTAAATATTCTTGATGTTCTTCTTACAGATTTAAGACTTTCCGACCGATTTTTAGACTGATTTTCCGACTAACTTCTAACAGATTTTCTTCCCAATCTACAACCATGCGCGAAGTAGAATTCCGAGATCAGATGTCAATCAAGACATCGTGCTCTGATTGGGTAACTAGACAAAAGATACAAAAATCACGTGCGAGTAACGAAATCTATTTATGACAGTATCCCCATTGACCGAGAGCCTGGAAAAGGCTAGCAGAGCCATTGTTTTTGCTCAGTTAAGCCTAATGTTTTGTGGCGTTCGCGTTGCCGTTGCCGTTGCCGTTGCCGTGCTCGTTGCTAAAGCTCCCTACTGGCAGTTTATGGAGCCTGTTGTTTTAACTGACACAACTTGCGACAGCAGTCATGACGCTGTTCAAACCCTCCCAACCCACCAGACCCAACAACGTTAGGAGAGTTTGCTCGGGCCTCAAAGCCCTTTTAACCCTGACAACATTTGTCACAGGATCCTTCCGAGGATCCTCATGGCAACACTCCTATGTCATCCTTAACAAGATCAAGTAGGATTCTAAAATTAGACGCTTCCATAGTTTCTGACGCAATCTTGGTTAGCGGCCAAACACGGCTAAAACGACTCTAACTGTATGGGAATCTGGGCGACTTCGACTCTCTAAATTTGCCGAGTGGAGCAGCGAATACGTCCTTAAATTATCTTCGGCAACTGAATATATCGAGAACAGATTTAGGCTATGATGGCTGGAAAGGAAAACTTAAAACTCCGAACATACCCTATTGTGTGAAATACCGTGAAATTATAGGCGACATAAAGATTTCTTTTGGCAGTTCACGAACGTCGAAGCATCCACACTAGACTTATTTGCGACCAGATAATAGTGCAACTCAAGTTACAAGAATGACCGTAATTTATGAAGCTGCGTCGCATTCGACTGTTGTTTCAGATGTATAAAAGTAAACAAAATCCCACACATACGTAGTTGTTTGTAAGCCTTGTCTGGCCCCCACCCTAGATGGCTTCGAAAACCGTGGAAAGGTCTATTTAAAGGACTGTTGAGGATCGTAGCATGATCCTTAGAGGTGTGTGCAGAGTCTTGCGAGCCGGACTCTTCAAGACCAGAACCGGAAGCGTTAGCAACTTTGTGGGGAGCTCAAGGATTGTTGCACTGAACATTGCACAGAACCCTTGAGGATCTTTGAGGACACTCAAGATTCACCTAAGATCCTCGTGTAAGCTGTTAGCAGTCCCTTTGAGGATAGTCAAGATGACTTGCACTGAAAACTCACAACTCAGGAGCGAACAAAACGATGGAAGGTTCGGGCAGAGGACATCCCCCTAGTCTCTTCTTTTTTTTTTTCTCCCCTTGCTTCAGTCTCGGCGCTGTTGATGCATCCCCATCTCGACCTTTCAAAAAAGGGCTGCTAGCGGTCTAATTTTCATGCGGATCGTTCAAGTATACTGGCGAGCTTTTAAAGTTCCACCAGGCGGGAAGACAGAACAGGAAATATTCACAAATGTTTGTCCGTACTTGCAATGACTTGGATTCACGTTGATCAAGCTCAAATTCTGTTTGCAGGCGCACGTTGTTCACCAGATCAAAGCATATTAGGCAACTTGGGTTGACTAGTATCGTCTACATTTGGCTAAAGTTTAATGCCACGACTATATAAAGATGCCAGGGAACCCTACATGCGCTACCACTGACAAAGGATTAGGAGTTGATTCAGAACCGTCTGGAGCCAGTTGTTCAAAGCATGATTAAGCTAAACAGGCCAGGGTAAAAAAACTAGCTGTAAAGAAAAAGCTTAGTCAAAACTGAGACGGTTCAGTTTTGAGTGTCACATTCCAAAACGTTCAACTGGCTGAACCATTTGTTTCATTGGGATGACACGCCTCCAGACGATCGCCATCAAAGTATGAAGTGATTTGGAAATGTTTTTCCCGAGTCCTAGAGGGACGATGTGTGCTACAGTAAAAACTCGCGTATAAGAACCTAGAATTTTGGAGTTCAGGCTGAACAGGTTCTTATATTTTGGGGTATTTTTACCAATAACAGGCTGATTAGGTTCTTAGTAGGTTCTTATTTGCAAAAGTTATGATAGTGATAGCATTCGGGGAACTGCAATAGTACTAATATGCTATAATTGTAAAGCATTTACAAAAATGTCAAGCCTTGTTGTCGAAACAAGTCCTGTATTTTTTTATATTCTGTATTAAAAAAAACTACTTTGATTTTTAAATGTACTGCACAGTATTTGTGACTGTATTTGTAACTACAGCAAAGTTTTATGGAATGAATAATATTTTATTGGTAGGTTCTTAAATCACTAGGTTCTTATAGGCGGGTTTTTACTGTATTCAGTTTTCGCTACCCTCTCCCCCCCCCCCCCCCCCCCAATCAACCCCCTTTCCCACACCACCGGCTGAGTCAAGTGACTTCTCTACTCTCGGACAGCCGACCTCCGATACTACTCTTTCCCTCATTCTCCTCCAAGAAAGCCATCACTAATCACACATTTATATAGTCTTAAATCATTGTATTTTAAGCTGCAATTTCGACTACCATACAAACTTAAGATAATCTTGTACCACCGCACAATAAATTAGCAAAAGTAAGGCTGACAACAATCTTAACGTTGCATGGTTCTCGATAAATAATTGGAATATTAAAACAGAAAGGTCTTTTACAATCAATGACATTTAAAGTTCTCAAGTTTTTCGACATTGGCAAGGATACCAGAAATTCGCTCTTAAACTTTGTGGGAAGTTATTGAGGAAAAACAAAGCTCTCATCAAAAGCGCACAGCTTGAGAGGAAATGGGTGGCGTTTTCAAAAGGAAGGCAAAACAACTGAGTGACCCAATTATTTCTGGGTATTTTCACCACCAAAAGGGTGGGAATCTACAAATGGAAAATAGAGCAAACATAAAAGATCTACAGGCAGTTAAGAAATGGTTGGCCTCTAAAACAAAACAATTGAAAAACACTGATTAACTTCTATTGAATTTTTCAGTTAATTTTGTGAACTTAACCAATGGCGGGTGATAGATCCTAATCAAAGGAATCAATCTTTTCGCCACAGTTAGCTCTTCAATAGCTTGCAACGGAACGCTGAAAGCTCGTGCCAGATGAAACTATGCAAGTTTTAACTGTGGGAAAGTTAAACTTGAAGCAAGCAGCTTCCTCGTCCTATTTCCCGCCTTAAAACGATTTGGTTTTCATGTCGTCTTTTCTTTCTGAACCTCTCGATCAGTCATTTACAATATACATGAATCTCGCGTGGATTTCAATGCGGTCACCCCGGGTTCAAATCCCACTCTGGCCGCTAGCTGGTGTTGTTCTGGGTAGTCCCTGGTTCAACTCCTCGGTCATCCTTGAAAATAGCCAACTGGTTTGCTTCCAGCCAGTTGGGATTCTTATGTTATGTTTATTTCACTTAATTTGTTTCTGTATTTGCTCGGCCCCACTAGCCTTTGTGCTATAAATACGACCGAGGGTTAAGAAAGGTTATTTATTAATCGAACCATACACCGGAAATGTCTCCCACAGTAAGAGTGATATGTTGGAAAACGAAAAGGGACGGATATATAGATCTCTGTTAAGCCTACCAGCTGGCTTCATTTGAAACGTTCATGGGTTTTACTAGCCCGAGGATCGATCTTGAAGTCCCCTTTCAGTCCCGGCCTTTCTCTGTCTTACCTCTGTATTATGAAAACCCAAACACAGCAGCGTTTCGGCTAAAGATATTTTTCATCAAGTATAATGTACATTGAAATGATAAATCAATGTGGCATTGAGCCACTGGGCTCGGAAAATGAATTTTAAACCACTCGCGGGTATATGGCTTCAATTCCTTCGTCACTGAAAGCTTCAAAAGAAAAGAAAATCGTGATACGTGCGTCTCTGTAGGGTCAACTTTAAGTGAAACCGGGCATTTTCAAAACAAATATATGTTCCGTTTATCCCAGACAAAGTTATGAAAAGCAAGTACTTCCTCTTCTCTGTATCTGTTGTTGTTAGACATTTGTAGTATCTTGATGATATTTTTTTCATTTGGCCGGTTTGGTTGTACAGTTTTATGGTTGGAATGTTTTCTTTTGATACGAAGAACATACGCCAAACGTTATGTACTGGTCAGCGGATTCACAAAATGAATTGAAGGAGCGAAGCCTCACACTTCTAACTCTTAAACTGGTAATTCGCCAATTTTTCGATTTAAAAAGGCGATCAAATATGCCAAAAAATACCATACCCGTACTAAATAAACGGGAACGCCTGGGAGAAAAAAGGCGCTGGATTGAAATTAATGAAACACATCGCATAACCTGGAATTTTCGACTCTAGAATACCACCGCGATAAGAATAATGTACTAATCCCCTACGGGGTAAATAATTAGCAATAACAGCAGTAGGCATTTATTCGACAAAATACTGTCGCATGAAACCAAGTATAAGCTAATCTATCGTTTAAAGTATAAATTAAGCTATCTCGAAAATTTTCTGGCATCCCTTTCATCTCCGAAATCTGTCGCTATTCCGTTCTTGGAAGTCCAAAGTCCTGTAAGTCGTCCTCATTTAGTGATTTGCAACTCTTGGCGGATTCACACCCATGACTAGACTGTCTTCAACAGATGAACTGGCAAGGAACTTCTCATTGCTGTCTGGGCGCCGCTGGTGGGAAGGTTCTGTGAGTTCTATCTGCACTCACTTTGGCTCTCTTCTAGGGACAGGTCATGAACTTGGATCCGTAGCTTTCTTCTGGTTGCCTTGGGACGGTGTACATCGACACAAATCACTCGGTTTTTTTCACAAGATGACGAAGAGATCCTGTGGGGCATCTGACAGACTGCGTCAGCACGGTCCATCGCAACCCATGACATGGCGTTGTTCACAAGTCCAGGCTGTTGGCCTTCCTCTTGGAGTTCTTTCGCGTGTTCTACAAATTCATTTCCCTCGGTTTTTCCAAGACACGACATGGACCGTTTAATCTTTACCTTGTTGTTAACGCTGGAGGGTACTGGGCAGGCTGCGTCAGCAGGATTGGCCACATTCACCGGCGTCGCGTTATTGATGAACACGGGTTGTTGCGCCTTTCCTTTGATCTCTAGGACGTCTTCCACTAACGGAGTTCCACCATTTCGTCTGCGACGTCGTTCAGCGGATGTAAATGCGGACGCTCGTCAGGTTTATTCATCTTCATCATTTTTAGAACCTCTTTTCTGAAGTTGCGGTTCAGGACAAAGCAGTACAGGATTGGGTTGAGGAGAGAGTTCAACTGAAGCAGCAACTCCGACCAACGGAAAAACGAGCTCGTGCGAAAGAATGGAATGGCGCCGCCGAGGGAAAGCAAAAGGATCGATGGAATATAGGACACCAACAATACTGTCGTTAAAATGCC
Organism: Pachyseris speciosa; assembly: GCA_016490735.1. Lineage (NCBI taxonomy): Eukaryota > Metazoa > Cnidaria > Anthozoa > Scleractinia > Pachyseridae > Pachyseris > Pachyseris speciosa. Next base: position 270,692 of record JAEMWC010000738.1, read on the forward strand.
TGTGGCTTTGGCGACGGCGTTTTTCACCTTGGCTTTACTGAAAGCGGTGACTTGACTGACCTCATTGCCTTTTCGGCGCCTTCGCACCGAAAGGTAAGCCGCGATGTAGCAATACCCAATGAGAGCTACGCACACCACCGTTTTAAAAGCCGAGATGGCGTTGACTACCTTAACATACTTATCGTAGACCTTAGTGACCGCCATAATACGTGCGGGAGCCGCTGTCAAGACGGCAAGCAGCCATGCCATAAACGCGCAAACTTTAACGCGAGCTTTCGTGACAATGATTTTATAATTTCTCCACATTTTAACTGCAACGTAGCGTTCAAAGGCGATGATGGTCAGGTGATAGAAGGACGCACTAACAGCGCCGTACAGCACTATTTGGTTTGCAAACGCGAGTCGGCAGATTAGTCTGCTCAAATCCTTACGGAGGAGAAGGATATCATAACTGACCGTCAAAGGAATCGAGACAGCGCCCACCAGGAGATCTGCTACGGCCATGCTAGCTAATAAAATGTTTGAGTTCTTATACAGTTCCTTTCGTTTGTTCACGGCAAAGATTACCAGGAGGTTTAGGAACATAGTAATGGGGCTGGCGATAACTTTAACGATGATTGAGGCGTAGAACGCCCAGGTCTCGGTTAAGATCCATGTGTATACTGTTTTGGCTGGACAGAAAAACACTGTGGGCGAATTGCTTGAGTCGAGCGCAGCTAAGTATGTCCTGTTAGAGTTCATATTAATGAGGACTTTCAGTAGTAAAATCGAACTAGGGCTTAGTTATTTAAAGACGTTCAAACACTCATGGAGAAGGTTAGCCGGCCACTGCCATTCAATCGATTCTCCTACGTTTTCTACGGTTTATGATTTGTGCCTTTCAGTGAAAGAATACATGTCATTTCCAAAAAGGCAGATGCAATCTAAAATTCTGAACATCTGTCAAGAGCTTCAAATATATTATTTCTGGCACACAAAGGATCAGGCTAGAGAGGAAATAAGTAATCTCTACACAACAACGTCAAACAAGAGACCTAATTGGTTTCCGTTGACTATTTTACCCTGGCTTTTAATGGTGAGACCCAAATTCCCAATACCATTTGGAGGTTTTGCCAAATCATAAACAGAAGTGTTCAAAACAAACGTTAATGGAAAAGCCACCCGGAACTGAAATTCAACAATAAATCGACGAAATCAAGCGGGGAAAAGCCAAGTTGAAATATATTCAGTCGTTTAGGAGATTGATGGATAGTATTCGGAAAACTAATGAAAACCAGGGTTCAAACTATAATTTTGGTTCATCAAAAAGTTCTTTTAAAAGATAACCCAAAATCTCAGAAAGTTTAGTTGCGGTGAAACGGTGGGAAGTTTACTGACAACGAGGAAACACTACATTGCTTTGAAAGCAGACGTAAAGGATACACAAGTAGGAAAGAAGTCAGTGTATGGCGCTTAAATAAATGTGCTAACATTTATTTATAACACCTCTATTCGCACAGATATAAAAACATTATAAATGCAAATAGGGCGCCAACAGGGAGGAACTTCATCTTCATATAAAAGCTGACCCTCCCCCCCACCCCCCCCCCCAAAAAAGTGTGAACTATATAAAAATTCTGTGAAATAAATATATCTATAAACATATATAATTCGAAGATTTATAAGATCTATTTATTTCAAGTAAACCAATTCTTTTAAACTCAACCATGACCTTTAAAAAATGACTATCAATGGTCATACAAGTTGCGTTTTACACATCTGTCAACCTTCTGATTACTCTACTCTTGAACCGCTCTTTTCGAAAACTTTCACGAGTTCCCATTTTTGTTGTTTTATGCAGGGAAAGTAAAAACCTCGTTCTCGAGATAGGGGGATGATTATTGTTGATTAAAAATTGGGCAAATATAGTAGCAGAAGCTCCCTTTTTACTTAAAGTGTAATTGTTAAGCGGCCGTCGCTATGGCGACAGCCGTTTCTTGTATTATCCGTTTTTAAGTGGCCGTCGCTATGGCGACGAACCGCTTCTTGTCATACACGTTTTGTTTTTTCGTCGTGGTGTCCGTCACCTGCTCCAGACTCCCGCTCGGCCAAATAAAAAATTCTCTGCAATAAATAAAGAAACAAGAAATTCTCCAATAATTTGTAAGCGGCCTTTTTGACAATCCGAGCCGGATTTATCGATTAATCCATAGGATGTAGTTGAAGTCAACCCGAATCATAAAAAATAAAATAAATTAAGAAAAACTGAAAGTTTTACCCATAGTAGTTCATTTGGCCTATTTCTGAAAGGAATTTTAACCTACAAATGGGTAAAACTTTCTCAAATTGTGTTGTATTTTTATTGCTTTTTTGTGATTCGGGTAGTCGATCCAAGTTGATCCGACCCGAACTGGCGGTCCGCGTTGATCCTGTCCAAGAGTTCATTACTTGACCCGAGAGGAACTGGCACTAGTAAAAAAAAAAAGGCGGGTGAACGCCACGGAGAAATGTTGCAAGGCTTACTTCATTTGGCCTATTTCTGAAGAAAAATTTAACCTACAAATGGGTAAAACTTTTCTAATTTTGTTTTTCTTTTTTTTAATCATCCGGGGTGATCTGACCCGGACTGGCGGTCGGAGTTGATCCGGTCTGACTTTTGTGCCTGCCTGCCTGCCTGCCTGCTTGTTTTTGTTTTGTTTGTTTGTTTTTTTTGTTTTTTTTGTTTTTTTCTATCAACGCTTAATCTGTAAAGCGATTTTGCAATTTCACAAGGAAACAATTTTGTTGAAGAACCTTTCTGTTAACACTGCAAACGATGAGTGCCTCCTAATGATTAACATGCTTAAAATTCGATCCCATGGACAACTTTACTTACGACTTGATAGCGGAGCTCCGGCGGACCGAAGGGCCGCCAAGCGGAGCACCATACCTATAGAAACCCGTCAACTGCTTTTCTCATGGTAAAAATGGCTAGCGGTATTGCTCGTGGGAGCGCACGTACGACGACGGAGTCGCCCAATAATTAATAATATCCTAATAATAATAATAATAATCCAACATGGCGGCTATACTCCACCTGGCCCAGCTGGCCAGCTACTTTACAGCGTACGTCTTTGATACTGGACATCCATCTCATAGCCAATTGACACCTGTCAAAACAAGGTATCCGCTGACCCGTGTCACGTGACCATATCGCGGGCTCAAGTTAAGAGCTCATCGAGGTCGGCTGTTTTTTTGAAGTTGACCGCTGACCAGGTACTTGCTTTCGATTGGATCGCAGGCTCAAGCCAGGTGTGGGACACCCAAACCAAATCGAGGCTTTTAAATTTTTTCGCGCGCTTTCTGCGGCTCGTAATTTCACATTCAGTTGGTTTCTTTATTTTGAGCAAAACAACTTCATCTTCTTCGATCGAATTTTGTCTTTCGCATTAAAATCAAGAACTTGTCAAAAGATACTCCGGAAGGTGAATTTTCAAGTGATGAAAGGAAGGACGAAAGATTTTTCTCAGGAAAACTTGGATCGATTGTGCGGTTGAAAACAGTATAATTCAACGCGTCAAGGGCTTTCACTTCACCGCGGCATCTTGCATCTCACCAAGAAAAGTCACTTAACAGTTCACCGGTATTAATGGAAGGAATTAGTAGCTCAAACTCTGTGGAAGAAGCTCTTTCTTTGGACAAACCGTTTGCTAGTTTTGCGGATGCTTGTTTTTACTTTACTGAAGCTTACGTATTTTCAAGTGGTAGAAACCTCTACAACACAGCGCAGGACAGTGAGGTAAATTAAATAAATAGAAGCTTAACATTTGGTTTAATCGTTGTTACTTTTGTTCAGGAATGAAACTTGTCTTTTTCTCTCGAATGGATATAAATAACAATCATCTTACTCGTTTGGACGCAAAGAAGTAGTTGAATTGTTTGTTTGTTTTGTTACGTTGTTTTCTTTGCAAGCGAACGAGTGTTTTTACTCGGCTTGGCTGACTGTTTTCGACCTTGGTACCTCAACAGCGTTAAGAAACTTTTGCCCTTATCTTAATAACACGTAATCACAATGAGTCCTCGTAAAATTAAGCATTAAAGGCGGAAACTCAAGCTCGAGTAAAAAAAAAAAGCCGATCAAATGCATGTGCATTTTCACGTCTCAAAATCTGACATAAAGTTGTCAAAATGCTGTCAAAGATGTCAAAGACCAGCGCGCTTCACTCGTCATTTGAAAAACGTTTTAGAGATCTTCGTCGAATGCGGCCTGTAAATAACAATATTAAGTTTCGCCGTCTATAAACATGCCGTCTTAATTTGTTTGAACCGGTAAGAATCAGCGTTTGGATGTTAAAAACACCGAAATGGGTTGACTGGCTGGGCTGGCTTTGCTAATTTTTATAGTGAACGGGTCTGCGAGAGAAATGCTGGTGTGGTTTGGCAAGCGCTTTCTTTGTTAACTTGATGACGCTTTGCCACTGAGAATCATTAATTGAAGAAGGTTCTTCGGAAGACATGGGAAGTACCAGTAAAACTATCAAAGCTCTTTAGCGTTTTGTGTCAGCCAAGGAAAGATTTTGTGGGAAATGGCGCTATTATTCAGCTCTGTCGCGTTCCGAATAATTGCTGCCTCAGTGATTCCTGTTGACTGCTCTAAACGATCAGGTGTGGACCTCTTTTTTGTCTTTTCTACGGACATTTATGTCAAAATTGCTAAGCAATTTTTGTTACTTGTCTAATTTCTTCACATTCTCCAAGAATCTTCGAAGAAATATTATTCGTATTGTGCTTTGTTTTCTTGTAATACTTATCTTTGTTGTTCTGTTGTTTTTGAACCGCGGTCAATTCCTGTTGACTGCTCTTAACGATCAGTTTTAACCCTTTATTGTCTTTTCTACGGGCATTTATGTCAAAATAAATACCGATTTTTTTTTAGATTAATCACTACAAGCTATTTTTTTATTACAAGCTAGTCTTGTTTAATTTCTCCACCTTCTCCTTCTTTGAGCAAAACACTCGCATCGTACTTTGTTCGCTTGTAGTGTATTTTTTTATCCGCTTTGAATTCCGTTACGCTTTCATCTGAAAGTATTTAGGACTCACGAATGTCTGTCATTTTTTACAAACGTTTGCTATCAAAAACTCTTCGTTTTCCCTGCCGCTGCTCAATTGTTTTGGACACAAATTAAACTGGCCCAAATAAAGCCATGCGAAGTTGCTTGATGAGAGTGTGCACGGTTCCGATTCTAGGCTTGGCCTGGCTAAATATATATATATATATGGCCTTCAGCTTTTCTTTTTATAATCGCCACATAACAGACTGGAATGGTGTTCCATCGAACATCATGCATGCACCTTCTTTAAGCAGTTTTAAGTCCTATCTATTACATTAATTATTTGTGTCAATTTTAAATCAGATGTAGCTTGTGAGTGACAAGTATGTAATTTAATTAGGTTAGCTTTGGATTGTATTTCAATTTTACTTCTTTATTTTTAGTGTCAATCTCAAAGCAGGGGTGACTTGTAAGAGACAAGTATGCGATTTAATTTGATTAGGTTAGCTTTGGGCCACGTTTAAATTTCACCTCTTAGTTTTTAGAATGTGTAATACAGTAATAGCCCACTTTTTTTTGTATCAACTTAGATGTATTCGCATGAAAAGGAATTATTAAACTTAAAATTAAACATAAAGTAAGCTCTTTCTCATCAATGTACTTCTCCTGCATGCAGTCTTTCAATTAATTGTATTCATAGCTGGTCACACCAATCTTGTGGGATGTTTGAATGACATTTGGCATTAATGTTTAATGGGATTTTTGATGTTTGATGAAGTATGTTGTGCAATTTCAAATGTACATGGAGAACTGTGAGACTAGTCCTTACATTTCTTGCAAAATAGAAAATCAAGTTAAGATGGCTAACACGGATTTCCAGCACTTTTTCTTTGGTGAATCATTACCTTAAATCCTCATACTACATTGTTAATTACCTTGATAGTGATATCAACCAAATGCCCAATATTTTGTTATCAAGTTGCTTAGTCTTGCACTTGGCTGGCCAGAAGAGCAGCTGGATTTCTTTTTGAAAACACTGTAGGTGCATTGATTGATGAGCTTAATGTCAGCAAGCAGTTTTTTTGCGATAGTAAGGTCAAGAAGTAACTGATCAAAAGAAATATCTTGGTCTTAATGCATATCATCTAAATATTTTTATTGATTTCCATGTATCTTTCTTTCATAATGTTTTTGAGGCATACATATATCCAGAGGATACACAATTTCTGATTTCCAACTTTCTCATTGGAGGCTTTGGATAACTGAAATTCCATTCATTATGAAATGATGATCTGAATCACTATATATCTGATGTCGGATACTGATTCAAAATAGCATTCACCAGGCTTCTCCACCAATTTCTAGTGGCTCTATACCATAACTAAGTAGCCTACAGTTTAACGGGGAAACAGACCTGTCTTTAGGTATTGCTCTAAGATGTTAAGAAATGTTTTGTTTTAAAAATTTATAGATGCAAACTAGCGTTGCAGGTTCTTTTTTACACAAAGTATTAAAGATTATTTTTAAAAAAACCTACCTCAATATTTTTATTTTGCTTTTTAACATCTCCAAACTCAATTTGCAAAGGAATTTTTATTACCTTACTCAATAGAACGCTTGTTTTTAGGGGGGGGGAGGGGGTCCAAATCCGTAAAAGGGGGTTCATATCTGCTAGCAGTTCTGGACTAGGGGGTCCAAATCTGATCCACATGCAGATCTGGACTGGAGGGTCCAAATCCACTGTGCCACTGGCTCAGATCACTTTTCAATAATATTGTTTACAGCATTGGGTCTGTAGCTTGAGTGAGGTCAGATGGGCGATATGACAAGCAGACTATATGTAAATGCCAGTAGAAAAAGAATGCTTTTGGAGCTCCGCTTTTAGGCTTGGCTAAATATATATATTAGTGTAATTGTTTGTGAACCAGAATATACGACTCCATGCCTATGGTCGATGGTTCGAGTCCCCGTTAAGTTTGAACTCCTTTTTTTTTTCTTTTCCTTTTAACTTGTTTTCCTTTTTTTTTCTTGTCAGCGCTTAAAGGGGCAGTGTCACGCTTTTGTACCATCATTTTAAAAGCTTAAAACTGCCAATGTATCGGTGAAAACCTTAAAATAATGGTCTAGTTTTGTTGCCAAAGACTGTAGTACTGCATTGACACTATAAACTCCTGTATTTCATCTAAGATGACGAGGATGGAAATGGATTGAAATTTGAAAAAACTGGCCAGGTTTTTTCAAAATTTCAAGCTATGCATTGAAAAATCACCAAAAAAATTATTATGGTTAGCTCTCCCTGCTAAAATTTCATTGGAATTCATCTTGCTGACTCTGTAGGAGCATTTTTTGCACGATAACAGGTAAAAGGCAGTAATTTTGGCAGAATTGAACCAAAAACAGCAAAAATCCCGGTGACACTGCTCCTTTAAGCTGTAAAGTGGTTTTTATAATTTGACAAAAAAAACATGTTCATAATTCTTTGGATATTCGCTAGTCGCTGAACACGGAATCGCGAGCCAAAACAGCCGGTGAAGATTGAACCGATCCAAAAATAAGCTCCCACGCATTGTTTCCCAACGGTAGTGGCTTCGAACCCTTCAGAAGTCAAGAACTATCTCTCCTTCTTTCTTTATTTATCACCAGAATTATTTATTTGGCCGAGCGGGAGTCTAGAGCAAGTGACGGACACCACGACGAAAAAAAAAAAAACACACACACACACACAAAACGTGTATTACAAGAAGCGGCTCATCGCCATAGCGACGGCCGCTTAAAAAGGAGAGATAGTTCTTGACTTCTGCAGGGTTCGAAACCGCTACCATTGGTAAACAATGTGAGGGCGCTTATCGATAGCGCCACTCAGAGATGAGATATTTTAGGGGGAATTTTAACAGATTTAACATCTCAAAGCAAACGAATTCCCTTGAGACACAGCAAACGAACTTCCTTTGTGTGTGCAATGTTATCTATTGCATAACCTGCACATTATGCAAAAAGTTATACATCGGCGAAACAGGAAGACGACTAGGTGACCGATTCCGAGAACATCTTCGTGATGTTGAGAAAGATGACAAAGACGCATCCAAACCTGTCGCTCGGCATTTTAATCTCCCTAACCATTCCAAACAACACATGTCAATCTCCGGCCTTTCCTTACATCAAGGTACCACAGAAAGCCGTAAAAATCTCGAGCAAAAACTGATCTTTCAAATTGGCACTCTTAATCCCCACGGTATCAACGAGCGCTTTTCATTCAATTAATTTATTCCTGTTTTTCACGTTACCATGTTACCACCAATAGCGTAGCTCCATTTTCTGTATATAAACCATACACAACCCACAATTCCTCGATTCGCTCCGACGAAGGGCTAACGCTCGAAACGTCAGCTAATCGAATCCCTGTACGGTGGTCAATTTACATTATCAACTCCGTTGATAAACCAAATTTTCGTGTCTCACTTCCCCACCGACGCAGCACCACAGTTTCTTTAGAAACTAATCCCCTCTATTCCTTTGAGAGCGTTTCATTTCCGAATCGAACATATCTTCATGAAAATGTCGTAGCTTAGATCAGACAAATTCTTCGCTTTCGTTGAACCGGACTGGCGGTCATTTGGTGTTTTCGCAACCTTAATCGGAAGATTTGTCTGGTCGTATATATTTATTTGGCCATAGAAAACGATGCGATGTTTAATGACAAGAATTCAGTTCACGGCCGAATAATGCACGCAAATTGAATGGCTCTTGAACAAAAATGTTTATTTAGGGGCCAGAGTCAGGAATCGCGAAAGCCTTTTTGAAAGAAATGTTTCGTCTGCATTGAATTCCTCCAATGTACATCTTATATTATAAGAAACGAGTTTCTTTAGCTGATAAACAACAGGCTACAGTTAGCCTAAACTCGGGCCTGCAAAAATACCTAATTTAGCGCTAAATAAAAGACAAGAGAGAAGTCTTCTTACATCAGACGCATTGTGCTTGTGTTTGTGTCTGTTTCTTGTCAGTGTATATCCACCTATCAACATATGCCCCTTTAAAATTGCTCACAAGGCAGTTGTTTTGATTGTGTGTCGTTGTTTGTAGTTGGCAGAATCCAGTAAACAATACGTCGAGCAAACTTGGAAGCGTTTCGTGATAACATACCCTGTTGTACACTTGGGCATTTACTGACTCAACCTTGGTACATTTGTACAGTGTTTATACTGGTTCATATAACCGAGGTAAACCTGTCATCAATCACGATCACGATCAAATCGAATTGCTGAATAAAATGCTCGCATTTATAAGAGAGGCTGTGGCTCTTGTAGTCCTCGCGTTTTACTTTCTCGTTCTTGAGTATCAAACTCAGTTCTTTAGCGCGCTAGACGTGCGTTGTCATGGCCGAGAAACCAATTTTGGTTTGAAACCCTTTTACACGGAAATTTCGTTGAAGATTGTTGGAAAGAGAACTTCAGAATATATTAACCCATTGACTACCGCAGGTTTTTACATTTTCGGAGTGATTTTCCACCTATAAACGATGAATAGCAATTCGTGACTCTTTATTTGAACTACCAGGGAAAAGTGGTGCTGTCCTAAGCCACTGGAGGCTCAAGGTTTCTGAAAACGTCATTTTGACGTAGCTATTATTATTTACAATGGCCCAAGTTCGGTTTGCTTGCGATTTCTGCTAAATTTACAGCCATTTTTCATCTTTAGCGGCTGCCTGATGAGCATCATTAAGCGTGACGGTAGCTAAGAGTCCACTTTCTCAAAGAATCGAGCAAGGTGATGTACTTTGTTGTTGAATTTGGCTTGTTACTCGACGAACTGGGAATTTGGCCGGTCGAACACTTAGTACCTTTGGGACTCGACTATTGATGAATTTCTCGACCTACCGCCACATATTTTGGAATTTCTGTGTACTGAAGATGACTACGAGCAGGAAATTTTGGCGGTAGGTCGGAGTGGCTGTAGACTTAGTTTATATGTGAAAGAATTGGGGGAAGGAACGGGCGCTGTCAAAAATTCTCGTTAGTTCCCAGCATGCAATGCGCTCAAGATGTTGAAAATGTCGGGAAGGCCCGAATGCACTGGAACAAAAGGCTGTATCTACGCTCGGGAGAAGAATATGAACAAAAAAAGTCATTTCTAAGTTAGAAAAAGGACTGAATTTTGTTATGATGGTTGAATTTTGGTTTTTGGACGATGATTTCCCTAAAAAACACGAAGGCAAAAAGGGGCATTTTTGTTGTTTCTCTTTGACGTTAAAAACGGCCAGTTTCGTTCTTGTCCAAACTCAAAAGGCCATATTTGGTAAAAATCGCTACGTTTCTTGCATTTATTGGATATCCAACTTTAAAGGGCATTCCATTTCGTGCTCACAACTAACAGTTAAGGCAATATTCGTGCGATTGAGAAAGTTGCAATGTTTTGAAGCATGGGAGTTTTTTACGGCCGGTTTTGGCCGGCACGGGTGCCAATGGGTTAATGCAATTGCAATCTGATTGGCTCTCAAATGTGCAATTTTTTCCCAAATTGCACCATTTTTTACTTTAAATCGCATCCTTTCTATAACCCATCAAAATGAAAGTGTAATAATACTTACCTATCAAATTATAAATGATAAAAAAATATTAATATTGACAAAAAGCTGTGATTTCAAAATGGGTGAAATAAAGTGGTAATTGCAATTTTGGTCTGAAATCATACTTGCGATTTTAAATCAAACTCGCGCTGCGCGCTCGTTCGATTTTGAAATCACGCGTATGATTTCCGACCAAATTGCAGTCCACTCAGTTCAATTACCATTATTAATATATTAATATATTAATGTCTTTGACTTTTTTTTGCCATCACTCATTTGATCACACGTGATCGAATGAGACTGACGCAATCTCGACACCACAGGATGTGAAATACCATGCGACCGCAAGCAGATATATCTGTCATTTCAACCTTGGTTATGACTCCTGAGTTACTGCAATTGTTTTTAGTAAATTTTTGGTGATGATTAGTCTGGAGCACAAATCTTCTCCATATGAGGAGTTGTGATGAAAATAACTGCAGTCTTGTGACACTGTGGGCTCGAACTAAGGCATGACGTCACGCAGATTAGCGACCGTTGTTCGTTTACCGAGTCAACAAACTTGATTCTGATAAATTTCCCGCTTTATTAGTGTTTTTCGAGCCATTGTCCTCTACAAAGGCCCCCAGTCTGGCATCATTAAGCTGGAAAGTGGGTAAAAGCAAGCCTTTGAAAGAAACCAGAGGTGAGAGGCGGTTTCTTGCTGAATGAGACGCCAAATATGCTTCGTAGCCAATATGGCGGTCGATAACCGAAGCTGTCTCTCTGGTTACTTTGTGGAGGGATTCCAGGACCTACTAAGGCAATTTGGGCTAGTTTTGACTGGTAAAAAGTTTAATCGACGTCATATTTTCTTGGTAGTACTGGATGGCCCGGCACTTACCAAAAAAAAAAACTTTGAAATAGGAAATGGAAGGGTTCTATGCTCGTGGAATAGTTGACTTTCCTAGATTTCTTTTGGGCCGTGAACAAGGTAACTTGAGATACGCGAGATTGGCTCCAATAAAATGGCTTAGCGTGGCCTGCGGAAAAAGTGAGAGGAAAATTTCCATCCAGATGCCAAGGTCTGGCTTTAAGGTTTGCTGTAAATGTAGAATTTTGATTTTTGGGCAATGTTTTTTTTTTATTAAAACGTTGACCAAGAAAATGTGGAATGTCTGGTTCTGTTCTTTGGTCAAAAGACTGGCATTTTGGGGTTTGTTGCCAAACAAACGGTGCTATGCAGCAAAAATCGGGTATTGTAGTCGGTATTTTTGGCTGTCATAGTTGCAAAAAAACACCAGTTGGTGCTATTCACACATTATGATGACGTTCAGACAAAATTTAAACAAGAAATACATAAAAGCGAAAGAGGTATTTTTCACGCATATATGTGTGGTTAGGATGTATAGGGTTAACCAAACTTTTACCTTGGTTAACTTTCTATTGTTTCGAGCGGCGTTTACCAAGGTATCAGTTGGCGATTCTAGTTTAAGTAAGATTCACGAACTAAGATATTTTCATTACAAAGTGACATCCGCCTCAAATGTTGATTTTAGCAACGACGATTTTATATATTTTTAATGGACTTGGTATTTTAAGCTTTTAACATAACATTAAGGAGATCTTTAGTAAATCGTAAATTAGTTATTTATTGTTTATTATCTGTAATTGTAGTTTTAGTTTTAGATGCACGACCCCATAAGCACTAGCTTTAACTACCATCGTGCTAAAATAAAGTGGATGTATGTATGTATGTAACACCACTGATGAGTAAGAAAGGAGCTAAAGGACCCGGAGACTCACTAAGAGTCCCAACAAGGTTCCAGAATTTTGTTTTGCGGGCATGACTCTTATAATTTTTTAACTCGAAGAGGTACCAACTCTGAATACACCACACTGACACTGACAATTTTCAACGGCAGTAAAACACCGACAATTTTTGATACCAATAATTACCTTAAGGGTAACATCATGACTCTGACGAGTCTACTCTCTTAAAGGAGCACTGTCACCGGGATTTTTGCTGTTTTTGGTTCAATTCTGCCAAAATTACTGCCTTTTACCTGTTATCGTGCAAAAATTGCTCCTACAGAATCAGCAAGATGAATTCCAATGAAATTTTAGCAGGGAGAGCTAACCATAATACTTTTTTGGGCGATTTTTCAATGCATAGCTTGAAATTTTGAAAAAACTGGCAAGTTTTATCAAATTTCAATCCATTTCCATCCTCGTCATCTTTGATGAAATACAGGAGTTTATTGTGCCAATGCAGTACTACAGTCTTTAGCAGCAAAACAAGACCATTATTTTAAGGTTTCCACTTTTAAGCTTTTTGAAATGATAGTACAATAGCGTGACACTGCCCCTTTAAGTTTTGGAGAATGTCCCCTTTCCATTAATGATCTCCAAAATTCACTAGACGTTTTAAAAGTATTTTATTCTCACAGTCACTATTCGCGATATCACAATTCAAGCAAAGCTCCCTGTTGTTACACAGGAATTTCCGAAAATCCGAGTGCACTATTTAATCGACGGCGAAAGCCTAAGGCGAACTATCCTCTGCCCTCCATCAAATACATATCTACCGAAACTTGTCGTTGGGTGCCCCTGACCAAGGGGCTCCCTGATAAGTACAGTGAACGTCGCGGTTGGTTTTGACAATACTACTAAGAACAGGCGACATATATACTCACTCGTTCGAACGGTTTAAACTGCGCCGCATTTTACATGCACTGAATCTAACTGGCGAATTTTAAAGAGCATGTAAAATGCGACGCCTAAATCAATTAAATTCGGTAGACTTGCTGGACTTGAATTAAATGCGAGTTCAGTCGAATATGCGACTGAAGTTCGTCAGTTGCCGACTTGAAACGCCGCATTTTGCATGTGTTGAATCTGTATCATAAATTCTGTTAAATTGTATTTCGCCTATAAGTATAAACTCCACATTGTTATGCTACATGACATGTCACTCGCGCTCAGTAATTAAATTCGACAATTAAATGCGACGTTTAAATCAAATCTGGAACTTTTTTTAATTCAAGTGGACTCAGATTAGTATTTGATTCGGCTATTGTAGAATGTGACGTTTGAACAAGACCTCAGATCGCCATGGTAGCAACGAAGGCGACATTAAATTATTATAAATACAACATTTATAATAAAGAAGAAAACTGTCATCAAGGTTTACATTACAGGCCTCACTATACGAGTAAATTCAAAAGAAACTGGAAGTATTATGTTCCACAATAAAAGCTCAATAAGATATAGTTATCAGCCTGGCCTTTCCGACTCTAGAATAGCGTCTATTTAAACGTCCCCTATGGAGTAACAAATAATAGCAGCAGGTGTTTATTCAACGAAATACGGTAACTTTCAACTTAAGTATAAATTAACTTATCTTTTAAAATATAACCCAACCATTCCAAAAATGTTCTGGCACCCCTCGCATTTCCGTTAACGTATTTCTATTGCGTTTGTGGGCGTTCAAAGCCCTGCAAGTACCCCTCATTAAGTAATTTAGTGGGTTCGACAGCGCCACAGCCATGCCACAACTTTGAACATGGACGCGGCTTTCTGCAGGTGAAGATAAATGGATTTGCACTGATACCTTCAACGGATGAAATCGGCAAGGAATTTTTCATTACTCTCCGCGTGCTGCAGGTGGGAAGGTTCTGATGACTTTTACTTTGGTTCTCTTTTAGGGACAGGTCATTAACTTGGATCCGTGACTTTCTGGTTGAACTGGGATGGTGTACATCGACCCAAATGACTGTTTTCTTCACAAGATGACAAGGAGATGCGTCTTTTCATCTTTGGCTGGTTGTTGGTGCTGTGGGGCATCTGGCAGACGGCGTCAGCACGGTCGATCGCATCCCATGACACTGCTATGTTCACAAGTCCAGGCTGTTGGCCTTCCTCTTGGAGTTCTTTCGCGTGTTCTACAAATTCATTTCCATCAATTTTCCAGGACACGAAATGGACCGTTTAATCTTTACCTTGTTGTTAACACTGGAGGGTGCTGGATGGACCACATTCATCGGCATTGCGTTATTGACACGCACAGGTTGTTGCGCCTCTTCTTGGATATCTGAGGCTTCTTCCACGAATTCGGTTCCACCGTTTCGTCTGCGACGTCGTTCAGCGGGATATAAATGCGGACGCCCGTCAGGTTTCTTCATCTTCATCATTTTTAGAACCTCTTTTCTGAAGGTGCGGTTCAGGACAAAGCAGTACAGGATTGGGTTGAGGAGAGAGTTCAACTGAAGCAGCAACTCCGACCAACGGAAAAACGAGCTCGTGCGAAAGAATGGAATGGCGCCGCCGAGGGAAAGCACAAGGATCGATGGAATATAGGACACCAACAATACTGTCGTTAAAATGCCTGTGGCTTTGACGACGGCGTTTTCCACCTTGGCTTTACTGAAAGCGGTGACTTGACTGACTTCATTGCCTTTTCGGCGCCTTCGCGCCGAAAGGTAAGCCGCGATGTAACAATACCCGATGAGAACTACGCACACCACCGCTTTAAAAGCCGAGATGGCATTCACGACCTTAACAAACTTATCATCGACTTTAGTGGCCGCCATAATACATGCGGGAGCCGTCGTTAAGACAGCAAGCAGCCATGCCATAAACGCCCACACTTTAACGCGAGCTTTCGTGACAATGATTTTATAATTTCTCCACATTTTAACTGCAACGTAGCGTTCAAATGCGATAATGGTCAGGTGATAGAAGGATGCACTAACAGCGCCGTACAGTACTATTTGGTTTGCAGACGCGAGTCGGCAGATTAGTCTGCTCAAATCCTTACGGAGGAGAAGGATATCATAACTGACCGTCAAAGGCATCAAGACAGCACCCACCAGGAGATCTGCTACGGCCATGCTAGCTAATAAAATGTTTGAGTTCTTATACAGCTCCTTTCGTTTGTTCACGGCAACGATTACCAGGAGGTTTAGGAACATAGTAATGGGGCTGGCGATAACTTTAACGATGATTGAGGCGTAGAGTGCCCAGGTCTCGGTTAAGATCCATGTGTATACTGTTTTGGCTGGACAGAAAAACACTGTGGGCAAATTGCTCGAGTCGGCGGCAGCTAAGGCTGCGCTGTTAGAGTTCATCTTAATGTAAAATAGCACTAAAGGATAAGTATTTAAAGACGTTCAAGCACTCACTGAGGTTAGCCACTGCCCTTCCTTCGATTTCTCCTACATGTTCCACGCTTAGCTTTGTGATTTTTGCCTTTCAGTGAATATGTTCTCGTGTCTTGACCAAGCCTAGTGCATGATATTTCCAGAAGGCAAATGCAATCGAGAATTATGACCGTTTGTCAAGAGCTTCAAATATAATTTCTGGCACACAAAAGGACCCGACTAGAAAGGAAATAAGTTCTCTCAGCACAGCCACTTCAAACAAGAAACTTAATTGGTTTCCGTTCACTACTTGAGCCCGGCTTTTAACGCCGAGATCTCCAATCCAAATCCCAATATTAATACCAGTTGGGGCTTTTACCAGATGAAAAACAGAAGCGTTTTCAAAACAAACGGAAAACAAGCGGCTAAATTTCTTTATTTGCTGACTTCTCGCTAATTAGCCACACGAGGTATCAGAAAATTCAAAATTGGGGAGAAAAGTGATTCAATTAAGTTGAAAGAATGATATTCAGTTCCTTAGGAGATTAATGAATTGCATTCGGAAAATGTATGAAAACAAGGGGTCTAACTATAATTATGCTTCATTTGAAACTTCTTTTTAAAAGAAAGCCCAAGATCTCAGAAAGTTTAGTTGTGGTAAAATGGTGGGAAGTTTACTGCTGACAAGGAAATGGAGTAGACGCAAAGGATACACAACCAGGAAAGAAGCGTGTGGCGCTTAGATAAACGTCTTAACAATTCTTTTAAACTCATTTCCATGATTATTATAAAAAAGACTATCAATGGCGGTATAAGTTGCGTTTTATACGTCTATCAATCTCCTGATTGTCTTTATTACTTTATCGAATTTTGAAACTAAACAATGAATCGATCTTTTTTCCCTCTGTATAGCGGTTTCATTCAGAGAATGTCAGAAATCGTTTTCCAGATAGATGAATGATTATTGTTGATAAAAATCATTTAAATATATTAGCAGAAGCTCCCTTTTTAACGTGCAATAACACTTCGTTTCTTTTTAAACATGAAAACACAAAGCCTGGAAATTACAGCAAAAGTGAATGAGAGTTGGACCTATAGAGAGCGCCGATGGCTTAAAGTGAGCTTGTTTATATTTCCAGTAGCGCATTTCGAGAGCCGCGGTCGGAAGGCCAAGTGTTCAATCAACTGAGATCTGTCTCTGGATGGTCGTGTCCATTCTTTAGAAAATCAGCTTAAAGTGCATCTAACCCCCAAAAATTGTTTTCGCTTAAATAAATCCTTGCACCTGTACGAAACGTATTGCGCCGTTTTGCGCCTTTTAAAACCAAATATTGACTTTTTATAGGCTGCAAAAGTTACGAAATTTAGCCATCATCTGTCCCACGACCGAGCTAGTAAGGGGCATGGGTCTATTCCTTACACGACGTCACAAACCGATTTCCATCGCATTAAGTCTTTGTAAACATGCATGCAAAGCAGTTTGTGACGTCATGTAAGGAATAGACCCAAGCCCCTTACTAGCTCGGTCGTGGGACAGATGATTCGTAACTTTTACAGCCTATAAAAAGACAAGATTTGGTTTAAAAAGGCGCAAAAAGGCGCAGTGTGTTTCGAACAGGTGTAAAGATTTATTTAAGCGAAAAATATATTTTGGGGTTAGGTGCACCTTAAGCATACATATCCCTGGCCAAGAGATCATAGGTGTTTCTGTTCAACTCCAATAAAACCATCCGAACAAAGATAACTTTCAATAATTTGCTTTCTAATATAGATGACGGAGATAATTTACATATTCGTTAATGCTCGGGAGAACTCAAAATGACACGGTGGAAGCACTTGCCTACACTAGTATTGTTTCGCAGGGAAAACTGAATGTAAACGTGATGCAGTTTAATCTCTACCACACATCTGATACAAACAGTTCTAAAATACAGTGCATCGTATCATTAACAACACAAACAAGTAACATTCAAGCCAGACATTTTTCCTGTTCTTTATTAGTCGACGAAGTTCTTCAATAGCCTATGGCTTAGCATCTAACGCTTGTAGCAATACTTCTTAATTGCTTAAAGCTCGGAAATCACTCGCACCGTCATCACGAGTCGACTAGCACCTCATCTCAGGCGGAGTAGAGTTGCTCCTAGTTACTTTACACTGAGTATCCTGATATGGACTAGCATCCGTCTTTGGGTGGTAGGGGTAGGGGGGGAGTAGTTATATCCCAAACAAATTATACCGGGAACCATGTGGTGAACGTGCATCCAATCCAAGGTGGGGGGAGGGGGGGGAGAACTCTTCTCTTATTCAAGCTTAATATCCTGTGATTAAATAAGCGTCCCACCCGGAAGGACGCAGTTACACTGCCAGTATACTGGGTGTCCTGTAATGTACTAGCACCCTCTTGCAAAACGGAGAACCATTCACGTACGACACACAAGCAGCTAAAAACAAAAATACTAGGTGAAAACTCACCGAGAAGCGGGGTGAAGTCGTTTGTATCTCTGGCATTGATGTCAATCCCAGGCTGTAAAAGCAAAAACTTCACCACGTCTAAATGGCCTTCAGCTGCACTAACATGTCTGTGTAAAGAAAAGCACGGAATTAAACAATTAACACCGTTATGGAGGAGGCGCTATTGACGACAACAAAACTCTGTTTAAAACATTTTCTTCCTCGTGAGCCTGTTTGAGACAAACATCAAACACAACAATATCGTTTTCTTTGTTTACGTTAGTCTACACGCTTCCTTGCCGAACTAAACGCTGATGTCCATTTTACAAGCTTTACGTGGGTCAGACTACAACTAGACATGATATCAAGTGAACCGCTTGCGCAAACGCCACTAGTCAAACAGCGTTCAACGTTTCACGTCCAAGCAAGTCCTTCATAGACCGCTCCTTATTTAGTTACTTACGTACAGTCAGTTCAATTTATATCTCCGCGCACGTAAAATTTACCCGAAAGTAGAAATCCACTGACAACTCGAGTTAAGTTTGGCGTTGGTGGTACAAAGCTAGCCGTAACTTCTTAAAACACTCACAGGGGTGTTCTTTTGTTCAGGTCTCTATAGCACACTGTAGCGCCATTATGAACCATGTGTCTTAACATCTGTAGGTTTCCTGTGCTCGCCACTTCACAGATTTCATGAATACTGTAATGGTGTGATAACCGCCTTGCTCCCAGACCCTCCAGTAACTGACTGACCGCGCGGTGCTCGTGCATGTCCGAGTACTGAAAAATAAACACAACAAACAAAATTATCATGAACAGCAGCAGCATAGGTAGCAACACAACTACCATCTCAACCACCACGTCAACCATCACCAGTACCATCACCATCGCCATCACTATCATGAATCACATCATCTTCATTTAAACAATATGTTTTATTCGATATCTCTTTACATTCCACTTTACAATCGGCAGTGACTGCAACAACAACTATGGCAGCCTTACCATTTCTCTTTTCAAGAATAATAGTAATAATGATATCAGGTCGCCGATGAGAAATTTCGCGACTTTTTACCAAATAATAGCAACCTTAGCAGGGCTCAAAGTTTGCGACCAGCTGGTCGCACATGCGACTTGATTTTTTATCGTGCGCCTAAAAAATCATGTGTGATCGCACTTGCGCTCCTAAAACGCACGAGTTCAGTGCGACTGAGCTCATTGCTACTTACCTGACCATCTTCATGTACTCTGACTGGTTAGACATGAAAAGGAAGCTTGAAATAATGAATTCAAATAAAAACGTAGGTATGACACAATCTAGATCCAAACAATAAAGCTCCATCATTTCCCTTGCGCCGGTGTGTGTTTTATCTGTCCTCCGAACGACGTTTCCATTCAATCCCAGACTCTTCGGTTTTGTCAAGACTCCGCTGACACGTGCGAGAGAAGTCCACCTTCCAAAGCACGTGCTTCTCGCCGACAATCGAGTTTGCCGATGTCAACTTAAAAGAACTCTTAACTTACAAACCACACAATTAGCTTTTAACGAGTAATAGCTGTATAGCTTTCAGCTCTCCGAATAATTGATCACAAGAAACAAATCCAGATGCTCTGTCTTGCGTGAAGAGATCGCTTTCTCCACAAATTTCACATCCTGTGACACCGCGGGAAGAAGCGTCGACTTCAGCACGTCAACTAGATTGCAAGGAATCGTCCCAATTCACATCAATTACCGGTGTTGACTGATGTTTATGTTATAGCTAAACGATGAGTTGGTCCTGGACTACTATAATTATGCTTCTGAAACTCCTTCGGCGAATTTATGGCACATGTCTCGACCGTTAACACTGAAATTTTTACTGAAACGAATAATCACTGTATCTCTTGTGGTATATCACGGCCAGCAGACCCGGCTTTAACTTAAAACGAAAGTGCATTGCACATCAAAATGAAATGGTTGTGAGCAGTAAACTAACAGTGTATATTGTCTTAGTTATTCATGTTAATTTCAAAGGAAATGGAATGTGAAATTTTTCTGTCATCTTTAACGTGACACAAAGTGTAATACTTGTTGAGATTGCGGAGAAGGTTGATTTAAAAAAAACGTAAATTGTTATCTTCAACGTACAATAAGAACCAGAAAGGAACAAACACAGAATTGAAATAAAGATAACATACTGATAAATGATTACTTATATACAAGGACTGAAGCTTTTTGGTGCCACCAGTATGGCTATGCTCCTAACATTTTGGCTGTGCGCCTAAATTTTTGACAGTGCGCCTATAAATTTACTCCTGGTAGCACAAGTGCCCCCAAAGCCAAGAGTAAACTTTGAGCCCTGCTTAGACCTCTAGTTTCCATACCAGACTCGTACTAATGTTCATTATTACTATCATCACCATCACCCTCACCGCCACCATCACCCTCACCCTCACCCTCATAACTGCAAACATAACTGCAAACTTCTCGAATCTGTTTGGCTATCACAAGCTATGATTTTAGTAGTAATTGTACAGTGTACGCGTCATGCCTTTGGCAAAGGATAGCCTGCACGGAAACCCCCTCTTTTTGAATTCCCCGCGTTCGTCCACGAACGCAGCACGAACGCAGCATCATGATTGGTCAGAAGTGACAAGAGATGACAAACTGCATGAAATTCACGAAAATGAGATGACCCGCGCATTGAGCCAGACATGGCGGCCTCCGATCTCTGCAAAGCTCCAGGAGGTTCACTACGTATTTCAGGGTGACCAAAAATTCCATTTGTCACGGCATCAGTGCCATTTCTTCAAAGAAATGTTTTTTTTTTTATGAGGTTAGTTGAATGCTTATCGCCCGGTGTAAGCACAGTGTACAGCAACATTCCCACTCGGGTATGCAATCACAACCTTCACGCTGGTTTTATTGTTTCACGGTAGGTCGTAAATGTCCAAATGTCCTCTCCACTGCTTCGCTGTTCACCTTCTGGCTGTTCACGAGAACTGAACAAAGACTTTCTTGAGGATGGTCCTTGGCGGGTTGTTCGCGAAACCTTTCGCTTCGATTGGATTTCAATCTGATGTCGAAACAGAAGGCGGTATCTGACGTTTACTTCGTTAGGCATAATATCAGTCCTCAACAGGACTTGTCCAATTCGATCTGTAATCATACTCGCGATGAAACAAATCGGACTTCCGCTACGTGGTCGTCAGATATTGTTTATCCCTCGTATGATTATACATAGAGAATTGGGACAACAGTCAGTCCTAGTACCAGTATTTATCGTTACCAGAACTCGCACACACACGGAAACTACCGTTCAGACCTCTCCAGTGATTCCGGCCCGGAAGTAACGACCCCAGCACCCAGAAAGGAACGGTCCCCAAACGTAACGGTCCAGTAGGAAATACCATAGTGACTAGAGATTCCCTGTATACACGAGACCTTCATGAAGAAAGAACTGACAGAACTTAAAGTGAACCTAGAACCTTTTTTTTTTGGCTAAAATAAATCTTTGCACCTGTTTGAAACGCATTGCGCCTTTTTTTTTTTTTTTTTTTTACCAAATCTTGACTTGTTATTTTGACTGTTCTAGGGTGTCCCATGACCGAGTCAGAAGGGGCTTGGGTCTATTCTTGATTTGACGTCACAAACTGATGTACATCGCATTAAGTCTTTGGCGGTAAAGAAGCATGCAAAGCAGTTTGTAACGTCAAATCGAGAATAGAGGAATTGTGTTCCCTAAAGTGCCATGGGGATGGAACAGTTTACAAGAATGCCGAAGAATCGATGGGAAAGAGAGAATTAAAGTGATATTATGCTTATTCCACGCTTTCTTCTTCAATTACTCACGTATTTTAGCTACCCGACTGTAAAGGGTACCCGAAAGTTGTGGGCCGTTAGGCCTACTTATGGGCCCTTTGCAGCTGGTCAGTCACGTGGTACAAAAACGCCAAGCTGGAACGCAAGCAACCCACTGGGACAAGACAAACAAAGAACTTACATCATTTAAAATGGTATTTTTTCTTTGCCTTGCCCCACTACGTTGCCTGCGTCCCAGCAAGGCGTTTTTTGCCCCATGTGACCGACCAGCTGCAAAACGTAACGGAAGTCGCTACTCTCGGAACTCTACGGTATTTGGCTAAACATTGAGGGAGAGACGAGCCATGTACATACTTATGGGTGTTCTGATTTTGCCAGTTCAGAGTTGTTCGAGGTAACTGTGACGAGAACTGACAAACGACAAACGAAGCACTCACGTTCAAAGGTGCATTCCCTAGCGAGTCCACAGCATTGATATCGGCTCTGTGATCAGTTAGATACTGTACCACTCCTCTACTGCCCACTGTGGCCGCCACATGCAGAGCTGTGCTACCGTCACAGTTCGGAGCATTAACATCCACGCCCAATAACACAAGCCGCTGAAGTTCCTCAACTTCGTTTTTCACTAAGGGATTTAATAAAAACGCCAATTAAAACCATTAACAGAGCCTCTTAGAGTGGTTTTCAATAGAGTGTCGTTAAACCAAAACCAAAGCAATTACTCTGACCAATCACAACAGACCGAAACAGTGTAATGAGCCAATCAGAATACGAAGCAATTACACGTAACCGGCACAAATCCCAACCAATCACAGAGTGGAGGAAAGCAAAACCGAAGCAAACGAGAATTAGTTTCGACACTCAACTGAAAACCGCTCTATTATTAATATTAAATTACATAAAATTAATAGCCACACACCTTAACCTAGACTTCGAGTAGTCTCTAATTTCGGCGATGGATTGTGGGAAGAGCGAAAGACACGCGCGTGCGCGAAGTTGCGAGGAGAAGGCGCTCCCCTCGCGTCGCGTCTCCTCGCAACTTCGCGCGCGCGTGTCTTTCGCTCGTTCCACAACCCATAGCCGAAATTAGATGCTACTCGCAGTCTAACCTTAACCTTGTTATCTAAACGAAAGGCCTCGAAAAGGACACGTGGTTACTGGTATTGAAAACGCACAAGGAGAAGGAAAAGAATCAAAATGTGAATTTCAGTAAATTTGTTCATCATTGTGGCTTTACATCTAACATCTCCAGTTAACGCCAGAACATGGTATAGCCATCACTCAATTATAAAAACAAAAACATTTATTTCCAAGTTGTAAGAAGTTATGATAAAAAAACTCACTCTATTATCCGTCAGTCATAACAGCGGGCAAGTTAGCGGTCTCCTATTTCCACAAGTTTGTGACTGATTCTTATGAAACCCCGCACATTTACTAAATTTGACATGATAAATTGATCTACGGAGGTTGTTTTTTGTTTAAATGAAAAATATGAAAAACTGTTGTATTGCGTGACATCGTCGAAGTGGTACATTAATATCTTTCTTCGTGCGCGCTCGGAGGAAGGACGGGGTTGCTTTTCCAGAAATCAAGGGGAACAGTGCATGGCCATGTCATACCTTACAGACCCCTAACACTAAACCAAAGTCTTAACAAGAACCGATCGAACTTAAATGACACACCAGCAGCTCCTCTAACGACACGTGTTAAAAGCCAGGTTTTCAAAAATGTGCTCAGCTATGAAGATACTTCGTTACATACCTACAGCATTGCATAACAGGTCTCCTACTCCATCTTTAGACCACCCTGCTCCGTGACGCAGAAGACACTGTACAACTTGGTCATGACCGTACTGTATAGCCTCTATAAAACGAACACAACAACGTCACTCCCACGATATATTCTGATTTGTAACATACCATAGAAAATACAGCCAATAAGAATGCAGGAAAGCCGTTGTATATTCGTCAGTATTCCACCGAACCTTCCCATCGATCAGTGCAATTCAACGGTATCACACCCAACCTTCCCATCATGCGACGAGATTGTTTTTAGCGGTTCAAAATTAGTCCGAATTTTGGAACCGTTTGACTATAACAACTTTATTTTACATTAATATTTTATTATTTGTAATTTGGTCATGAATTATAAAGGAAAAATTTTGAAAAAGGTTTAAAAACGCTATCAAGAGGGTGGACATTAGGAAGCCATTTCAAAACCATTGAAGTCTGGGCGTATCTCGCATTCATTATGCTGGCCTTGCTGGCCACTGCATTTTCTATGGCATGGTATAAAATAGTCAAAGAAAAGGCTCGTGTGTATACCGAGAAAACACAAGTGACTCGTGGGATATTCCACGGTATGCCACTCGAAAGCGTTACATAACTAGTATTTATTATACCCTCCCCTCCGTCTCAGGGATTGGTTAAAATTCTAATCGTTACTGTGGTTACCGAGATGTTCTTTGATTTAAACGCACAAGAAATTGATCAGTGTTTCTATAGCACCGATTTTGAATCCCAACCGACGAAGTGTTGTTTGATCAAATGAACACGCCAGTCACTGTGACTTGATCGAGACATTTCTGAAAGCTTGAAAATAAAGTCTGTTCAGGTACATTACAGGCATTATAAAAGAAACGATCGGTTTCCTAAACACGAGTTTCGCAGTTCAGAAATGCTTTAAAAAATAGCTCCTGTAGACAAACACCTCTTATACGCATTGACTGCATCGTGAATTCAGGTACAAACTCGGGGTGTTCATCTTGGACCCCCCAAATTTCAGGCACCAATGCTGGTGAATAGGTGACTTTGTGTTCATACCAGTTAAAATTCAATTCATAGCACAGTGCCAGCATTTTCAAGCGCCGTGCCAATGATTTTGCGTATATAGAAGGGCTCTTCACTCTCTCCTAGCCTTTTGCGTTCCACTGACGAGCATAGGGCCAACAATCGGTTTTGCTGTTGGTTTCTAGAACCAGCTGAGTCTTTTCCTGGGATAGGTGGTCCGGCGCCTCATCCCACAGCCTCCACCCAACACATAGCGGGTATGGCAGGACAGACAGCAGTACCGGGAACTGCGTTCCCTATACCCTCCTTCGCAGCCATTGTTTGTGTTGGTCCTATTCTCCCTCCCCACCAACTTCTGCTGAACCGAGCCGGGCATTCCATTCCCACTGTGTCTGAGTATCCAATCAGGAGGGAGAATAGAACCAACACAAACAACGACTACGAAGGAGGCTATGGGAACTTACCCACCAAAATTTAAAAAATTAAAAACACTGAAATATGGTAATATAACAAAAGAGAATGAGAAAACTTAAAAGTTTTTGAGACTAAAAATTTTTTAAACTTATCGAGGCTATACCCTCTAACGTCTACGGACAAGGAGTTCCAGTTCCTGGAAAGGAGTTGGCCAGTTCC
Organism: Pachyseris speciosa; assembly: GCA_016490735.1. Classification (NCBI taxonomy): domain Eukaryota; kingdom Metazoa; phylum Cnidaria; class Anthozoa; order Scleractinia; family Pachyseridae; genus Pachyseris; species Pachyseris speciosa. Next base: position 296,065 of record JAEMWC010000738.1, read on the forward strand.
TGGAATGGAATGTCCGGCTCGGTTCAGCAGACGTTGGTGGGGAGGGAGAATAGGACCGGCACAAACGGCTGCGGAGGAGGCTACATTCTCTACTCTTTGCAAACAGTGCGTGGGCTTAGTTAACGTGTGCTGATAAAGGAGACAAGTACGAAACAGAAATGTAACCGTACCAACCCATTCTTTTTTTTTTTGTATTTCGATCTAGTGGAAGAAACGTTCTATGATCTGTGTGCTGGATACAGGCGTGCGTTTCCCAAACTCCGCAAAACACTTAGGGACCTAAAAGTATTTTTCAAGTCGGTTTTCTATCGATTGTTACTAGCTTATTAGGTGAACTAGCCCAATGAATTTCTCAGTTTTATAGCGTGTTTTATTAAAAGATTATTAGAGCGCTTTTCAATTGTGTCGTGAAACCAAGACCAAAGCAATTACTCTGACCAATCACAACAGAGGTAAGCAGTGCAATGAACCAATCAGGATACGAAGCAATTACATTTATAACATAGCTGGTAAATTCGTATAGTCAAATTCAATTGCGCGAGTGTGCTTCATATTCCTATTGTGCACGCTAATGAGGTAGAAGAGGAAATTTCTCTTTAAAACTACCATGTTGGAAATGTTAAAAAACAATTGGTTCACGCGTCAGCTGTGAGTTCATCGAGATATGAAGCACTTGGGAAGTTTGAAGAGCACTCAAGAAGCTAGAGTTGCTCTCGGCTACGCCTAGACCAACTCTTACGCATCTTTCGTGCTCTCCAGACTTCCCGCGTGCTTCATATCTCGATGAACGCACGCTGACTCATGAACCAATTGCTTAGTAGCAGGTGTAAAGCGCGAGAAAAAACGCGCGTGCAAGTCGCGATTGGTTTTGGTTTTGCTTCTCATTGGCTGAGAAAGTGGCGCGAGTTTTGCTGGCCAATCACAGAGCGAAGCAATGCAAAACCAAAGCAAAACGAGAATTACTTTCGACACTCGACATTGACAACCGAAATTGAAACAATTGAAAACCGCTCAATAAATGCTAGAAATTGAATTTCTGGCAAAGAACTTAGTGCATGTAAAATAGATTTTTGGGCCCGAAAAGTCTTCGGGAGTTTCGAGAAACGTGTGCCTGGTGAGCGGAAGAACGACTAACCGGTTAACGGTGATGCTCTCCAGCGGTCTCTCGCGTGAATATCTACACCAGGCTGTCGCAAAAGGAACTTGACGCAATTAAGGTGTCCATAGCTACTGGCTACGTGACTATGAAACAACCAATAAGCACAATGAGAGGTCGTATCAATGATTGGCCTTTCGCTTTTCGGAACAAGCATTTCACCATACTATGATTTCACTACTGAGGCGGTGCAACTTCGAAACTGGACACTGAAAAATTAGTAAACAAAGCTAGGCAAGGGTCCCCATATATTTTAGGATTTCCTTCAACAAATTCAAAAGTCAAGACCACCTTACACACTGTTTCGAAGTACTGCTCAGTAGTCTTCATTCATGGGATCCCACTTTAGAGGATTAAGCACACAAACCTTAAGAAACTACCAGCTTGCGCAGCATAATTAGCAGCAGCACAACAAAGTTGTAACACTTTCGGATTTCATTCACAAACTCAAAAATTAGAACCACCTTGTACAGTGTCTAGCGCGAGAAATAGTACCACAGACAAGTACTGCTCAGAAGCTTTCATTTGAATGGTCATAGTTTCATCCACTGACTCAAAATTTAAAACTACGCTGTACAGTATATTAAAGAGTGCCTAGTGACAGCGCAGTCCAGTGACTTTTCATTGGATCTCGTTTAAAAAATAAAATATAGAACTAATTAAATCGAAAATGAAGAGGCTTACAAATTATAGTGAAAGGAAAACAGTGTCGGTTCTCAATACAGGTCTTATAGAGAGATACCTTTGCCGTTTCAGTCTGGAAAAGGAGGTTACTTTGCTTTTAGAGCTCAGTCGACAATGCCCACCAGCTCAGTACAATTCAGCTAGTCCTTCCTACCCAGAGGCAAAGAAAACAAAATAGGCACCCAGAGAGTACATATGTGGGATACACTGTCCACAATGCATCGCAAACTTTGCAAGTCACTAGCATTAACGGACTTACAGTCTGATGACATTGGTAGGGGATAGTCGGGATAATGTAGACAATAACAACTTACAGAGGCGTTCTTTTGTCGAAGTCCTGCAAACCAAAGTAGACTTGTTTATCAGCCAGAGCATCTAGTTCTTGTAAATCACCTTCAACTACGGCCTTGAAGAGCTTGTGACGAAAAAATTGCTTTTCTTTGCTCAAACGCAATGGCGCCGAATTTTCAGAAGTCTCGTGCGAGCCTACAGATCCGTTTATTTCACAAGAGTTAAAACCCACCTGCAGCAAATCAAAAACACAATAAAAAGTTTCACTATGCAGAAAATGGGAGGTTAAAATTGTACTTCAAAGTTGAAGGTGCCGGTATTACAGCGGTTTCCAGTTGAGTGTTGTTTTGTTTGGCTTTACTTCGCCCTGTGATTGGTTGAAAAAAACTCGCGTCATTTTTTCAACCAACGAGAAGCAAAACCAAACTCAATCGCATTTTCCCGCGCTTTGCGCCGGCTACATGAAATTGCTTCGAATTCTGATTGGCTCATTGCGCTGCTTGCGTCTCTTGTAATTAGCCAGAGTAAATGCTTTGGTTTCGGTTTTACGACACTCAATTAAAAGTGCTGTATGTCATGACTCAATTCATCGGCAAAGGCTTGGTGCGAGACCTTTCTTTAAAACGCCTTACAGTGTATCTCGGATATTTCCCAAATGATGTGGCTAATACTTAGACGGGAGTATTAGAGAATGGCGGGCATGTAAAAGGGAGCTGATATGGATCACACTTTTGGCATGTTGTAAGCTGAGAATTTGTAACACGCTTTTAGCGCTAGACTTTCTTCCCATCGCGTCATAGCTCAGAATCTCTTTTCAGGCCTATCACGTCAATCTTTTTTTGTTTTTGTTTAAAGTTTCCTTGAAAGTTGAAAAATATTAAAAGGACAATATCATAAAAGATTTTTGTTAACTGGAACATCTTTGAAGGGTACGACCCTCATCAATGAACCCCTCATGAAATCATCCATGACCCTGCAGCCCTTGCAAAGATCCTTCGTCTTTGGGGATCTTCGGCTTTAAATGGAACCCCCACTTTTGAAACGAATTGACGCTAAATTTTTGGAGATATTACTAGATTCTAAATTTTATTTTAAAACGTGGACAGAAAAATGGAGATCATTATCGCCCATTTTTGCTTTTAAATTTCCTGTGCGCCACCATTTTGGATTTCATAACCTCATTTGGTTGTGCGAAATTGTTTAACACAAACGATTTTCTACTTCATTTGCTTCCGAACAATAGTTATAATCAGTCGACATCAAGAAATCCAAAATGGCTGTACGCGAAAAATTAAAAAAGTGAAAATGGGCAACAATGATATCCATTGTTTTGTACATTTAAATGTTATTTCTACTTTTTAAACTAAATTTTGGAATCTAGTAATTATTTCCAACAATTTAGTGTGAATTTGTTGTGAGAGTGGAGGTTCCCTTTACAAATCCTTAAAAAGTATTCAGAATTTAACCAGGGAAAAGGTTGCATTCTTTGGCGTAAAAGGTTTAGCTGAATCAGCTAATCAGTACATGGGAAGTCATGATCAAAAGTATTTTTTTACAATGTTTTTCTCCATTCGTTCCTAACTTTACATAAACAGAATCACGAAGTAACTCACAGTTAATCTTATAAGCCACGTCAACACGTAAGTACATAGTAGAGACCACAGGACAGCAAGGACCACACCCAGTAGCTGTACACCCAGCTGAGCCCCATTGGAATGCAAAGCACCATCTGCACTTTTAAGATCCGTTGATGACTTTGCGAACAAACCAGCTATATGAATGTTATAATTAAAATTTTAATGTTGTTAAAATGTAACTGACTTGCTAATTTGTGTGCAGATCACTGCCTGCAACCTCTCTGTAAATTAACTGTTTCTCTGTTCTCAATATATTTTGGCTCTGATGATGAAAGCAAACTTTTGTAAAAGTTGGGTAACAGCCGTAAAGATGTTGAGCGGTTTTCAATTGAATGTCGAACGTAATTCTCGTTTTGCTTTGGTTTTGCATTACTTCGCTCTGTGATTCACCAGGAAAACTCGCACCACTTTCTCAACCAATGAGAAGCAAAACCAAAACCAATCGCGACTTGCACGCGCGCATTTTCCCGCGCTTTGCGCTGGCTACATGTAATTACTTTGTCTTCTGATTGGCTCATGGCGTTGTTTGTGTCTGTTGTGATTGGTCAGAGTAATTACTTTGGTTTTGGTTTTACGACACTCAATTGAAAACTCCTCTAATAAAATCTTTTTCAAATCAGCACTTTAAATGACTTTAACAAGAAAGTTTGTATTCGTGCTTCAAGAGAGCAACGTTCTCCAGCCTGTGGGTCATTACAAAGTGTGAAAGCACTTCCCTTCCTCTAGGAATATATTCTGGCTCAGATTTAATTTGGGACTTAAAAACACATAAGAGTGATCACTTTCTCTCTTGCTTTGAAAAACCTTTTTGTGGTTGCACTTGGTTTTAAACTAATTGCTACAAAAAACTTAACATTTCAATTACAGTCTAGGACTGGTAAGAAAACTACTTAGTCAAGACCTGTTTTTATTAAAAATAACTGATTGTTAAGTCACTAATTAAAAATCAGTCAGTCATCACGTAATCATTGATAATTTATAATCATCAATTAATCATAAATTATCATGTGATTATTAATAATGAAATACTTATTTGCTATTTATTTTATTTTCAAATTATACCAGGCAATTAACCTGTCACTGCTCCAAGGATGCCAGGAATGCCATGACAATATGTGACATCATGTGACCCTGTGCTGGTCCATAACGGTTGACATTTCTGAACAGACCACAAGACAACAGATGATATCAGACCAGTGATAAGTCCAATGATCAAAGAGGCCCAGACATCTATGCATCCAGAACAGGCACTTACAGCTATGAAGAACAAACAACAAAAGCTAAATATTTTATACTGACAGGCAGGGATCCAGGCAAAATTGTGACCAATTTTCAATAAAAGGAGTGTTGAAAGCACTGTACCCTCTTGGAGGGTCCGGGGACATGCTAAGGCATTCCCTGGGCTTACAAGTCTTTTGGACAGGCTATTGACCAGGCTTCAAAATTAAGGCTTGGAAATTTTACTTTTACTTTTTCCTTTACTTTTGAAATCTGAACGTTTTCCGTAAAATGGTGAAACCAGTCTGGATCCACACCGGACCAATAATAACTATGGACTGTTTCTTTTGTACTATACCCTTTAATTGGGCAGAGATTGTCAAGGTTAAAATTAAAATTAAGTTTAAAATTAAGTCGCACTCTGTCACAGATGATCCAAGAGTTGCACGGGCTGGAGTCCTTGCAGCACTGAGACAGCTATACTGGGATGCTAGTCAAACCTGAGCAGATTTTTTTGGGGTTTCAATCCCCACTAGTTTGTTTGTAGCCAGCTTGAAAGAGAGTTAGAGACCAAGTGAGAGCAAAATTTCTCAAAAACATGTAATAAACAATATGGCCATATAAATTACCCTAGAGGCCAGTATCAATTTGTAAAATCAAAATTTTGTAGTTCCATAACTAGACATGGATTCTCCTCAAGAAAAATTAAAATTAAAAATTTGAGAAAGCAGGTAGCCGAGGTCTTAAAATATAAAAATTAATTCTGAAGGTAACAAGTATTTTAAAGCCTGGGGTAGGGGGTAGAGGGGGCTAAGAGGGGTAGGTGGTAGAGGGGGTAAGGGGGGTAGGTGGTACAGGGGGGTAAGGGGGTAGGTGGTAAGGGGGTAAGGGGGGTAGGTGGTAGAGGGGGCTAAGAGGGGTAGGTGGTAGAGGGGGGTGAGAGGGGTAGGTGGTAGAGGTGGTAGAGTGTTCTCTCACAATGGCGGCCGCGACAGCTATTGCTCCGCCAGCAATCAATCAACATTTGGTTTTTATCCCGCAAAAGAACCAATTTAAATGGAACAGTGACGTAAACACATTACGAGACTTCTGGATCAATGAACTGGAAGGAGGAGATGAGAATAATTTAGTGAACGTAAACTCCAACGGTAGCACAGAGGTGTTAAAGTTTGAATCGGTAACCGTTAACTTCTATTCCTCCACGAAAACTTTACAAGTGCAAGGCTCACAGAAGGATCACTACGTCAAAAAGCTTCGGAATATTGCTGAAAACGGAACTAAATCTCAAGATACTCTGATCGAACTAACGTATAACAGTGGAAGTGATAAGATTACTGAACCGGTGTTGAATTTGAAATCAACAAGTGATCACGATGACCGTTACGAAAAGTTCGAGGCCTTCATCAAAGAACAACGTGACTTAAACAAGAAGATTGAAAGCCATATTTCCGCTAACTCCATAGAAATAAGTGAATGCACGATAGAGCTTAAAGATTTGGAACAAAAGTGTAAAAACCAAGCAAAAGAAGTAAAACTAGCCTGCGAAAATCATATTCAAGCGGTTAAGGACGAAATCGGTGAAGAGGTGCAAAAATTAGCAACGCAAATTGCAAATCTGTCCTCCAAACTGTCTTCGGATCTAAAGACACTGAAAACTAAAGCATCATCTACCGAAGACTCGATCAAGCACATTTTACAACAACTCAATGAGATAAAAAATCAAGTGTGTATATCCGAGCAGTCACTCATCGCACAGCTACAAGAAACAAGCCATCAAGACTCTTCACCACAACTTTCAACGGTAATAGCGGACTCAAATGAGTATACGTACGCAGTAGCTACGTCTAACAGGTATGAAACTTTAGTCGAGGAAAATCGCTCGATCGTTGAATCTAACCCACCAAGCACGCAACCTAATCCATCATCTGCTACTACTTCAAGTCCCTCTGTTGCAAGAACGCAACCACCAAGCTCCCAGCCAGACGATCAACTTGTTTTTACATCCTCTCCAAATCAGAATCATGTGTCCAACCCAAATGAGCAATTATCAAAGGGACCGGTGCTGTTGTTAGGGGATTCGATAATAAGAGGAATACAGCAACGTAAGTTTGCCCCGAATCGTTATGTAAACAAACAGATCATCGCTGGGGGAACGAGGGAAATTAGGCAGTTCATCAACCACATGCAGGAAAGAAATGATTATGATTACATTGTAATCCATTCCGGTATAAATGATGTTGGCAAACTGACCGCAAACGAAATAAGAACAAACATGGAAAGCTGCATCGTCAATCTAAAGCATAGATGGCCGAACAGTACGATAGCAATTTCAGGAGTGACCTACGTCCCACGGGACAACAGTAAAAACCAGCTTATTGATGAAATAAACCGCAATTACGAAAGCATTTGCACGGATCTAGATGTGACTTTCATCGACAATAAAAGAGTAACGTGCGACAACTACGGAAACTTAATTGAGCAAGTATTCTATGATGACGTTCACCTGAACAACAAAATCGGTACAAAGAAACTTGTAACGAACATCAAACATCACCTAGGACTCCGGGGCAGAAACCTGGAAAGCTTGCCAAGGAATCGACGTGGTTTAGCCCGCGTCCCAGTCGGTCCTCAGAGAGAACAGCCCTACAACGAACGCCGAAGAAGGACCTATCACAATAATCAACCATTACAAGCTCTCAACCTAATTGCAGAGTATTTAAGAGAGAGCGAGATGCTAATGATGAGATAAGTAATCCCTCTCCATTTTCTTTTCCCATTCCGTGTGTCACGTCATGTGCGAATAGGGTTCTGGAATTTGAATGGTTTTAACAGTAGCATTCTAGGAAATAAACTAAAAACAGACGATTTCTTAGGCGTAATTAACAAGCATGACATTTTTGCACTTGTTGAAACACATGCAACTTATGAATCAGACATAAATATAAGTAAATTTAAACATTTTATTAAGTGTAGGAATCAATCGGGAAACCGATCTTCCGGGGACTATCTGTATATATAAATCAAAATCTCGCTAAAGGAGTCAGCTACATCCCGTTTGAAAACAAGAACATAATATGGTGTAAGCTTGATAAAACTTACTTTAACTTTCAAAAGGATATATACCTAGGAACAGTTTATTTAAGCCCACCGAATTATGAAAGAAATAGCAGCGAAGATTTAATTGGGGAATTAGAAGAAGAAATGTTTTTACTTTCACAAAAGGGTGACATAATTGTTCAGGGTGATTATAATGCACGAACGGGTGACATTCAGGAAACGGTCTTGGAGGATGACAGCACTTTCCTGAATGTCCCTGTGGACTATGAGAATAACGAACAATGCGTAAGACGGTCACAAGATTCAGGTACCGTGAACGCTAGGGGGAGAAATTTGTTAGAAACATGCACAGCGTTAAATTTACGAATCTTTAATGGAAGAATTGTTGGTGACCTGGAAGGTAAAAAGACCTGCTTTCATTATAACGGTAGCAGTGTTGTTGATTATGTCATAGGATCAAAAAGTATGCTAAGGAATGTGCAATATCTTATTGTTAATCCACTAATGCCACATTTATCGGATCACTGTCACCTATCATTCGCGATAAAAGCTAACTTTGTTAACCGAGACTCGCTTGAAACATCAGCCGAACTCATCCTAACCGAATATAATAGGCTTTTCTGGAATATCAAGTCTAAGGACAGACTTAAGGATGGTCTCAAATCGCAAACAGTTCAATCCAGGTTAAAAGCAGCCGTAAAACATGATAACATCGATACTGCGTCTGAATTAATAAGTGAAACTTTGGTGGAAGCATGCAAAGAAGCTGGATTGAAAGCAAGAGGCAGCAAAATTAAATGCAAATCACAAAACAAATGGTTTGATCAGGAATGCGAAACAGAAAAAGAAAACTTGCAATCCCTCGGGAAGAAAATTTCTAAAAACGTTAATAATTCAGAACTTAGACAACTATTGCGCGACAAAAAGAAGAGGTTCAAACAAACTTGTAGACGGAAGAAACGGGAGTATATCAGTAAAGCACGAAAATTTGGTTTATCAACGGAGTTGATAATGTAAATTGACCACCGTACAGGGATTCGATTAGCTGACGTTTCGAGCGTTAGCCCTTCGAAGGGCTAACGCTCGAAACGTCAGCTAATCGAATCCCTGTACGGTGGTCAATTTACATTATCAACTCCGTTGATAAACCAAATTTTCGTGTTTCACTTCCCCACCGACGCAGCACCACAGTTTCTTTAGAAACTAATCCCTTTATATCAGTAAAGGCATGTCTAATATCGATTTGAAGAACTCTAAAGAGACCTGGCGACAAATCGGACAAATATTTAGTTTAGGAAAAAGAAAAACACATGGAGCTGAAACAGTGAGTACGGAACAGTTCTATAAATACTTTAAGCAACAGAATGCGACCTCTTTAAATAATATACTAAATCTGGAGACGAATATGGAACCCACAGCAACGAAAGAGTGGAAGGCCCACTTGATTATCCAATAACTGATGATCTTCTCTAGATCAGCAAAAAGCCTTCAAATAAACCTTAATAAGCTGGAATCTTTTTGCAAAAATGCCGATTTAAGTATAAATTTAGACAAGACGAAAATTATGATTTTTAATAACTGTGGTAAGTTTTTAAACAATTACTTGTTCAGATATGGGGCTGATGAACTGGAGAATGTCAAATCCTATAAATATCTTGGACTCATAATGACAGACAGACATGTTTTTATTTGGAGTCTTATACAATATATAGTACATCGACTACGAATTCCAAATACCTAAAAGTTACAAACAACAAACATTGTTACTTAATTAATTATTAATTAAGTTGTTAATTGATTAAGTCCTAGAGTATTTAATTTTTGCCGTCTTCCTCTATCCTTTTTTCAAAGCATTCGAATATATGTTTTGCTATTAGCTTTTGTATTTTAGCATTTCCGCTAGGGGGGTTTATTAGAAACATGAATATTTTATTAGGTGACATTCTGCTTATTTTTATTCCACATTCTTTTTCCAAATAATTAAGTAACGAACGTCTTTTTTCCTGGTAAGCAGGGCATATATTTAGAAAATGGCATTTGTCCTCCATTTCTATTTTACAAATTGGGCAAATTCTTTCTGCAGGCTTCTTGAATGGTCTCGAATAACGTCCTGTCTCTATGGCTAATTTGTGGTTGCTAAGTCGCAGTTTTGTTAGAGCTATTCTGTGTCGTATATTGGTAACCTGAAGTAGATAGTCTTCACATTTGTAATTGTCTATCGTTTTGAATAACCGGTAGGTTCTCATTTTGTTGCTTTGGTCAGCATCTTTTCTGATGTCGTTATTTATTTCACTTAGCCATCTTTGTAGTTCAATATCCTTAAGTCGTTGCCTGATCATGTTTACAGTTCCTATGCCTGCATAGTGTGCTTTCATCCAGAGTTCTCCTAATCCTATCTGTTCTAACAAGTTTTTGATTTTTTTTGCTCCAGAAAGCCTTATTTTTGTTCCATTTAATATCATTGTATGCTATTTGGGATAATTTATTTTCATTTTTGGTTAGGGTTAACCAGAACTTAAAGTTCCTACATTGGGCTTCAATTATCATTGGGAACCTTCCTGTCTCAGCCCTGCACGCATTGTTATTGCAGTATTTATTAACTCCCAGCAACCACTTTAGGAATTTATTTTGAACTAATTCTGCTGGATCCTTTTCTAATTTCCCATTGCAATCAATCCCCACACTTCACTCGCATAAAAGAGTATGGGAGATATCAGTGCATCAAATAACTTCATCGTTAATTTTATATTCTCTCTGAAGTGGTCTCCCATCTCTTTTCGTAATTTATAGAGTGCTTTAAGTGCAACTTTCTTCAACTCTTGCCTAGCGAGATTAAAGTTTCCAAAAGGACTCATTATAAGTCCAAGATATTTATAGGATTTGACATTTTTCCAGTTCATCAGCCCCGTATCTGAACAAGTAATTGTTTAAAGACTTACCACAGTTATTAAAAATGAGGGTAGAGGGGGGTAAGGGGGTAGGTGGTAGAGGGGGGTAAGGGGGGTAGGGGGTAGAGGGGGGTAAGGGGGGTAGGTGGTAGAGGGGGGTAAGGGGTAGAGGGGGGTAAGGGGGGTAGGGGGTAGAGGGGGTAAGGGGGGTAGGTGGTAGAGGGGGGTAAGGGGGGTAGGGGGTAGAGGGGGTAAGGGGGTAGGTGGTAGAGGGGGTTAAGAGGGGTAGGTGGTAGAGGGGGTAAGAGGGGTAGGGGGTAGAGGGGGTAAGGGGGGTAGGTGGTAGAGGGGGGTAAGGGTAGAGGGGGGTAAGGGGGTAGCTGGTAGAGGGGGGTAAGAGGGGTAGGGGGTAGAGGTATAAGTCCAAGATATTTATAGGATTTGACATTTTTCCAGTTCATCAGCCCCGTATCTGAACAAGTAATTGTTTAAAGACTTACCACAG
>JAEMWC010000738.1:312500-317500 GCA_016490735.1 Pachyseris speciosa
TTCACATTCGTAATAAACAGCAACCGTAACCCTTTAATACCCGAGGTGTCTCCCTCTTATCAGCTAGATAGTCTGACATTGGGCATTCTAAGTTAAACAAACAGTAACAGTAACAAAGAGTCTTTATAAAATATGCCACTGGGAAGGTGCCGTTTAACCAAACATCAAAAAGTATATGACTGAGATTAAAATGAACACAAGACTTGCTGTCATCAAGAGAAATGTCACCGAGTGCATTTACATTTGACACAGACGGCAATTTTTTACAGTAACGCCCTCCCGATAAGCCTTTGTAGGCGTTCACTCAAAAACAAAACTGGCGATGTTTGAGCCAGTTAATTAGCAGCTGACATGATTATCTTACGCAGGTACAACGGTTAAAGGCCATGTTACACGAAGCAATTTTTCATGCAACTTGCAACGCAACAAACGTTGCGGTGCAACTTGCAGTAAAAATCGCTTCGTGTAACATGGCCTTAAGTTGTGCGTGAGCCATCTAAAATTCGGAACTAAAGAAGGTACAGAAGAAGTGTTTGTTGAAGACGTTTCTTTACTCTTAGACTGAATTGAATGTAGAAAACTGCAAAAAAATCTGTGTTCAATTTTTACTTTTTCTAAATATGTGAAATTGTTATTTTTTAAGCCTGAAAATTGACAACTGAAAACTGAGTGTACATACTCGATTTCCAGGCTGACAAAAGAAATAAAAACTGAACATCCATTTGTTATTTTTCATTTCTTTAACTTTCAGAAAAAGCGACCTGATAAACATGCATTGTTTGGCCCAGCAACTTCCAATTCCAGTTGTCCAAAAATGGCTTGAACTGCACTGCACCTTGCTTGTCACGCAGTACCGAAACCCCGTGCATTGAGAAATCCAAAGGTAACATCAGCTTTGAAGCTTTCATAATCACTATGCACAACTGGAAGACGGAGGATGTTTGAACATGTATTTGCTGTGGGAAATCTTGACAACCCTTCATGCAAAAACTCAACGGTGACAGGTAACGCACGTTGTGGTAATACTTTGCAGCCAGTGGTAAAGAACAAAATGTCACTCAAGGTGATGTCAGAATCTTCCGCATCTTCTATGTCCTGAAGATAATCACCCCATCTGGACAAAACAAGACTCTCGGTTAATGCCTTTGAAGAACCAACAGGGCTTGACGTAGGCCTGAACAATTGTTCCATTCTTTCTGCTGTCAGCTTCTCGGGTACATCACAAAACAATGGCCTGAAACTATCAGGATATCTCTTGACTGCTTCTAGTACGCCAAGGGCTTCTCGGAAGCTCTCAAGGGCTGGTTTACATCGCCCGAGAACAAACCACTGCGAAGTTGCTGCAACCATTTTCTTGACATCATCCAGGGTTTGTATTGGCATTGCCAATGTTCCAGCCAGCTCAAGAACAGTTGACAAGTTGCCATCAACTGTGCAGCTCTTTGCTTTCTCTACAGTGTCACAGTCTATCAGAGATTTCAGAGAAGATTTCAGCTCATGATCATAGACATCTTGCAATGGCACTGTCAAAGGTTGGTCACTGAGAAGAGCTTGAAACATGACAGGCGATAGGAAGTGCGGTGCAAGTCCCCCATGCACGAGTGACATTGCAATCATCAGTCCTGCAACAAAGTAGTCATTATCTTCTAAACACTTTACATTGTATGACAGGAATCTGCAGCTCTCCGGACCACACATAAGTTGAGAATCATGGATGCATTGTAGTATCAGCGTAAAGAACTCTCTCATGGGGCCACCCCAGTCGATGGCACCTTCACTGATCCCAGTGTCATCAGTGAACTTAACAGATACCTTGTTAGCTGGCGAAAATACTTTGCGGGAAACTGCTCTCTTGGCTCCTTCCCATATGAAATTGCGAGCAATGTTGAATTTGGTGAGGCAATCAGCATTTATCTGGGCTGCTAGTTCATTCAGTATTTCAGGTGCTGGTTTCACTTGAGAACAAGTAACAGCTGGGACATTATCACTGTGGGTTTCACTTGCAGAAACGTCACCTTCACTGTCAGACGAATAACTTTCCCTGTGACATGTACTTCCAGGTTGCTCTACCAGAATGGAGGCGTAGTAATTGTCCAACTGCATTGGAGTCATGGGCCTAGTAAAATAAAAGTAAACAAATACCATCACAGTGATTGGTATGAAGTCAAGAGTACACAATAGATATATATTATAATATTTATAATTCTACCTGCAAATAAGGGAACTTCCCCACATAAGTCTGGTAGTTTATTTAAGGTCCTCTTGCCCCTCATTAGAGTATATAGGCAATATTTTCTAATGACTGTGGATAACATATAAATTAAAACTTGAATTTAAATATCATAGCATCATACAAGAAAGGGGTGCCTGTGACACAACAATCAAGTTCAAGTTTAAAATGAAAAGAATGTAGAGCAATCAAATTTTTATACAATATTGTCTTTATGAAACAGATTTCTGAGATATATCTCCTTGTCTGTAAATGCAACGCTGAAAGTCTGTCCTTGATATTAATTTCTTACATTTATGCCTGTTAGGATAACACCACACGAAATACATGTAGATACTATAATCCCTGCTCCTCCACAACATGTATAAGGAAGTTCAATGCTGCAGTTACGTTTTCCTTACTTAAAAAGACCAATTTAATGTTCCTTACTTTTAGACATAAATTTATTACTTCCTGATAAAAACTGAGCCCTTTTAGTGCCCAAGCATCATGTGTTAAAAAAATGAAATATTAGTGGGAAATTTTCAGTCTGACAATTTCTGATGACTGACTGTTATTTATATGGAAATTGGCAGTGGAAGTTTAAGTTACTTACACGTCAGTATTTATTTCCCTTCCTTCCATGTTGCACTCACAGTCTGGCAGTGTTGTGTTAATACCATTACTTGCATCTCCAAATCCCATGAATTGAATGTCATCATCTGACTCACACAATGATGGTGTATGTGTAGTAGTAGCCATAACCAAGGTACATCTATCCTCTAGTTCACTACTTGGTGGCAGCGGTGTTCCCACAGGGTCACAGAGTGTGAAATCCACTATGTCTGGAGTCAAAGAACCAGCCCAATCATATACTACTGCCACTCGACTATTTGCTGGAAACCGCCGAGAGCATACTCCCATTGTAGGGTGTCGGACCCTTACAGTGAGAAATTCTGTGCTGGGTTCTGGTAAAACTCTTGCAGCTCGTGCCTCTTGAACTCTTTTCTTGTGTTCAGCCTCAGCATTTGCAATTTCAAGGGAGATTCTTTTTTGCTTGTCTGCTTTTAGTGAAAGTTCATACTCGGTGTCCTGCTCTCTTTTAAGTGATTCCCTTTGTTCTGTTGTACCAATCAGGCCTTTTCTGTCATCTTGTCTGTCCTCAATTGAAGTACCAGCTGTACAAGCCCTTTCAGAAGAATTGGTGTCATGACTCATTATCATGGGTGGTAAGACATCATCACTTTCATCACTGAGAGTTGTCATCTTTTTGGACAACAAGTATAGCCTGACATCTTTCAATTTAAAAGCCTCTATGTAATTTCCAATATTGAAAGGTAGCTCTTTCCCATTCACTTCCAGGGTAACACCCATTTGGTCATTATGAAAATTTCCAATAGCAAATAGCATGTCTTCTGTTTTCCCATAATATGACACTCCATTAGGGAAAAAGATGGATTTACAAACTTTCATAATGTCTGTTCTGTTACTTGATAACAGCATGGTTGCATACCTACTGCCACCTCCCTTAGACAGAGGTACAAGAACATAGTCTTCAACCTCCTCTCGGAAGTGTTTCCATCCAACTTGTACTCGTTTAGACTTTTTTTTTCCTTTTCAAGCTTTTTCTTTTGCTGTTGGTTGCCTGAAGCAGTTGTAAGCTTAGTCGACCTATCTTTCTTTGAAGACAAGAATGCCTCAAGGAGTCTTCGTCTTTTGGATTCCTTTTCTTCCTTGTGTTGCTTCTCTTGAGCGGTGCTACAAAAGCCATGAAGGCTTAATCTGTCCCCTGCTGTCGACAGCCCCATATCTTTAAGGACATCATCACTCGCATTTAGGACTGCTGAAATATCCATCTGGGATAAGAAGATTTAAGTTAATTAGTATATTAATGCTCTTTTCCAATGGAGATGTAATTTATTCTTGTTTTTTAGAATTGAAATAGCAGGAAAAGGGGAATGTAGTTTATTTTGTTGTGACAGCTTTTTAATTAACTCAAGGAGAGCAACACCATAGGGGTATTTCTTCTTCGGCCTTCACTGTTTGGCTCTTGTTGTAATGTGAAATAAAGTCATAATTTGTATTACATGCAAAAGAAGTCAGTACTTTAAAATGCCCCAGTGGTACATGGTGGGAGTCTATTAACATTTGCGATGATGTCAAATCTAGACCTTGTCTGGGTGTGTGTTTGTGAAGGGGAGGGGAGATTGAGTTATGTTATTGATCAGTACAAAACTTTGTTAGGGAGGGCTGATAAGACATAGTAAGGAGCCATGATGGTTTGAGCAATGGTTCTCTTTCCTTACAAAAATATATTGTTGTTGATGGCAAAATTGTAAGAAACAGACGTTCAACTTTTAACGTTTATTGTGAGCCGCTCGAATCATACATCTACCGTCCATGAGGTCTGACCCGTGTCATTGTAGAAACTGGGTCGTGCAATCACGTGTAATTAAATTGACTGGCTAATCATGCAGTCCTTAATTAGATATTAATAATAAGTCACACAACCTGTCACAAAGTGACACAAAGTGACACAAAAGTAGCCAGCTAAAGTCAATTGACTAGCAAGTGATTTTAGCTGCCTATGACAACACACAGGCACCTGCTTAGGCGGCCTGGATGGGTGCTAGGTATAAAACAGGATAAAACAACCAAAATTATGCTAACCTTTTCTTCCTCAAATTTGTCTACTACCCTTTCTTCCACTCCTCGTTGTCGTAGATAGTTACAAACCTGTAAGTGAATCAACAACACTATGACAAAAACTGAAAGTACAACTTCGCATTGT
>JAEMWC010000738.1:322500-327500 GCA_016490735.1 Pachyseris speciosa
CCACACTTTGTTCTTGTTTCTGTGTCTGGTTTATGTGAGCCTGTCTGAAAATCCTGGTGAAAACAATAGCTGATGAACCTATCAGAGAGCAAACAGGCTAGTTTAAAAAAATCTGCTATTTTTTTTATCAAGAAAATGGGAAACAACTCCTGACCCTTTTTAAGGTCAATCACAATAAGTATGATAACACTAGACAGTATAATTTACATAAAGTCAAGCTAGGGCAATTTACAAATATTAATTGCTTGTATAGAAGCAAAGTTTGTGTTAACAGTTCATTATTTTGTTAATTCATTATAAAAAAAATCAAACAAATTAACACAACTGATTTAAGGTACCAGGGTTTGCAGAAAATAAATTAATGTCGCAGTCTCAGATTAATCATTATTTTGCTATCCCTTTAAATATAATTAGTGATAACAGGTTTTCAAACTATCACTGAATAAAAAAATTTACTTTAAGTAATACATAAAATATGAGTGGGAGACCTTTATGGGCAGTTAAAACGGCTCGCCTGCGGCTCGCCGTTTTAAAGCCCATAAAGGTCCCACGCGAATATTTTATGTTACTTGTGAAATGAAACAATAGATTGTGTTTGTCGTGTTTGTAATGTTAATCAGTAGAGATCTGTATCAAAGTTAATGCATACTAATTAGCGGAGCAGGACACCTTTATGAAAGTTAATAATTTTTATTGGGGTTTAGAGAGGTATACATGTGACTCAAATACTACTCGTAGATTGGTTGTTAGTCTTATGAATTATTAATGAATTTTACAATGTATAATATTTCATTATACTACACATGTAGTGGTAATTATGGCTCATTTTGTTACCTGTTGACACATGCACAGTCAAGCTTCCTGATTGGTCAATAATTCCAAAGTAGCTATGAAGCCATCCTTTTCCTCTGATCCAGTGAGTCATGGGGTAGTACACAAAAATTGGCCACAACAAATATATAATCTGGAGGCACATTAGTAAAACAAAAATGGGTTTGTAAATTAAAAACATATTGATATCCTCTGTCCTCCCACCCCCTCTCATGGAGTTTTGGGATCCCTCCCCTGGGGTATTGGCCCTGGGGTATTGCCACACCCCTGCCCCTTCTTTGACAGGAAAAGTGGGGACTATACTGTGATCTGTCAGAGACAACATTTATTAGTATAATTTTCTGAAAAATGTCTATCCGGTCATTCTTCATTTCAATCAGAGCTGTAGTACCTTACACAAAGTTAGATGTATCTAACCACAAAGGATCAACCATTGGGAAGGCGGCTGCTACAAAAGGATATTAATAATGGTATGGTGGAATTTAATAGGAGTCAAGAAGTTCAACCACCCCTCCCCCACCACCCCACCCCCCCCCCCCCACAGATACAAACAACTCCCCTCTATATAATAATGATGATAATAATAATAATAATAATAATAATAATAATTAAAGTTCTTAAAAACGCATTCTACATGTAAATGTCTCAATGCTTTTTACAACTAAAAGAAAGAGCTCTCACAAAACAGGTACATTTTCAAAGCCCTTTCAAAACTATCAACAGAGTTGCTTTGTCTAATGGCAAGCGATAGTTGATTCTATAACTTCAGAGCAATTGCTGCAAAAGATCTATCTCCGTAAGTAACTGTAGTAACTTATGGAGTAAGTTCCTTTATAGTAACTATATCAGTAAAGAGATTATATGTATAGTCACTGATAAGAGTTCTGTTGTACTATTACGTCTTGCAATAGCTCATTTCCTTACCAGTGCTCCAATTATGCTTAATTGGTCTGCCCTAATAAAGACAAAAATGGAAAAGAAACGTAACTTGACAATTTTACAACAAAACCTTAAGCCACTCTTACATATACTAACTAAAGAATTTTGAAACTTAGCTGGTTTCTACAACATGGGGCAGGATGGCCGAGTGGTTAGGGTGATGGATTTCAATGTGGTTACCCCAGGCTCAAATCCCACTCTGGCCGCCAGCTAGTCTTGTTCTGGGTAGTTCCTGGTTCAAGTCCTTGGGAGAAAAGAGACCTCTGCCATGGGTCGAAGCGGTCTGTGTTGAGCATGCATCGCAGTTTCTTAGCGACCGAACCATCATGTGATGTTTTTAGCACGTGATCAAATGGCAAACAATACATGGAGCATGTGTTTTGAAACTTCTGTCCACGAACTTGGACGGCGGCTTAATCAAAGACCGTTTCGACCCATGGTAGAGGTCTCTTTTCTCCTGCACGCTAAATACAAGGAAAAGAGGCCTCTGCTAGCAGGGAAATTTATCTGTAGACATGTATCAAAAACCATCCCACTTTCTAATAAACTGATTAAAACTTCAAGTTGAAAAGTGCATCACATACACTGTACATACCAAGCAGACAAGAGCATAAATGGAGTCATAACACCCAGCATCATTTCAAAACTTGCAAAGAGAATTGCTGGAACAGAGTCAGCATGCAATGAGCAGTTGGTGCCAGACAGAAAGAATGCATCATCAAGGCTTCCAATAATGCCCTAAAATCAATGAACAAGAGATAGCTAACAGTAGCTTAATACTTTGTTATTAGTTTCAATAGGTGACATTCTTGTGCCGTTTGCCGTTACCGTTGGTTATTAGCTCACCGTAATGGAATTCATGCTTGGAATGTGAAAGGATTTATTTCATATACATCATTCACAATGAATTTATAGTTTTTAAGTGGAGATGACTAAGGGTTGATTCAAAGGCTTCGTGAGAAGAAAAAAAAAATGAGACATTGTAAGACCCACTAAATTTGATCTACATTTTGCAAGGAATGTCTTTTCTTTGAAAAAGCACTTGCCACCCCTATATAAGTGGTCCAGTAACCACAACCACAATTCATCTCCCCAAATAAGACAGATATAATTTATCACAAACAACTGAATCAACCTTTATACAGGAGACCAAGCTAGATTAAATCTGATCACAGAAAATGAATTGATGTTAAGGCTTACCTTCTGAGATGCACCAAAAGAAAGAGAATAACCCACAAAATACCATAATATTGATCCGGTGGAGAAGTTGATGAGGGCATGTATGAGAAGGAGGTTCAAGGTGCAGTGTGGTCTGGTACCTGCTTGATAAAGGGCAAAGCTGAATCCCTGAAAAAGTTAAAAAATGATTTTGCGGTCATTATACCATGCCCCGGCCAGCTGACATGCTCATTTTATGGTTACATCCCATATTCCTCCTTGAAATAGCAGATTTTAGGCTGAAATAGGGTAAGGGTTTTGGGAAGTGGGCCACACACCCCCACTCAATTTTTCTGGGACCCCCCCCCCCTCCCGGGGCTCAAATTCCACTGGGAAACACTCTGACTTGGGACAGGTCAGATCAGTCGTAGTTCAGAAATTCTCTAACACTACCAAATCTTCCTCAAAGAATTCCAATCAGTTATTGAATTGGAGTTAAACTATTATTTTCTTAAGTTAAGCTATTATTTATTTATTTATTTATTTTGTCCACCAAAAATCACATCACTGATAAACTATATATTATCGCTGGATATTTCAATAGACGTCAAATCAGTAAGAACAAATAGCGTTATAAAACACTTTTGAAAATAACTACTGTCATCTTATTAGCCGCAGTTCTCAATTTTAAATTAAGAGACTGAGTGAAAGGAGACTTAATAGGCTTACTTGGTCTTACCGCGATTCCACGGATATTGCACATAATCACTTTGAAAGCCACCGTTCAATCCGATTTAACGCAAAAAATAAGTCCCCCAAGGTTAAACTATCGACATTTGGAGGCCTCGGCAACCAATTAACTGAATTGGCGAGGAGAATCAATATATACATCTTAAAATTGCCGCCAAAACTTTTCCCAAGGGTCCAAGGAATGATGAAATTCGAACATATGAAATCTAGCGACATTTGCTTCTATAGGCATAAACTATGTTAAGCATGCAGTTCCCAATAACAAATTAAATTTGTGTATTGTTTATACAAGAGAAAGAAAAGCAGCCATGAATTGCCCACCTGGAAAGCTATAATCACTGTAATGATGGATAGCCAAGCTGCATCCAACGAAGTACCGCATGCCATTAAACTACTAGGTGGAAATCAAGCGAAGAAAGCATTCGATACGGTCTATTGTGGACATCACACCCTTACTAATCCAGCGAATGTGTTAAAGTCCCTGTGGACAATTTTTTTTAAGGCTTGTTTAGTGACTTGCTTTAGAAATATAATCCGCCTGCTAATTGCTCCTTTCTTTCCAACCAATCACTGCTTTGACAAGAGCTATTTACGATATTCACGCAATGTGTCTTGTCTAGTCTTGTCTGTAATCAAACCTTCACCGACGATTAACACCGACGACAACCAATCAATCGTCTTGAAAGAGAATAGACCAACGACCAGGGACAGCTCCGCCACAGGCGGCCAAAAAGGGGCTGAAAAGCCACGAAGATTACATACTATGGTACTTATCTTATCTTTTACCGAGGAGATGTCACAAGATGAAGGATATCGGAAGCTGTCGGAGATATCGGAACTTATATCGGAGGATATCGGAGCCGTTTTTTTCCTTGTCCCCAGGCTCTGGATACAATAGGCGGGAAACTGAGCCATAGGGGCAGTGGAAACGAAGGGCTAGACTTGCTCCAAGTCGCCCTCTCTTAACTCTTCGATTAAAAAATTGCCAGCAAAGCGAGCTTTAATTTACGAAATTAAAGCGATCGAAGCGAGCTTTAAGCCGCGGCTACACGAGCGATTTTTCGCTCGCGCCGGTGATGCGATTTTTTCAATTTTGTCGCGTCACCAGCGCGCGATGAAAATCGCAAGTGTAGCCACCCTTGAACTGGCAACGCAACAGGTAAAAAGTCGCAAGAAAAAAATCGCGAGAAATTGAATGAGTTTAACTTTTCGCGATTCTTTTTCTGCGATTTTTTGAGCTGTCGCATCACCTGTGCGAGGGTGGCTACACGGGTGATTTTCATCGCGCGCCGGCGACGCGACAATTTTACAAAAAATCGCAT
>JAEMWC010000738.1:337500-340000 GCA_016490735.1 Pachyseris speciosa
CGTCATATCCCCCCTCAGGAGTATTTTGTCAAGTTAGCAAATTAACTATTCAGACAGAGAATGGCCGTCTGAGAAATGTTTATTTGATCAAAATCCCTCGGACATACACGTCGGGACATTTGCAGCGATAAAGAATCTAATTTGGGACCAGTTGCAGGCTACTAAGGCTAAAATTATCCAGAGTTAAGCTATACTTTCGGTATAAAACAGGAGGTGATTTTGTAATCTGAAGGGAATATTCAATGCGCTAAACAAGGTATTATGTCTGACGTCAGCCATGGAATGCGCTGACGGTGATAATAAGATCGTGTTTACTGGAATGCACGGTTGCTATTGAGCTGGAAAGTTGTAAACAGATATAAATTTAGTACCTCTTATGGCTGATGAGGATAATAATTCACATGGCATCATGTTTGGTGGACATTCAGCAAATACCAGCCGTGTGGTTGCAGCCTTCAAATGTGTCCATTCACAGGCCTGTGAGGGTCAATGTCAAAAGAAAAGAATTAACTTGTTATGGTGGAATAGATGAGCAAGTCATAAGAAATAAAATGCAGCAAGCACTGGTAAACATGGGGAAAACACTCATCTTAAAGCTAAACGACAGCACTACTGGGATATTGAAAAGTTTTGAACTATGCATAAGCGGAACCGTTACAAAAAACAAGCTAATTAAGGCGCAGTTTTTCTCACAATTATAGACCGATCTTAAAACATATTACAATGACTGTATAACAAGAGAAAATTTCTTCATAATTCTACATTAAAAAGTTATTCCAAGAACTGCATGTTAGAGCTACAGCACAACTGTAACAGGATAAGAAAAAGTTTCAGCCTAGTTTTAAACGGAACTGTTCCAAAAAGCCAGCCAATTAAAGCGCAGTGTGTCCACTATTTTTATCAACCGATCGCAATCGGTAGGAACAGTAGGAACAGCTATCTACACTATCTACAATGGGAACAGCTATCTACACTGTCTACAGTGGGAACAGCTATCTACACTGTCTACAGTAGGAACAGCTATCTACGTTGTCTACAGTAGGAACAGCTATCTACACTATCCACAATGGGAACAGCTATCTACACTGTCTACAGTAGGAACAATTATATACACTGTCTACAATGGGAACAGCTATCTACACTGTCTACGACAGTAACAGCTATCTACATTGTCTACAGTAGAAACAGCAATCTACACTATCTACAATGGGAACAGCTATCTACACTGTCTACAGTAGGAACAGCTATCTACACTGTCTACAATGGGAACAGCTATCTACACTGTCTACAGTAGGAACAGCTATCTACACTGTCTACAGTAGGAACAGCTATCTACATTGTCTATAGTAGGAACAGCTATCTACACTATCTACAATGGGAACAGCTATCTACACTGTCTACAGTAGGAACAGCTATCTACACTGTCTACAGTAGGAACAGCTATCTACATTGTTTACAGCAGGAACAGCTATCTACACTATCTACAATGGGAACAGCTATCTACATTGTCTACAGTAGGAACAGTTATACACTGTCTACAATGGGAACAGCTATCTACACTGTCTACGACAGGAACAGCTATCCACATTGTCTACAGTAGAAACAGCTATCTACATTGTCTATAGTAGGAACAGCTATTTACACTGTCTACCGTAGGAACAGCTGTCTACACTGTGTACAGTAGTATTATGGGAACAGCTCTCTTCACATGTGTAGAATGGAAACAGCTGTGTACACTGTCTTTACTAAGAGCTAATGTGTTTTCTCTGTACAACAGGAGCTGTTATTTTATTTGTTTTTCGATAGAAAGCTTACCTTTGTATTGTTTGCTTTGTGTTTGCTATCGTTTGTATTGTTTTTTGTTTATACATCTCTGTACAGATCAAAAGTCAATTTAGAATAAAAAATCGTCAGTTGTGGAAAGGCACTCGGATTGTGGAAGAGAAACGACCATCAAGCCCTCCGTACTCTTTTTTTAAATTCTATATTGTTGTAGTCTAACTCTATAGCAGGAACATAGTGTAAACCTTTTACGGATAATTCACTAGTTGGTTCATCAAATTTTGACACTACTAGGTCGCGTATTTAGTTATGGTGGCCTGTAAGGGACATTGCATTTGGTGATCAGTTTTCCTGTTTTAAATTTCAAACTCGAAAATTTGAGTTTAAAAACTTGAAATTTTGAGTTCACAAACTGGAAATTTTGTGTTTGCAAACTCGAAATTTCGAGTTTCGAAACTCGCGTTTTTTAGTTCACAAACTTCAAATTTAAAGTTTGTAAACTTGTCAGTGTAAAATGCAGACTACAGATTAAGAAAGGTTATAATGTAGCTAACATGTAAAGTTAAGCCTAAATATTATTTTGTGCCTAATTAGGCCTAAGTTAGCACTTCTGAAGGGTTTGGGCTTTTTCAACAGTAGAATTATAACCTTAGTCTGCATTTTACCCCTTGTCTACAGTTTTATTTTACTCTGACCGGTTTGTAAACTCAAATTTTCG
>JAEMWC010000738.1:397500-422500 GCA_016490735.1 Pachyseris speciosa
GTTAATAATCTGATTACCTCAATTAAGGATCGAATAAAGAGAGTGAAGACGAGGAAGTTGGAAAACAGTCTAAACGAGTGCAGAGTCCACACTTAACATATTGACTGAATTTTTAGGCTGTTCTTCAAGCCCTGCAAATTCATTATATTAATTGTTTCCATTATTGTGTTAATAATCTGATTCGGAAATAACAGAGCTGAAAATATTTCCCATGGACCTCTGCAGCCTTGCCTATCAAAATTTGTTACATATAAGTTCTTTTTTTTTCCAGTTCTGATTCTTAATTCTTGAGTTCTTATACAGCTCCTTTCGTTTGTTCACGGCAACGATTACCAGGAGGTTTAGGAACATAGTAATGGGGCTGGCGATAACTTTAACGATGATTGAGGCGTAGAATGCCCAGGTCTCGGTTAAGATCCATGTGTATACTGTTTTGGCTGGACAGAAAAACACTGTGGGCAAATTGCTCGAGTCGGCGGCAGCTAAGGCTGCGCTGTTAGAGTTCATCTTAATGTAAAATAGCACTAAAGGATAAGTATTTAAAGACGTTCAAGCACTCACTGAGGTTAGCCACTGCCCTTCCTTCGATTTCTCCTACATGTTCCACGCTTAGCTTTGTGATTTTTGCCTTTCGGTGAATATGTTCTCGTGTCTTGACCAAGCCTAGTGCATGATATTTCCAGAAGGCAAATGCAATCGAGAATTATGACCGTTTGTCAAGAGCTTCAAATATAATTTCTGGCACACAAAAGGACCCGACTAGAAAGGAAATAAGTTCTCTCAGCACAGCCACTTCAAACAAGAAACTTAATTGGTTTCCGTTCACTACTTGAGCCCGGCTTTTAACGCCGAGATTTCCAATCCAAATCCCAATATTAATACCAGTTGGGGCTTTTACCAGATGAAAAACAGAAGCGTTTTCAAAACAAACGGAAAAGAAGCGGCTAAATTTCTTTATTTGCTGACTTCTCGCTAATTAGCCACACAAGGTATCAGAAAATTCAAAATTGGGGAGAAAAGTGATTCAATTAAGTTGAAAGAATGATATTCAGTTCCTTAGGAGATTAATGGATTGCATTCGGAAAATGTATGAAAACAAGGGGTCTAACTATAATTATGCTTCATTTGAAACTTCTTTTTAAAAGAAAGCCCAAGATCTCAGAAAGTTTAGTTGTGGTAAAATGGTGGGAAGTTTACTGCTGACAAGGAAATGGAGTAGACGCAAAGGATACACAATCAGGAAAGAAGCGTGTGGCGCTTAGATAAACGTGTTAACAATTCTTTTAAACTCATTTCCATGATTATTATAAAAAAGACTATCAATGGCGGTATAAGTTGCGTTTTATACGTCTATCAATCTCCTGATTGTCTTTATTACTTTATCGAATTTTGAAACTAAACAATGAATCGATCTTTTTTCCCTCTGTATAGCGGTTTCATTCAGAGAATGTCAGAAATCGTTTTCCAGATAGGTGAATGATTATTGTTGATAAAAATCATTTAAATATATTAGCAGAAGCTCCCTTTTTAACGTGCAATAACACTTCGTTTCTTTTTAAACATGAAAACACAAAGCCTGGAAATTACAGCAAAAGTGAATGAGAGTTGGACCTATAGAGAGCGCCGATGGCTTAAAGTGAGCTTGTTTATATTTCCAGTAGCGCATTTCGAGAGCCGCGGTCGGAAGGCCAAGTGTTCAATCAACTGAGATCTGTCTCTGGATGGTCGTGTCCATTCTTTAGAAAATCAGCTTAAAGTGCATCTAACCCCCAAAAATTGTTTTCGCTTAAATAAATCTTTGCACCTGTACGAAACGCATTGCGCCGTTTTGCGCCTTTTAAAACCAAATATTGACTTTTTATAGGCTGCAAAAGTTACGAAATTTAGCCATCATCTGTCCCACGACCGAGCTAGTAAGGGGCATGGGTCTATTCCTTACACGACGTCACAAACCGATTTCCATCGCATTAAGTCTTTGTAAACATGCATGCAAAGCAGTTTGTGACGTCATGTAAGGAATAGACCCAAGCCCCTTACTAGCTCGGTCGTGGGACAGATGATTCGTAACTTTTACAGCCTATAAAAAGACAAGATTTGGTTTAAAAAGGCGCAAAAAGGCGCAGTGTGTTTCGAACAGGTGTAAAGATTTATTTAAGCGAAAAATATATTTTGGGGTTAGGTGCACTTTAAGCATACATATCCCTGGCCAAGAGATCATAGGTGTTTCTGTTCAACTCCAATAAAACCATCCGAACAAAGATAACTTTCAATAATTTGCTTTCTAATATAGATGACGGAGATAATTTACATATTCGTTAATGCTTGGGAGAACTCAAAATGACACGGTGGAAGCACTTGCCTACACTAGTATTGTTTCGCACGGAAAACTGAATGTAAACGTGATGCAGTTTAATCTCTACCATACATCTGAGACAAACAGTTCTAAAATACAGTGCATCGTATCATTAACAACACAAACAACTAACATTCAAGCCAGACATTTTTCCTGTTCTTTATTAGTCGACGAAGTTCTTCAATAGCCTATGGCTTAGCATCTAACACTTGTAGCAATACTTCTTAATTGCTTAAAGCTCGGAAATCACTCGCACCGTCATCACGAGTCGACTAGCACCTCATCTCAGGCGGAGTAGAGTTGCTCCTAGTTACTTTACACTGAGTATCCTGATATGGACTAGCATCCGTCTTTGGGTGGTAGGGGGTAGGGGGGGAGTAGTTATATCCCAAACAAATTATACCGGGAACCATGTGGTGAACGTGCATCCCATCCAAGGTGGGGGGAGGGGGGGGGGAACTCTTGTTATTCAAGCTTAATATCCTGTGATTAAATAAGCGTCCCACCCGGAAGGACGCAGTTACACTGCCAGTATACTGGGTGTCCTGTAATGTACTAGCACCCTCTTGCAAAACGGAGAACCATTCACGTACGACACACAAGCAGCTAAAAACAAAAATACTAGGTGAAAACTCACCGAGAAGCGGGGTGAAGTCGTTTGTATCTCTGGCATTGATGTCAATCCCAGGCTGTAAAAGCAAAAACTTCACCACGTCTAAATGGCCTTCAGCTGCACTGACATGTCTGTGTAAAGAAAAGCACGGAATTAAACAATTAACACCGTTATGGAGGAGGCGCTATTGACGACAACAAAACTCTGTTTAAAACATTTTCTTCCTCGTGAGCCTGTATCGTTTTCTTTGTTTACGTTAGTCTACACGCTTCCTTGCCGAACTAAACGTTGATGTCCATTTTACAAGCTTTACGTGGGTCAGACTACAACTAGAATGATATCAAGTGAACCGCTTGCGCAAACGCCACTAGTCAAACAGCGTTCAACGTTTCACGTCCAAGCAAGTCCTTCATAGACCGCTCCTTATTTAGTTACTTACGTACAGTCAGTTCAATTTATATCTCCGCGCGCGTAAAATTTACCCGAAAGTAGAAATCCACTGACAACTCGAGTTAAGTTTGGCGTTGGTGGTACAAAGCTAGCCGTAACTTCTTAAAACACTCACAGGGGTGTTCTTTTGTTCAGGTCTCTATAGCACACTGTAGCGCCATTATGAACCATGTGTCTTAACATCTGTAGGTTTCCTGTGCTCGCCACTTCACAGATTTCATGAATACTGTAATGGTGTGATAACCGCCTTGCTCCCAGACCCTCCAGTAACTGACTGACCGCGCGGTGCTCGTGCATGTCCGAGTACTGAAAAATAAACACAACAAACAAAATTATCATGAACAGCAGCAGCATAGGTAGCAACACAACTACCATCTCAACCACCACGTCAACCATCACCAGTACCATCACCATCGCCATCACTATCATGAATCACATCATCTTCATTTAAACAATATGTTTTATTCGATATCTCTTTACATTCCACTTTACAATCGGCAGTGACTGCAACAACAACTATGGCAGCCTTACCATTTCTCTTTTCAAGAATAATAGTAATAATGATATCAGGTCGCCGATGAGAAATTTCGCGACTTTTTACCAAATAATAGCAACCTTAGACCTCTAGTTTTCATACCAGACTCGTACTAATGTTCATTATTACTATCATCACCATCACCCTCACCGCCACCATCACCCTCACCCTCACCATCACCATCATAACTGCAAACATAACTGCAAACTTCTCGAATCTGTTTGGCTATCACAAGCTATGATTTTAGTAGTAATTGTACAGTGTACGCGTCATGCCTTTGGCAAAGGATAGCCTGCACGGAAACCCCCTCTTTTTGAATTCCCCGCGTTCGTCCACGAACGCAGCATCATGATTGGTCAGAAGTGACAAGAGATGACAAACTGCATGAAATTCACGAAAATGAGATGACCCACGCATTGAGCCAGACATGGCGGCCTCCGATCTCTGCAAAGCTCCAGGAGGTTCACTACGTATTTCAGGGTGACCAAAAATTCCATTTGTCACGGCATCAGTGCCATTTCTTCAAAGAAATGGGTTTTTTTTATGAGGTTAGTTGAATGCTTATCGCCCGGTGTAAGCACAGTGTACAGCAACATTCCCACTCGGGTATGCAATTACAACCTTCACGCTGGTTTTATTGTTTCACGGTAGGTCGTAAATGTCCAAATGTCCTCTCCACTGCTTCGCTGTTCACCTTCTGGCTGTTCACGAGAACTGAACAAAGACTTTCTTGAGGATGGTCCTTGGCGGGTTGTTCGCGAAACCTTTCGCTTCGATTGGATTTCAATCTGATGTCGAAACAGAAGGCGGTATCTGACGTTTACTTCGTTAGGCATAATATCAGTCCTTAACAGGACTTGTCCAATTCGATCTGTAATCATACTCGCGATGAAACAAATCGGACTTCCGCTACGTGGTCGTCAGATATTGTTTATCCCTCGTATGATTATACATAGAGAATTGGGACAACAGTCAGTCCTAGTACCAGTACTTATCGTTACCAGAACTCGCACACACACGGAAACTACCGTTCAGACCTCTCCAGTGATTCCGGCCCGGAAGTAACGACCCCAGCACCCAGAAAGGAACGGTCCCCAAACGTAACGGTCCAGTAGGAAATACCATAGTGACTAGAGATTCCCTGTATGCACGAGACCTTCATGAAGAAAGAACTGACAGAACTTAAAGTGAACCTAGAACCCTTTTTTTTTTTGGCTAAAATAAATCTTTGCACCTGTTTGAAACGCATTGCGCCTTTTTTTTTTTTTTTTTTTTACCAAATCTTGACTTGTTATTTTGACTGTTCTAGGGTGTCCCATGACCGAGTCAGAAGGGGCTTGGGTCTATTATTGATTTGACGTCACAAACTGATGTACATCGCATTAAGTCTTTGGCGGTAAAGAAGCATGCAAAGCAGTTTGTAACGTCAAATCGAGAATAGAGGAATTGTGTTCCCTAAAGTGCCATGGGGATGGAACAGTTTACAAGAATGCCGAAGAATCGATGGGAAAGAGAGAATTAAAGTGATATTATGCTTATTCCACGCTTTCTTCTTCAATTACTCACGTATTTTAGCTACCCGACTGTAAAGGGTACCCGAAAGTTGTGGGCCCTTAGGCCTACTTATGGGCCCTTTGCAGCTGGTCAGTCACGTGGTACAAAAACGCCAAGCTGGAACGCAAGCAACCCACTGGGACAAGACAAACAAAGAACTTACATCATTTAAAATGGTATTTTTTCTTTGCCTTGCCCCACTGCGTTGCCTGCGTCCCAGCAAGGCGTTTTTTGCCCCATGTGACCGACCAGCTGCAAAACGTAACGGAAGTCGCTACTCTCGGAACTCTACGGTATTTGGCTAAACATTGAGGGAGAGACGAGCCATGTACATACTTATGGGTGTTCTGATTTTGCCAGTTCAGAGTTGTTCGAGGTAACTGTGACGAGAACTGACAAACGACAAACGAAGCACTCACGTTCAAAGGTGCATTCCCTAGCGAGTCCACAGCATTGATATCGGCTCTGTGATCAGTTAGATACTGTACCACTCCTCTACTGCCCACTGTGGCCGCCACATGAAGAGCTGTGCTACCGTCACAGTTCGGAGCATTAACATCCACGCCCAGTAACACAAGCCGCTGAAGTTCCTCAACTTCGTTTTTCACTGAGGGATTTAATAAAAACGCCAATTAAAACCATTAACAGAGCCTCTTAGAGTGGTTTTCAATAGAGTGTCGTTAAACCAAAACCAAAGCAATTACTCTGACCAATCACAACAGACCGAAACAGTGTAATGAGCCAATCAGAATACGAAGCAATTACACGTAACCGGCACAAATCCCAACCAATCACAGAGTGGAGGAAAGCAAAACCGAAGCAAACGAGAATTAGTTTCGACACTCAACTGAAAACCGCTCTATTATTAATATTAAATTACATAAAATTAATAGCCACACACCTTAACCTAGACTTCGAGTAGTCTCTAATTTCGGCGATGTATTGTGGGAAGAGCGAAAGACACGCGCGTGCGCGAAGTTGCGAGGAGAAGGCGCTCCCCTCGCGTCGCGTCTCCTCGCAACTTCGCGCGCGCGTGTCTTTCGCTCGTTCCACAACCCATAGCCGAAATTAGATGCTACTCGCAGTCTAACCTTAACCTTGTTATCTAAACGAAAGGCCTCGAAAAGGACACGTGGTTACTGGTATTGAAAACGCACAAGGAGAAGGAAAAGAATCAAAATGTGAATTTCAGTAAATTTGTTCATCATTGTGGCTTTACATCTAACATCTCCAGTTAACGCCAGAACATGGTATAGCCATCACTCAATTATAAAAACAAAAACATTTATTTCCAAGTTGTAAGAAGTTATGATAAAAAAAACTCACTCTATTATCCGTCAGTCATAACAGCGGGCAAGTTAGCGGTCTCCTATTTCCACAAGTTTGTGACTGATTCTTATGAAACCCCGCACATTTACTAAATTTGACATGATAAATTGATCTACGGAGGTTGTTTTTTGTTTAAATGAAAACTATGAAAAACTGTTGTATTGCATGACATCGTCGAAGTGGTACATTACTATCTTTCTTTCGTGCGCGCTCGGAGGAAGGGCGGGGTTGTTTTTCCAGAAATCAAGGGGAACAGTGCATGGCCATGTCATACCTTACAGACCCCTAACACTAAACCAAAGTCTTAACAAGGCGAACTTAAATGACACACCAGCAGCTCCTCTAACGACACGTGTTAAAAGCCAGGTTTTCAAAAATGTGCTCAGCTATTAAGATACTTCGTTACATACCTACAGCATTGCATAACATGTCTCCTACTCCATCTTTAGACCACCCTGCTCCGTGACGCAAAAGACACTGTACAACTTGGTCATGACCGTACTGTATAGCCTCTATAAAACGGACACAACAGCGTCACTCCCACGATATATTCTAATTTATAACATACCATAGAAAATACAGCCAATAAGAATGCAGGAAAGCCGTTGTATATTCGTCAGTATTCCACCGAACCTTCCCATCGATCAGTGCAATTCAACGGTATCACACCCAACCTTCCCATCATGCGATGAGATTGTTTTTAGCGGTTCAAAATTAGTACGAATTTTGGAACCGTTTGACTATAACAACTTTAGTTTACATTAATATTTTATTATTTGTAATTTGGTCATGAATTATAAAGGAAAAATTTTGAAAAAGGTTTAAAAACGCTATCAAGAGGGTGGACATTAGGAAGCCATTTCAAAACCAGTGAAGTCTGGGCGTATCTCGCATTCATTATGCTGGCCTTGCTGGCCACTGCATTTTCTATGGCATGGTATAAAATAATCAAAGAAAAGGCTCGTGTGTATACCGAGAAAACACAAGTGACTCGTGGGATATTCCACGGTATGCCACTCGAAAGCGTTATATAACTAGTATTTATTATACCCTCCCCTCCGTCTCAGGGATTGGTTAAAATTCTAATCGTTACTGTGGTTACCGAGATGTTCTTTGATTTAAACGCACAAGAAATTGATCAGTGTTTCTATAGCACCGATTTTGAATCCCAACCGACGAAGTGTTGTTTGATCAAATGAACACGCCAGTCACTGTGACTTGATCGAGACATTTCTGAAAGCTTGAAAATAAAGTCTGTTCAGGCACATTACAGGCATTATAAAAGAAACAATCGGTTTCCTAAACACGAGTTTCGCAGTTCAGAAATGCTTTAAAGAATAGCTCCTGTAGACAAACACCTATTATATGCATTGACTGCATCGTGAATTCAGGTACAAACTCGGGGTGTTCATCTTGGTGCCCCCAAATTTCAGGCACCAATGCTGGTGAATAGGTGACTTTGTGTTCATACCAGTTAAAATTCAATTCATAGCACAGTGCCAGCATTTTCGAGTGCCGTGCCAATGATTTTGCGTATATAGATGGGCTCTTCACTCTCTCCTAGCCTTTTCCGTTCCACTGACGAGCATAGGGCCAACAATCGGTTTTGCTGTTGGTTTCTAGAACCAGTTGAGTCTTTTCCTGGGACAGGTGGTCCGGCGCCTCATCGCTCAGCCTCCACCCAACAAATAGCCGGTATGGCAGGACAGACAGCAGTACCGGGAACTGCGTTCCCTATACCCTCCTTCGCAGCCGTTGTTTGTGTTGTTCCTATTCTCCCTCCCCACCAACGTCTGCTGAACCGAGCCGGGCATTCCATTCCCACCGTGACTGAGTATCCAATCAGGAGGGAGAATAGAACCAACACAAACAACGACAGCGAAGGAGGCTATGGGAACTTACCCACCAAAATTTAAGATAAGATAAGATAACAATATTTAAAGAGGGTGGCACCAAAAAGCTAACACGAAGTCAATTAGGGTGGCCCTCGTTATTGTAGTTTATAACAATTAAAAAATTAAAAACACTGAAATATGGTAATATAACAAAAGAGAATGAGAAAACTTAAAAGTTTTTAAGACTAAAAATTATTTAAACTTATCGAGGCTATACCCTCTAACATCTACGGACAAGGAGTTCCAGTTCCTGGAAAGGAGTTGGCCAGTTCCTGGAATGGAATGTCCGGCTCGGTTCAGCAGACGTTGGTGGGGAGGGAGAATAGGACCGACACAAACAACGGCTGTGGAGGAGGCTACATTCTCTACTCTTTGCAAACAGTGCGTGGGCTTAGTTAACGTGTGCTGATAAAGGAGACAAGTACGAAACAGAAATGGAACCGTACCAACGCATTCTTTTTTTTTTGTATTTCGATCTAGTGGAAGAAACGTTCTATGATCTGTGTGCTGGATACAGGCGTGCGTTTCCCAAACTCCGCAAAACACTTAGGGACCTAAAAGTATTTTTCAAGTCGGTTTTCTATCGATTGTTACTAGCTTATTAGGTGAACTAGCCCAATGAATTTCTCAGTTTTATAGCGTGTTTTATTAAAAGATTATTAGAGCGCTTTTCAATTGAGTGTCGTGAAACCAAGACCAAAGCAATTACTCTGACCAATCACAACAGAGGTAAGCAGTGCAATGAACCAATCAGGATACGAAGCAATTACATTTATAACATAGCTGGTAAATTCGTATAGTCAAATTCAATTGCGCGAGTGTGCTTCATATTCCTATTGTGCACGCTAATGAGGTAGAAGAGGAAATTTCTCTTTAAAACTACCATGTTGGAAATGTTAAAAAACAATTGGTTCATGCGTCAGCTGTGAGTTCATCGAGATATGAAGCACTTGGGAAGTTTGAAGAGCACTCAAGAAGCTAGAGTTGCTCTCGGCTACGCCTAGACCGACTCTTACGCATCTTTCGTGCTCTCCAGACTTCCCGCGTGCTTCATATCTCGATGAACGCACGCTGACTCATGAACCAATTGCTTAGTAGCAGGTGTAAAGCGCGAGAAAAAACGCGCGTGCAAGTCGCGATTGGTTTTGGTTTTGCTTCTCATTGGCTGAGAAAGTGGCGCGAGTTTTGCTGGCCAATCACAGAGCGAAGCAATGCAAAACCAAAGCAAAACGAGAATTACTTTCGACACTCGACATTGACAACCGAAATTGAAACAATTGAAAACCGCTCAATAAATGCTAGAAATTGAATTTCTGGCAAAGAACTTAGTGCATGTAAAATAGATTTTTGGGCCCGAAAAGTCTTCGGGAGTTTCGAGAAACGGGTGCCTGGTGAGCGGAAGAACGACTAACCGGTTAACGGTGATGCTCTCCAGCGGTCTCTCGCGTGAATATCTACACCAGGCTGTCGCAAAAGGAACTTGACGCAATTAAGGTGTCCATAGCTACTGGCTACGTGACTATGAAACAACCAATAAGCACAATGAGAGGTCGTATCAATGATTGGCCTTTCGCTTTTCGGAACAAGCATTTCACCATACTATGATTTCACTACTGAGGCGGTGCAACTTCGAAACTGGACACTGAAAAATTAGTAAACAAAGCTAGGCAAGGGTCCCCATATATTTTAGGATTTCCTTCAACAAATTCAAAAGTCAAGACCACTTTACACACTGTTTCGAAGTACTGCTCAGTAGTCTTCATTCATGGGATCCCACTTTAGAGGATTAAGCACACAAACCTTAAGAAACTACCAGCTTGCGCAGCATAATTAGCAGCAGCACAACAAAGTTGTAACACTTTCGGATTTCATTCACAAACTCAAAAATTAGAACCACCTTGTACAGTGTCTAGCGCGAGAAATAGTACCACAGACAAGTATTGCTCAGAAGCTTTCATTTGAATGGTCATAGTTTCATCCACTGACTCAAAATTTAAAACTACGCTGTACAGTATATTAAAGAGTGCCTAGTGACAGCGCAGTCCAGTGACTTTTCATTGGATCTCGTTTAAAAACTAAAATATAGAACTAATTAAATCGAAAATGAAGAGGCTTACAAATTATAGTGAAAGGAAAACAGTGTCGGTTCTCAATACAGGTCTTATAGAGAGATACCTTTGCCGTTTCAGTCTGGAAAAGGAGGTTACTTTGCTTTTAGAGCTCAGTCGACAATGCCCACCAGCTCAGTACAATTCAGCTAGTCCTTCCTACCCAGAGGCAAAGAAAACAAAATAGGTACCCAGAGAGTACATATGTGGGATACACTGTCCACAATGCATCGCAAACTTTGCAACTCATTAGCATTAACGGACTTACAGTCCGATGACATTGGTAGGGGATAGTCGGGATAATGTAGACAATAACAACTTACAGAGGCGTTCTTTTGTCGAAGTCCTGCAAACCAAAGTAGACTTGTTTATCAGCCAGAGCATCTAGTTCTTGTAAATCACCTTCAACTACGGCCTTGAAGAGCTTGTGACGAAAAAATTGCTTTTCTTTGCTCAAACGCGAAGACGCCGAATTTTCAGAAGTCTCGTGCGAGCCTACAGATCCGTTTATTTCACAAGAGTTAAAACCCACCTGTAGCAAATCAAAAACACAATAAGTTTCACTATGCAGAAAATGTGAGATTAAAATTGTACTTCAAAGTTGAAGGTGCCGGTATTACAGCGGTTTCCAGTTGAGTGTTGTTTTGTTTGGCTTTACTTCGCCCTGTGATTGGTTGGAAAAACTCGCGTCATTTTTTTCAACCAACGAGAAGCAAAACCAAACTCAATCGCGACTTGCACGTGCGCATTTTCCCGCGCTTTGCACCGGCTACATGAAATTGCTTCGAATTCTGATTGGCTCATTGCGCTGCTTGCGTCTCTTGTAATTAGCCAGAGTAAATGCTTTGGTTTCGGTTTTACGACACTCAATTAAAAGTGCTGTATGTCATGACTCAATTCATCGGCAAAGGCTTGGTGCGAGACCTTTCTTTAAAACGCCTTACAGTGTATCTCGGATATTTCCCAAATGATGTGGCTAATACTTAGACGGGAGTATTAGAGAATGGCGGGCATGTAAAAGGGAGCTGATATGGATCACACTTTTGGCATGTTGTAAGCTGAATTTATAACACGCTTTTAGCGCTAGACTTTCTTCCCATCGCGTCATAGCTCAGAATCTCTTTTCAGGCCTATCACGTCAATCTTTTCTTTTTTTGTTTTGTTTAAAGTTTCCTTGAAAGTTGAAAAATATTAAAAGGACAATATCATAAAAGATTTTTGTTAACTGGAACATCTTTGAAGGGTACGACCCTCATCAATGAACCCCTCATGAAATCATCCATGACCCTGCAGCCCTTGCAAAGATCCTTCGTCTTTGGGGATCTTCGGCTTTAAATGGAACCCCCACTTTTGAAACGAATTGACGCTAAATTTTTGGAGATATTACTAGATTCTAAATTTTATTTTAAAACGTGGACAGAAAAATGGAGATCATTATCGCCCATTTTTGCTTTTAAATTTCCTGTGCGCCACCATTTTGGATTTCATAACCTCATTTGGTTGTACGAAATTGTTTAACACAAACGATTTTCTACTTCATTTGCTTCCGAACAATAGTTATAATCAGTCGACATCAAGAAATCCAAAATGGCTGTACGCGAAAAATTAAAAAAGTGAAAATGGGCAACAATGATATCCATTGTTTTGTACATTTAAATGTTATTTCTACTTTTTAAACTAAATTTTGGAATCTAGTAATTATTTCCAACAATTTAGTGTGAATTTGTTGTGAGAGTGGAGGTTCCCTTTACAAATCCTTAAAAAGTATTCAGAATTTAACCAGGGAAAAGGTTGCATTCTTTGGCGTAAAAGGTTTAGCTGAATCAGTTAATCAGTACATGGGAAGTCATGATCAAAAGTATTTTTTTTACAATGTTTTTCTCCATTCGTTCCTAACTTTACATAAACAGAATCACGAAGTAACTCACAGTTAATCTTATAAGCCACGTCAACACGTACGTACATAGTAGAGACCACAGGACACCAAGGACCACACCCAGTAGCTGTACACCCAGCTGAGCCCCATTGGAATGCAAAGCACCATCTGCACTTTTAAGATCCGTTGATGACTTTGCGAACAAACCAGCTATATGAATGTTATAATTAAAATTTTAATGTTGTTAAAATGTAACTGACTTGCTAATTTGTGTGCAGATCACTGCCTGCAACCTCTCTGTAAATTAACTGTTTCTCTGTTCTCAATATATTTTGGCTCTGATGATGAAAGCAAACTTTTGTAAAAGTTGGGTAACAGCCGTAAAGATGTAGAGCAGTTTTCAATTGAATGTCGAACGTAATTCTCGTTTTGCTTTGGTTTTGCATTACTTCGCTCTGTGATTCACCAGGAAAACTCGCACCACTTTCTCAACCAATGAGAAGCAAAACCAAAACCAATCGCGACTTGCACGCGTGCATTTTCCCGCGCTTTGCGCTGGCTACATGTAATTACTTTGTCTTCTGATTGGCTCATGGCGTTGTTTGTGTCTGTTGTGATTGGTCAGAGTAATTACTTTGGTTTTGGTTTTACGACACTCAATTGAAAACTCCTCTAATAAAATCTTTTTCAAATCAGCACTTTAAATGACTTTAACAAGAAAGTTTGTATTCGTACTTCAAGAGAGCAACGTTCTCCAGCCTGTGGGTCATTACAAAGTGTGAAAGCACTTCCCTTCCTCTAGGAATATATTCTGGCTCAGATTTAATTTGGGACTTAAAAACACATAAGAGTGATCACTTTCTCTCTCACTTTGAAAAACCTTTTTGTGGTTGCACTTGGTTTTAAACTAATTGCTACAAAAAACTTAACATTTCAATTACAGTCTAGGACTGGTAAGAAAACTACTTAGTCAAGACCCGTTTTTATTAAAAATAACTGATTGTTAAGTCACTAATTAAAAATCAGTCAGTCATCACGTAATCATTGATAATTTATAATCATCAATTAATCATAAATTATCATGTGATTATTAATAATGAAATACTTATTTGCTATTTATTTTATTTTCAAATTATACCAGGCAATTAACCTGTCACTGCTCCAAGGATGCCAGGAATGCCATGACAATATGTGACATCATGTGACCCTGTGCTGGTCCATAACGGTTGACATTTCTGAACAGACCACAAGACAACAGATGATATCAGACCAGTGATAAGTCCAATGATCAAAGAGGCCCAGACATCTATGCATCCAGAACAGGCACTTACAGCTATGAAGAACAAACAACAAAAGCTAAATATTTTATACTGACAGGCAGGGATCCAGGCAAAATTGTGACCAATTTTCAATAAAAGGAGTGTTGAAAGCACTGTACCCTCTTGGAGGGTTCGGGGACATGCTAAGGCATTCCCTGGGCTTACAAGTCTTTTGGACAGGCTATTGACCAGGCTTCAAAATTAAGGCTTGGAAATTTTACTTTTACTTTTTCCTTTACTTTTGAAATCTGAACGTTTTCCGTAAAATGGTGAAACCAGTCTGGATCCACACCGGACCAATAATAACTATGGACTGTTTCTTTTGTACTATACCCTTTAATTGGGCAGAGA
This sequence comes from Pachyseris speciosa, assembly GCA_016490735.1. Taxonomy (NCBI): domain Eukaryota; kingdom Metazoa; phylum Cnidaria; class Anthozoa; order Scleractinia; family Pachyseridae; genus Pachyseris; species Pachyseris speciosa. The sequence continues at coordinate 411,884 of JAEMWC010000738.1, forward strand.
TTGTCAAGGTTAAAATTAAAATTAAGTTTAAAATTAAGTCGCACTCTGTCACAGATGATCCAAGAGTTGCATGGGCTGCATGTGCTGGAGTCCTTGCAGCACTGAGACAGCTATACTGGGATGCTAGTCAAACCTGAGCAGATTTTTTTGGGGTTTCAATCCCCACTAGTTTGTTTGTAGCCAGCTTGAAAGAGAGTTAGAGACCAAGTGAGAGCAAAATTTCTCAAAAACATGTAATAAACAATATGGCCATATAAATTACCCTAGAGGCCAGTATCAATGTGTAAAATCAAAATTTTGTAGTTCCATAACTAGACATGGATTCTCCTCAAGAAAAATTAAAATTAAAAATTTGAGAGAGCAGGTAGCCGAGGTCTTAAAATATAAAAATTAATTCTGAAGGTAACAAGTATTTTAAAGCCTGGGGTAGGGGGTAGAGGGGGCTAAGAGGGGTAGGTGGTAGAGGGGGATAGGTGGTACAGAGGGTAAGGGGGATAGGTGGTAGAGGGGGGTAAGGGGGGTAGGTGGTAGAGGGGGGTAAGAGGGGTAGGTGGTACAGGGGGTAAGGGGGGTAGGTGGTAGAGGGGGCTAAGAAGGGTAGGTGGTAGAGGGGGGTGAGAGGGGTAGGTGGTAGAGGGGGTAAGGGGGGTAGGTGGGAGAGGGGGTAGGTGATACAGGGGGTAAGGGGAGTAGGTGGTAGAGGGGGGTAAGGGGGGGTAGGTGGTACAGGGGGCTAAGAGGGTAGGGGGTAGAGGGGGTAAGAGGGGTAGGTGGTAGACAGACAGACAGACATGTTTTTATTTGGAGTCTTATACAATATGTAGTACATCGACTACGAATTCCAAATACCTAAAAGTTACAAACAACAAACATTGTTACTTAATTAATTATTAATTAAGTTGTTAATTGATTAAGTCCTAGAGTATTTACTTTTTGCCGTCTTCCTCTATCCTTTTTTCAAAGCATTCGAATATATGTTTTGCTATTAGCTTTTGTATTTTAGCATTTCCGCTAGGGGGGTTTATTAGAAACATGAATATTTTATTAGGTGACATTCTGCTTATTTTTATTCCACATTCTTTTTCCTAATAATTAAGTAATGAACGTCTTTTTTCCTGGTAAGAAGGGCATATATTTAGAAAATGGCATTCGTCCTCCATTTCTATTTTACAAATTGGGCAAATTCTTTCTGCAGGTTTCTTGAATGGTCTCGAATAACGTCCTGTCTCTATGGCTAATTTGTGGTTGCTAAGTCGCAGTTTTGTTAGAGCTATTCTGTGGCGTATATTGGTAACCTGAAGTAGATAGTCTTCACATTTGTAATTGTCTATCGTTTTGAATAACTGGTAGGTTCTCATTTTGTTGCTTTGGTCAGCATCTTTTCTGATGTCGTTATTTATTTCACTTAGCCATCTTTGTAGTTCAATATCCTTAAGTCGTTGCCTGATCATGTTTACAGTTCCTATGCCTGCATAGTGTGCTTTCATCCAGAGTTCTCCTAATCCTATCTGTTCTAACAAGTTTTTGATTTTTTTGCTCCAGAAAGCCTTATTTTCGTTCCATTTAATATCATTGTATGCTATTTGGGATAATTTATTTTCATTTTTGGTTAGGGTTAACCAGAACTTAAAGTTCCTACATTGGGCTTCAATTATCATTGGGAACCTTCCTGTCTCAGCCCTGCACGCATTGTTATTGCAGTATTTATTAACTCCCAGCAACCACTTTAGGAATTTATTTTGAACTAATTCTGCTGGATCCTTTTCTAATTTCCCATTGCAATCAATCCCCCACACTTCACTCGCATAAAAGAGTATGGGAGATATCAGTGCATCAAATAACTTCATCGTTAATTTTATATTCTCTCTGAAGTGGTCTCCCATCTCTTTTCGTAATTTATAGAGTGCTTTAAGTGCAACTTTCTTCAACTCTTGCCTAGCGAGATTAAAGTTTCCAAAAGGACTCATTATAAGTCCAAGATATTTATAGGATTTGACATTCTCCAGTTCATCAGCCCCGTATCTGAACAAGTAATTGTTTAAAGACTTACCACAGTTATTAAAAATGAGGGTAGAGGGGGGTAAGGGGGGTAGGTGGTAGAGGGGGGTAAGGGGGTAGGGGGTAGAAGGGGGTAAGGGGGTAGGTGGTAGAGGGGGGTAAGGGGTAGAGGGGGGTAAGGGGGGTAGGGGGTAGAGGGGGTAAGGGGGGTAGGTGGTAGAGGGGGTAAGGGGGGTAGGTGGTAGAGGGGGGTAAGGGGGGTAGGGGTAGATGGGGTAAGGGGGTAGGTGGTAGAGGGGGGTAAGGGGGTAGGGGGTAGAGGGGGGTAAGGGGGTAGGTGGTAGAGGGGTAAGGGGGGTAGGGGGTAGAGGGGGTAAGGGGGTAGGTGGTAGAGGGGGGTAAGGGGGTAGGGGGAGAGGGGAGTAAGGGGGGTAGGTGGTAGAGGGGGTTAAGAGGGGTAGGTGGTAGAGGGGGGTAAGAGGGGTAGGGGTAGAGGGGGGTAGGGGGTAGAGGGGGGTAAGGGGGTAGCTGGTAGAGGGGGTAAGAGGGGTAGGGGGTAGAGGGGGGTAAGGGGGTAGGTGGTAGAGGGGGGTAAGAGGGGTAGGTGGTAGAGGGGGGTAAGGGGGGGTAGGTGGTAGATGGGGAGGTTAAACAAAAAAAATATTTCCAGGAACAACTGGAAGAGGAAAGAAAAATTCCTAGATGGCAAGAAGCAGAGGAAATATGTAAAAAATTCTTCAACACACTTATGGGGAGGGATGAAGTTGGAAAAGTCAAGTCTCTCATCGTCCTATTAACATAATAAGTATTGAAAAGTTTGTGTTTCTATGTGATGTAACATACCCACAAGGCCAGCCATCATCCCTTGTAGTAGATCTGTCATCTTCAAGCTCTTTGTGGTTAGATACATCACAGCTACCCAGCTCAGTGAGGATGCACACACAGAGAGATGAGAGTTAATAAGCGACAGGACTGAAGCATTACTGAATTTGTGCACTGAACCCACATTTACAGAATACCTACAAAATAACAAATTTATGAGAATGATGCATGGCAGGAAAAAATGTGGCTTTTAGTAAAATTGAAAGGTTGGCGATTTAGGTACCCCTTCACCTTAAGGCAGGGTTACAATATTATTTATTGTTGACACCATAAGATACTGATATCCATGAGGGATTTAACCCTTTTGCTCCTGAACATGTTGCCAAAAAACACCTTTTGAAGCTTCTTGAGTCATTTTCACAAGTGGTATATTAGGGATGTGGTTCTGTGTGGCCAATTTTTGGCCCCTAAGGAGTGAAAGGGTTAAATAAACCCCATCACTGGCAATATCCCTTAGTAAATTAATAAGTTAGCATTTCTGACAGATCAGCTATGTACATGTAGATTGTCTCTAGCTACCCTCAATGCACAGATCCCTCCCATCTCTGCATTGAAAACACAGCATATGCCGCTGTTCTCTGATTCCTTCCTTGTACTCTCCCACCCCTTTCACAGATGCCAATTTATCCTCATTCTGGCCCCCTATTCCAATTCTTGACATTTTTTCTCCTTCCCCTGATTCCCCTGTCTCCCTAAACATCATGCCAACATTAGAATTAGCAGACTCTCACAGATTAAATAGATTAAAGCAATAAGCTGGGGATGATTAACAAAACAAATTTAGGACTTTAACTTAAGGTGTTTTCTTTTAGTTATGGCAGGGTTGTTACAACTGTAAATCAAATCTAATTTGACTACTGTTGTGGAAATCATCTTTTAATTAACCCTTTCACTGCCAAGGGCAACTTTATAGATTTTACTCTGTCTAACGCCAGACAATTTTACTTATCAAAGGGAGATCTCTTGGCAGTGAAAGGGTTAAAAACTATCTCCTTAACCCTGCAGACTTCATACACTTTTTGAGGCCAAAAATTCAAGGACTTTTCAAGGACTTTCCAGGACCCTACTTAGAAATTTCAAGGACTTTTTTTAATGACAATTTTACCTCAAAACCAAGAAAAATGTTTGTGTTAACAACTATGTTTTGGGTTTACAGATAGTGCAGATATTTTTAGATATTTTTCGATCTTGTTCAATAAAAAATCAAGAACTTTCAAGGACCGAAAACGAAATTCAAGTACTTTTTAGGCCTTGAAATCAGACTCCTGAAATTCAAGAGTTTTCAAGGGTTTTCAAGACATTTACGAACCCTGACCCTTTCACTGCCAAGGGCAACTTTATAGATTTTACTCTGTCTAACGCCAGACGATTTTACTCGTCAAAGGGAGACCTCTCGGCAGTGAAAGGGTTAAACCCTGAATCAGTGACGAGAAATTAAAATGCTAGACAGCAATAACATATCTACTGGTATACTTACCATTTGATATTAAAGGTAATTATAAATTTCTGAACCAAATCCCCACCTCCATCCCAAAAACAAGAGAAAAACACACACACACACACAAAAAACATTTGGACTCCCAATTTCAAACTAAATTTTTTCATATATTAACATAAATTATTGAAGTGGACTGAATAATATTGGTTAGATAAATTAATATTCAAATCTCTTCTCTGGCATTCTTACCATCCCAGAGAAGTGAACAGCCCTCCAATAATCAGTAAAGTCGTTTGCATGTGCTTTTGCTCCACACTTTGTTCTTGTTTCTGTGTCTGGTTTATGTGAGCCTGTCTGAAAATCCTGGTGAAAACAATAGCTGATGAACCTATCAGAGAGCAAACAGGCTAGTTTAAAAAAATCTGCTATTTTTTTTATCAAGAAAATGGGAAACAACTCATGACCCTTTTTAAGGTCAATCACAATAAGTATGATAACACTAGACAGTATAATTTACATAAAGTCAAGCTAGGGCAATTTACAAATATTAATTGCTTGTATAGAAGCAAAGTTTGTGTTAACAGTTCATTATTTTGTTAATTCATTATAAAAAAAATCAAACAAATTAACACAACTGATTTAAGGTACCAGGGTTTGCAGAAAATACATTAATGTCGCAGTCTCAGATTAACCATTATTTTGCTATCCCTTTAAATATAATTAGTGATAACAGGTTTTCAAACTATCACTGAATAAAAAAATTTACTTTAAGTAATACATAAAATATGAGCGGGAGACCTTTATGGGCAGTTAAAACGGCTCGCCGTTTTAAAGCCCATAAAGGTCCCACGCGAATATTTTATGTTACTTGTGAAATGAAACAACAGATTGTGTTTGTCGTGTTTGTAATGTTAATCAGTAGAGATCTGTATCAAAGTTAATACATACTAATTAGCGGAGCAGGACACCTTTATGAAAGTTAATAATTTTTATTGGGGTTTAGAGAGGTATACATGTGACTCAAATACTACCCGTAGATTGGTCGTTAGTCTTATGAATTATTAATGAATTTTACAATGTATAATATTTCATTATACTACACATGTAGTGGTAATTATGGCTCATTTTGTTACCTGTTGACACATGCACAGTCAAGCTTCCTGATTGGTCAATAATTCCAAAGTAGCTATGAAGCCATCCTTTTCCTCTGATCCAGTGAGTCATGGGGTAGTACACAAAAATTGGCCACAACAAATATATAATCTGGAGGCACATTAGTAAAACAAAAATGGGTTTGTAAATTAAAAACATATTGATATCCTCTGTCCTCCCACCCCCTCTCATGGAGTTTTGGGATCCCTCCACCCCCCCCCTCCCCTCCCCCTCCCCTCCCCCTTGTCCCTACTCTTGGAATTATTGCCAATGGGCATGACCTTTTAAAAATCCTTAAAGAGGGCATTTATCTTCTGTAACATCACTTTATCTATTGCTTTCTATGTACTGGATCTGCACATCATTTAGATACCACACAGGCATGAACCCTGGGGTATTGCCACACCCCTGCCCCTTCTTTGACAGGAAAAGTGGGGACTATACTGTGATCTGTCAGAGACAACATTTATTAGTATAATTTTCTGAAAAATGTCTATCCGGTCATTCTTCATTTCAATCAGAGCTGTAGTACCTTACACAAAGTTAGATGTATCTAACCACAAAGGATCAACCATCGGGAAGGCGGCTGCTACAAAAGGGTATTAATAATGGTATGGTGGAATTTAATAGGAGTCAAGAAGTTCAACCACCCCTCCCCCACCGCCCCACCCCCCACAGATACAAACAACTCCCCTCTATATAATAATGATAATAATAATAATAATAATAATAATAATAATAATTAAAGTTCTTAAAAACGCATTCTACATGTAAATGTCTCAATGCTTTTTACAACTAAAAGAAAGAGCTCTCACAAAACAGGTACATTTTCAAAGCCCTTTCAAAACTATCAACAGAGTTGCTTTGTCTAATGGCAAGCGATAGTTGATTCTATAACTTCAGAGCAATTGCTGCAAAAGATCTATCTCCGTAAGTAACTGTAGTAACTTATGGAGTAAGTTCCTTTATAGTAACTATATCAGTAAAGAGATTATATGTATAGTCACTGATAAGAGTTCTGTTGTACTATTACGTCTTGCAATAGCTCATTTCCTTACCAGTGCTCCAATTATGCTTAATTGGTCTGCCCTAATAAAGACAAAAATGGAAAAGAAACGTAACTTGACAATTTTATAACAAAACCTTAAGCCACTCTTACATATACTAACTAAAGAATTTTGAAACTTAGCTGGTTTCTACAACATGGGGGCAGGATGGCCGAGTGGTTAGGGTGATGGATTTCAATGTGGTTACCCCAGGCTCAAATCCCACTCTGGCCGCCAGCTAGTCTTGTTCTGGGTAGTTCCTGGTTCAAGTCCTTGGGAAAAAAGAGACCTCTGCCATGGGTCGAAGCGGTCTGTGTTGAGCATGCATCGCAGTTTCTTAGCGACCGAACCATCATGTGATGTTTTTAGCACGTGATCAAATGACAAACAATACATGGAGCATGTGTTTTAAGACTTCTGTCCACGAACTTGGACGGCAGCTTAATCAAAGACCGTTTCGACCCATGGTAGAGGTCTCTTTTCTCCTGCACGCTAAATACAAGGAAAAGAGGCCTCTGCTAGCAGGGAAATTTATCTGTAGACATGTACCAAAAACCATCCCACTTTCTAATAAACTGATTAAAACTTCAAGTTGAAAAGTGCATCACATACACTGTACATACCAAGCAGACAAGAGCATAAATGGAGTCATAACACCCAGCATCATTTCAAAACTTGCAAAGAGAATTGCTGGAACAGAGTCAGCATGCAATGAGCAGTTGGTGCCAGACAGAAAGAATGCATCATCAAGGCTTCCAATAATGCCCTAAAATCAATGAACAAGAGATAGCTAACAGTAGCTTAATACTTTGTTATTAGTTTCAATAGGTGACATTCTTGTGCCGTTTGCCGTTACCGTTGGTTATTAGCTCACCATTATGGAATTCATGCTTGGAATGTGAAAGGATTTATTTCATATACATCATTCACAATGAATTTATAGTTTTTAAGTGGAGATGACTAAGGGTTGATTCAAAGGCTTCGTGAGAAGAAAAAAAAAATGAGACATTGTAAGACCCACTAAATTTGACCAACATTTTGTAAGCAATGTCTTTTCTTTGAAAAAGCACTTGCCACCCCTATATAAGTGGTCCAGTAACCACAACCACAATTCATCTCCCCAAATAAGACAGATATAATTTATCACAAACAACTGAATCAACCTTTATACAGGAGACCAAGCTAGATTAAATCTGATCACAGAAAATGAATTGATGTTAAGGCTTACCTTCTGAGATGCACCAAATGAAAGAGAATAACCCACAAAATACCATAATATTGATCCGGTGGAGAAGTTGATGAGGGCATGTATGAGAAGGAGGTTCAAGGTGCAGTGTGGTCTGGTACCTGCTTGATAAAGGGCAAAGCTGAATCCCTGAAAAAGTTAAAAAATGATTTTGCGGTCATTATACCATGCCCCGGCCAGCTGACATGCTCATTTTATGGTTACATCCCATATTCCTCCTTGAAATAGCAGATTTTAGGCTGAAATAGGGTAAGGGTTTTGGGAAGTGGGCCACACACCCCCACTCAATTTTTCTGGGACCCCCCCCCCCCTCCCCGGGCTCAAATTCCACTGGGAAACACTCTGACTTGGGACAGGTCAGATCAGTCTTAGTTCAGAAATTCCCTAACACTACCAAATCTTCCTCAAAGAATTCCAATCAGTTATTGAATTGGAGTTAAACTATTATTTTCTTAAGTTAAGCTATTATTTATTTATTTTGTCCACAAAAAATCACATCACTGATAAACTATATTATCGATGGATATTTCAATAGACGTCAAATCAGTAAGAACAAATAGCGTTATAAAACACTTTTGAAAATAACTACTGTCATCTTGTTAGCCGCAGTTCTCAATTTTAAATTAAGAGACTGAGTGAAAGGAGACTTAATAGGCTTACTTGGTCTTACCGCGATTCCACGGATATTGCACATAATCACTTTGAAAGCCACCGTTCAATCCGATTTAACGCAAAAAATAAGTCCCCCAAGGTTAAACTATCGACATTTGGAGGCCTCGGCAACCAATTAACTGAATTGGCGAGGAGAATCAATATATACATCTTAAAATTGCCGCCAAAACTTTTCCCAAGGGTCCAAGGAATGATGAAATTCGAACATATGAAATCTAGCGACATTTGCTTCTATAGGCATAAACTATGTTAAGCATGCAGTTCCCAATAACAAATTAAATTTGTGTATTGTTTATACAAGAGAAAGAAAAGCAGCCATGAATTGCCCACCTGGAAAGCTATAATCACTGTAATGATGGATAGCCAAGCTGCATCCAACGAAGTACCGCATGCCATTAAACTACTAGGTGGAAATCAAGCGAAGAAAGCATTCGATACGGTCTATTGTGGACATCACACCCTTACTAATCCAGCGAATGTGTTAAAGTCCCTGTGGACAATTTTTTTTAAGGCTTGTTTAGTGACTTGCTTTAGAAATATAATCCGCCTGCTAATTGCTCCTTTCTTTCCAACCAATCACTGCTTTGACAAGAGCTATTTACGATATTCACGCAATGTGTCTTGTCTAGTCTTGTCTGTAATCAAACCTTCACCGACGATTAACACCGACGACAACCAATCAATCGTCTTGAAAGAGAATAGACCAACGACCAGGGACAGCTCCGCCACAGGCGGCCAAAAAGGGGCTGAAAAGCCACGAAGATTACATACTATGGTACTTATCTTATCTTTTACCGAGGAGATGTCACAAGATGAAGGATATCGGAAGCTGTCGGAGATATCGGAACTTATATCGGAGGATATCGGAGCCGTTTTTTTCCTTGTCCCCAGGCTCTGGATACAATAGGCGGGAAACTGAGCCATAGGGGCAGTGGAAACGAAGGGCTAGACTTGCTCCAAGTCGCCCTCTCTTAACTCTTCGATTAAAAAATTGCCAGCAAAGCGAGCTTTAATTTACGAAATTAAAGCGATCGAAGCGAGCTTTAAGCCGCGGCTACACGAGCGATTTTTCGCTCGCGCCGGTGATGCGATTTTTTCAATTTTGTCGCGTCACCAGCGCGCGATGAAAATCGCAAGTGTAGCCACCCTTGAACTGGCAACGCAACAGGTAAAAAGTCGCAAGAAAAAAATCGCGAGAAATTGAATGAGTTTAACTTTTCGCGATTCTTTTTCTGCGATTTTTTGAGCTGTCGCATCACCTGTGCGAGGGTGGCTACACGGGTGATTTTCATCGCGCGCCGGCGACGCGACAATTTTACAAAAAATCGCATCACCATCGCAAGCAAAAAATCGCTCGTATAGCCGCGGCTTTAAGTGAGGTCGCGCAGCGACCGAACGAGGGACGAAGTCGCGAGAGGGCGACTTCTTTCGCCTGCAGGGATTTGAATCGTAATTATAAATTCACGCGGGAAAATTGATTGACATATTCTATTTCGGGAGTGTCGTCAAATAGATCAGACACGTGCAGCTGTTGTAAACAAACTGTAAGGTCGGCGAATAGAGGCGACGGGAAATACTCCTACGAAATCTTACTCCAGACCTGCTCTCACTCCAAGCTCAAAAATTTAATTTGCCTTCAATGCGGAATTCACATTGTAAACGCGGACTTATCCCCCCCACCCCCTGGGAACACTGCCAGTGGACTTATCCCCCCCTCACCCCCTGGGAACACTGCCAGTGGACTTATTCCCCCCCTCACCCCCTGGGAACACTGCCAGTGGACTTATTCCCCCCCTCACCCCCTGGGAACACTGCCAGTGGACTTATTTCCCCCCCTCACCCCCTGGGAACACTGCCAGTGGACTTATTTCCCCCCACCTCACCCCCTGGGAACACTGCCAGTGGACTTATTCCCCCCCTCAGCCCCTGGGAACACTGCCAGTGGACTTATTCCCCCCCCCCTCAACCCTGGGAACACTGCCAGTGGACTTATTCCCCCCCCACCTCACCCCCTGGGAACACTGCCAGTGGACTTATTCCCTCCCCCACCTCACCCCCTGGGAACACTGCCAGTGGACTTATTCCCCCCCTCAGCCCTGGGAACACTGCCAGTGGACTTATTCCCCCCCCAACCCTGGGAACACTGCCAGTGGACTTATTCCCCCCCCCACCTCACCCCCTGG
>JAEMWC010000738.1:432500-435000 GCA_016490735.1 Pachyseris speciosa
GTTATACACTGTCTACAATGGGAACAGCTATCTACACTGTCTACGACAGGAACAGCTATCCACATTGTCTACAGTAGAAACAGCTATCTACATTGTCTATAGTAGGAACAGCTATTTACACTGTCTACCGTAGGAACAGCTGTCTACACTGTGTACAGTAGTATTATGGGAACAGCTCTCTTCACATGTGTAGAATGGAAACAGCTGTGTACACTGTCTTTACTAAGAGCTAATGTGTTTTCTCTGTACAACAGGAGCTGTTATTTTATTTGTTTTTCGATAGAAAGCTTACCTTTGTATTGTTTGCTTTGTGTTTGCTATCGTTTGTATTGTTTTTTGTTTATACATCTCTGTACAGATCAAAAGTCAATTTAGAATAAAAAATCGTCAGTTGTGGAAAGGCACTCGGATTGTGGAAGAGAAACGACCATCAAGCCCTCCGTACTCTTTTTTTAAATTCTATATTGTTGTAGTCTAACTCTATAGCAGGAACATAGTGTAAACCTTTTACGGATAATTCACTAGTTGGTTCATCAAATTTTGACACTACTAGGTCGCGTATTTAGTTATGGTGGCCTGTAAGGGACATTGCATTTGGTGATCAGTTTTCCTGTTTTAAATTTCAAACTCGAAAATTTGAGTTTAAAAACTTGAAATTTTGAGTTCACAAACTGGAAATTTTGTGTTTGCAAACTCGAAATTTCGAGTTTCGAAACTCGCGTTTTTTAGTTCACAAACTTCAAATTTAAAGTTTGTAAACTTGTCAGTGTAAAATGCAGACTACAGATTAAGAAAGGTTATAATGTAGCTAACATGTAAAGTTAAGCCTAAATATTATTTTGTGCCTAATTAGGCCTAAGTTAGCACTTCTGAAGGGTTTGGGCTTTTTCAACAGTAGAATTATAACCTTAGTCTGCATTTTACCCCTTGTCTACAGTTTTATTTTACTCTGACCGGTTTGTAAACTCAAATTTTCGAGTTTGTGAACTCAAAATGTCGAGTTTCTGAATTGAAAATTTCTAGTTTCTTCACTTAAAAAGTCGAGTTTGCAAACGCGAAATTTTAAGTTTGAAATTTGAAGCCGGGAAAGTGATCACGAAATACCATGTCCCTTGCGGGCCACCCTATTTAGTTCAGGTGTGTTTAGTCACTAAGTTAACTGAATAGAGGGTAAAGTGAAGTGCTAGATTTCTATCCCATATGAACCATGTGAGCGTTAGCCCTACTGATGGAAATGGGCCCACACAAGGACAGAGAAAAACTCTGACCAGGGTGGGAATTGAACCTAGATCTCCGCCGCTCTACCGACTGAGCTACAAGGTCAGACGGGAGCAGGCCGTGGGAACTGAAGATGTTAAAGTCACGGCAAAGAACATGTACAAGTACAAGGAAACGTTGTGTCATTTTCTTTTTAATAAGGCAAACTGGTGAAACGTTTCTTTTAACATTAATAAAGGGAAAAATATTATCGAGCGATGTTGTTGTTTCATCGCTCGAAAAACTGTTTCAGTGAGGGAAAGTGTCATTTTGGTCATGCAAGTTTAAGCGCTACTTATACATTTCGGTAGATACCTATCATAGAAGGCAACTTATTTGGGCGTCAGTCAATCCTGTGGGTAAAAATGAAATGTCAGCTTGAATCTCTTATAACAAAGGATCCGCCTTTACAAGGGGTGTTCTTTCCAGGGTTACTCCACCTGATGTCTAATTCAGTAAAATGGGTTTAACTGGCTGAGACCATTTTACCAACAACAACTGCTTTGTTGGCGCTTTAAATTATACTTTCCATAAGAAATATCAACATGATTTCCAAAGGTTTTCTTTCCAAAGGTTATCTTTAATTATCAAAATGAGAAAGCTCATGAACATTAAGTTGTAACTGTCTTTAAAGAACACATTAAAGTCCTTGCCAAAGGAACTTACAAGTTAATGCCCTTACCATATGATTAGTATGAACGTTCTTTTACTTTTTGAATTATATTTTTATTTTTTAGATACCCTCTTTCAGTTTTTTGGCTTGTCACGATGCCTTTCTCAATTGGTCATGTATCAACCCTAGGTCCTTTACTCCTTCAGTGGTCCATCCCTCAAATTGACTGATAAAGTGCCCAAATTGCACATGTCTCAACCAAGATTGGTCTTGAGATATCGATAAATTGATCAATAGTTCTATTTCGAAAGCTACGTTACAATCAAAACGACTGAATTGCGTACTTTTACAACTGGTACTGAAAAATATAGTAAATATTATACTGGTTACAACAATTGATAAGGAATTTCTACTCATTCAATATCTAATTAAATGTTAAAATCACAAAGTGTATATAATTGTCAAATAGGTTAAGTTTAGAATATATTCAAAGTTGAACAAGATATATAGTTAAAAGAGCATTTGTACGGAGCATTTGTCATCGAGATGTCTTTTTGTCAGCATTATTTAAGGGTGCGTTCGATTAACCCAATTCTGGAATAAGAGTAAGTGGAGTGATGATTTCAAACG
>JAEMWC010000739.1:0-10000 GCA_016490735.1 Pachyseris speciosa
CGAACTTCATACTCATACTCGCCATTTTGCTGTCAAATAATCTTTTCCACAGAGTGGTCAGTAGTTTTTGCCGTTTAAACAACAGGAGGCTTGTTTCTAATATGTTGAAGAGAACTGCAACCACGACGGCAACAGTAACAAGGAAATCTCCTCTCCTTATTCCCCCCCCCTTCCCATCATCACTCGTATCACTGTCAACAAGAACAACAAAAACTTCAACAACAACAAAGGTTTTAATGGGCAGATCTGTAGACGTAGGCATTTTTTTCTTGGTTAAATTCCTTTATCATTCTCTTCACGATTACATTAAAAATGGCCAATTCAAGGTTTCGTGAAGAAAGCTTAATTCTCCTGTCTCTCCCTAAATACACTTTTTTAGTTGTTATCGTTGTCGTCGTGGTTGTAGTTAAGTATTCAATTCTTCTTTTTTTTTTTAATGTCAAGGAAGTCGCATCATTTACTCTAAATCTATTCTTGTCATAATTGCTTTGGCCGGTCTGAGGTGTTAAGCCTCGGCTAAACAGGAAATGTTTGGTGACCATCAAACTGATGTTTGGTCACCAAATATTTAAGGTTTGGCCACCTTGGTCGTGTTTGATAACCGTTTGGCCAGGGGCTTCAAACATCATCATGACACCTAACAATTTATCCGAGGCCCTAGGCGCTTCAGGCATTATAATAAAATTTATTTACGTGTTTAATATTATACAGGACCCTACCTCATTGCATTAAAATAGGTAAACCGCTCAAATTTCAAACTTCTCAGAACTAAGAAAACTCAGTTGGAAAAATATAGTTTTAAAAAATAATATCTAGTATGTGAAAAAAGCAACGTTATCTACATATGTAATCGAGTGTAAATACAGATTTTATGTTAAAGGTAGCGTAGCAAATCAAAGAAAATTGTTTTCTTGATGAGAGTATCAGATCAGTAAAACAGTTACCTTTCTCGATTCAATAGGCCGTTTCGGAGTTGTGCAGGGAACTGGGGCGAGTTTCAAATTTTAACTAATCGACAAATTGACACCATCACGTTAAAGATAACATTAAGATTGGCCATTTGCCCAAGTTTGAAGGTTTTAGGTTGAACAGAGACCAAGTTATGGACTTAAAAACATAGTTCAAAATTCATACAAACGTCTCTAATTTGAGCCTGCGTCCCCAAAACCATATAAACTCTTAAAAATATTTTTCAGTTTTGTGACAGCAGTAAAATTCCGTCATTCACTTACTATTTGGACGTACCTGAGGTGAAAATGACTTCATTTGCCCATTTTCAAGACTATCAGACAAATCGTAAAAAATTTTAAAAGTTTATATGGCTTTGGGGGACGCAGCCTCAAAATTAGAGGCGTTTAAATGGATTTTAAACTATGTTTTAAAGTCCATAACTTGGTATTTTTTGAATTTAAAATCATCAAACTTGGTAAAATGGCCAACGTTATCTTTCATGTGATGGTGTCAATTTATCGATTGGTTAAAATTTGAAACTCGCCCCAGTTCCCTGCGCAACTCCGGAACGGCCTATTCAGCCTTTGCGTTGAATAACCAACAGTGACTTAAACGGCAAACGCTTAATGACTTAAAGAGGCTTGCAACGGTTTTATTGGCTTTGGGGTGTACCTTTAGAAATCAGAATTTCTTTTATATAGAAGACAAACTTGAATTTAGCCAACACTTCAACATCTCGTCGTCATATGAAATTGACAGTTTCTCTTTTCCTTTCACTGAGTAATTATTAAGGTAGCAAGCCATGTAAACGTACATTGAAGTTCCTAGGTGGCCCCGATTGCATGATATTTAAGTTTAAAATCTGCTAAATGAAAGCACAAACTAGTGGCTTAGTTGGGAATTTGCATAAATCGAAATACTTCCAGAATAACCAACCAGAGTTTTCTATGGAATTACAAGATGTTAGAGTAAAGCTTTTCCTTGACGTTTGCTTATTTCTAAGCTTCAGAATCATTTTTGGTCTTAGATACGATGGCTGTATCTTGGTTAAATTTAAGTCGTCGTTCACTTTCTTAAAAAAGGTTTCATTTGCTCTGCTTTTGGTTTCTTTCACTGGTATACTCCCTTATCACGCAGCGCCATCTTGGATTGTGTGGCGCACCGAAGCGAGGCTGGACGGGCATCAAGTTATTGGGGAAGGTTACGTTACAGTGATTTTAGTGGAGGCATACGTAATCATGGCCCAAGATCATTGCTGTATAGTGTACTGTAACAACGACAAACGAAACGAAAGTGGGGAGAATGTGTCGTTTTTTAACTTCCCCTCAAATTCCTTACAGAGATCACAGTGGATTGCCGCGATAAAGCGAGATGAAGGGCCGCTTTTTGGGGTGAGTGTGCGAAGTCGTGACGAGCGAGTTGTCAAACCCAAGTGTTTATACTAGTGATCGACTTTCTCTTTCGATTTAAGGTTCAGCTAGCACACGTTTTAGTCATGAAATTTAATAATGAATTTACTAAGTACATATCCATTGCAGAGCAACTACAGTCAATTATTTTGCTGCTTTTGGCCCAAGCTATCAAACGCACATGGCACTGATTTGTTTGTTTTCATTTACTTGAATTTAACTCGTATTCTCCCTTGCTATCAGCGTTTCAGTTTGTTGTTTTAAACTCGTTTCCTAGATCAAGAAAGGCTCTACTCTTGTGTGCTCCGCTCACTTCAAGCCAAGTGATATGTATAAAACTATAACCGGGCGAACACGCCTAAAACCAGGAATTGTGCCATCCCAGTTTGCGTGGACCAAGGACGGTAAAACCCGCCCACAAAATAAACTGCAAGAGTTAAAAAATATCGCAGAACAGCAAGCACAGGAGGAGCGATGACAAGGCTTTGTTGATTCATTCCGGCAGGATGTCGAGATGGAAGAAGAGGAGACTGAATCAGCAGGGCGGGAAGCCAGTGTCAGTGCTGAGCCAATGGAGGAAATTCCCACGAACGAACCGGATAACGAAAACATACAGCCTACCGAACTGAGCCCAGAGGAACAAATTGGAATACTTAAAGCCAAAATCAAAGATCTAGAGCAACAAGTGAGAGATCTCCAAGAGTCCAAATTCGAAGCGGAAAATATTTCCAAGGATCCTGAATTGCTGACATTTTATACAGGCTTTACATCGAAAGAACGATTTGACAGCTTTTACAGTTGGCTTGAGCCGTATGCTAAAACCATGATAAAATGGTCCCAGATTCAGCGTGGCAGAGGTAAAAAAAACTACAAGCGAAGACGTAGCAGTAGTGATTTTGCATCGTCACTTTATGACCAACTGTTTTTAGTTATGATCAGACTAAGATTAGGTTTGCTGGAGACAGACTTGGGAGTGAGATTCAACATTAGTACAAGTACTGTCAGCAGAATTATTTTAACTTGGTCGAATTTTCTGAACACAATGCTTGGCCAAGTGCCAATTTGGCCCACAACTGCTCAGATTAAAAGTACGATGCCTCAGTGCTTCTAAACCAGATACCCTAAAACGAGGGTTATCCTAGACTGCACTGAGATCAAAGTCCAAAGGCCTAGCTCAAAGGTTCTGAACTCAGAATTGTACTCTGCATACAAGTCGCATACCACCTTTAAATGCTTAATTGGTATAGCTCCTCATGGCGCGGTAACATTTGTAAGTTCCCTGTACCAGGGAAGTATATCAGACAAAGAAATAACAAGGCGCAGCGGAATTCAGTCACTTATAGAAGAAGGAGACGAGGTAATGGCAGACAAGGGTTTCCTAATTAACGATTTATTAGAAACCAAAAAAGCTACATTGACAATCCCTCCTTTCTTGTAGCCTCCGTTTTCATATCGAGCTTGCAATCAGGCGAATCAAAGAATATCAAATTTTGATAAAGTTTTGCCCCTTTCGTTGGCTGGTTCAGTAAACCAAATTTGGACCATATGCTGTCTTCTGACAAATTTTAGAGGGCCACTGTATTGAAACTTTAATGCCTGTTAGTATTATTCAGCAAATTCTAGTTTAATGACAACATTTGTGACACATCAAAAGAGTTAACCTGGAACTTAGCAACATACGTACTAAATAAACCAAAAAGTTGGATTTGATTTCACTAAGGAAAGTTGTTTCTAATTTGTGCGATTCCAGAAAATTTCCAGACCTCCTCCCCAGAAAGAAGGAAAATTGGGATGCGAGGGGAAATTTTCCTCATTTTCCATTACATTAGAGTTTCAAAATTTCATGGGAGAGGGTGAGTGCCCCCATAAGGGAGTTTATAATCACATTCTATATGCAGGTCACATGTGTTGGCTACTGAGTCCAAAAAACACACTGAAGGCCTTCCTGAAATATTTTTAATCTACTGCTGCTGCTATTATCTAGTCCTGGCAGTAACCCAGCCAGCATACATCCCATTTCAAGTACTTGCAGAAAGTGCAGGTTTTGTCCTACATATGTTTTAAACTGTGCTTCAAAAGGCTGGCTATGCTCCTGCCTGTAACAGGTTAGGGAGAAGGTATTCAAAATAAAACTGATCTAATTTCATCTTCATCTCTGAAAAAAAATCTGCATCAAACCTCACTCTTTCACAATGAAAGTCAGATTTACAATAAACATAAAAATCTACCCATTCACAACCTGTTACCAACATCTGTCTCACGATCTGGTAGTAATAGCTGCGTGTTTATATAGCCCATTGACACATTTCAGGTAGGGCAGCTCAGAGATCGAATCCTTCAGAGAGAACTTGATTTCCAACAGGGTTAATTTCCAGAGCTTCTTGTTATCGTTTCTGTACATCACGGGAGATTTCGAATGGCGAATCCAGGCATAAACCAAGGAACCAAGGAATTAAGGAACCAAGGATAAGCACAAAATAGGATCCCTAAAATAAGTGGCGTGGATCGCGCCACCGTTCAAGTGCAATTTGCACTTGACTTGGACTGAAACCTACCTTCGACATCAAAGATATAGCCCTCGCAGAAATTACCGTAACCGCAAGTTATGACTTTCTTTGGGACTTCTCCATCCTTCTCAAGCCATTTCTCTATGAAGGTTGAGTCAAAATACGGAATATTTTTGAGAGATTTCGACCAAGAAGCGGAAAACACTCCCTCCGCCATTATGACTTACATAGAGGCATGCCCGTCCGGCCTCGTTTTGGTGCGCCACACAATCCAAGATGGCGCTGCGTGATAAGGGAGTATCCGCGTGCGATGCGCGGAATATTTATTATTGCAGGCGGTCGGACAAAAGTCGATTTTAATTCCACCAGCTGTTTTACAATATCTGTTATACGATCTGCAAATTTCAACTTGTGAACTTTTTTTTATTCAGTATTTAGACTAAACAAGACATAACGTTTGGAAAACTGAAGAACTGAACAAGGCCAGCCCGTGCAAGGACATAAGTGATTTACTAGAAAACTCAGATTTTTTCCCCTACTACGTTGGCTTAAATGTAATGTTAGTCGATTATTTTACAGCCTTAAAGTCTCGCTATGAAGTATCTGACTGCATTTCGAGACAATGGACACTTTTTGAAATGAAAGACCGCGCGTTACCGTTGCTATGGTAATGGCTGCTGCTTGGAAACCCATGAAAAACTAAGCTGTTGAAGTATCCCGAAGAAAAAGTTCATCTTCTATGGGAAGTGTTGATTTTAAAAGGTACACTCTAAAGCCAATTTTTGCTTGCGAACCTCCTAAAGCTAGAAGCTTGCTCCAATTTCTTTTGCGCATGCTGACTCTGTAGATAGATCAAAAGCGCGCTTGGGAAGAAACGGAAATATAGCGCTGGTAATGGCCACAATAGAGGGTATGCAACCAGTCCTCAGAGATTCGAATGACAATGGGTTGGCGGCCATGTTAGTGGACAATAACAAAAGAAGCTAATGAGAAATCTTTTGTACACGGTACACCAACATGGCGGTGATGACGTAACGTGCATACGCCCTATAAGTTGACGTGGATAGAATTCTATTGAATGAACTATGACCCCTGATTTTCTTTTGACTGCACAAATTCCCTCATACATTCCTTTCAACTTCACAAAGGAGAAAGAAAATCTGAGTTTAAGAATTGTAATTATTTTGGTTTTTCTACTTACGTGAGTTTGAATTTTTTAGTGCCGTTCAGCACCACAGGATTTACTCTTCCGACAGGTTAATTTTTCGAGAAGGCTCGAAACCAGTCGCTAATAGATACCAAATAGAACAGTTTGAATTAAAGACAAAATACAAATGTAGAGAAGAGAAGTCCAATTGATTGTTTTTTTTTTTATGCAAAGCAAGGTAAATAATTCATGCATCAATCACCATAACCTCAATAAACAATATGGGCTTCTGTACAGGTCTATCTCCAGAACAAGCTTAGTGACTTCCGATTTTGACTTGCTTCTTTTCCCTTTTTTATTTTTTTTATAATTGTGTTTTGACATTTTTCTGACACGAGCAGCATAACGCGGAGTGGCGTAACGTAAATTGGAGTGTGGGAAGATTTTGACGGGAATCTACTAATACTGCAATGTTGTGTCTCTAATATTGTGTTACCAAGAGATCACATACAATGTAATTTGTATGGAAATAAACAAGAGTGGTGCTCCCTATTTTTGGCCTTAAGTAGTCTATTTTATAGTTCTTTCCGTTAAGAAATCAATGGTATCCAAATGTTTCTGGTTTCCCACTGCGGGCCGTGCATGTTTAATTCGTCCCAGGTGCCGCGCGGACACTATTTGCAATGCGGTCTTTAATTTTCGTTGGAACAATTACTTCGCCGTCCTTCATCTATTTGTTTAAGATTAAATCGTCAGCTGTTGAAATAGGCTGGAAAAACACCAAAAGGATTAACCGGGAAACAAACGTCTTATGATCGCCAAAGCAGCTTGGTACAGGATTGTTTGAAATATACGAAATAAGTAAAAGCGAGAACCTCGCTGATGGCACGAAACAGATCCACAACAGCTGTGTGTACCGATAAGTATGCAATAAATCTCGTACACAATTTGTGAGAGGCGATTTGCAAGGGATGGTGCCGTTAAAATATGCGAACCGCTGTAAGTATCACGACGTTTTCATTTTTCTTAGTCTTTTAATTTGAAAATAACACGAGAGATAGAGAGTTACCTCGCCGAATGAAGAAATGTGTCGAAATGTGTCGCTTTCAATTCGACAATCGTGAGTGGAACCTCACTTATGAAACCGGTGTTGTTATAATAAGGTCGAAACAGTTTTTCTGGGTGATTTGATTGAAATGCCAGAGTTGGAGGGCAAAAAAACACATTGAATAAAAATCAGTTTCGCTGCGACTAGAGGAAAATGATCCCAAATTATTGACGAAATCTGAAATCTAAGAACCTATGCCATTATACCAATGAATTATTTCCCGCCTTATTAGTGATTTGTTTTGGCTGCATAATAGAAAGCAATGTTTGATAGATGCATTTCTTCTTAGCAATATCGATACTGAATTATCTCCGCACGCCAACACTTCATGTATTCCTCAGAAAGGCTGATCACGCAGAGAAACATCTTTGACATGTTCTTTGGGTGTTACAAGGTATTGTAGCAATAACAGGTTAAATCATGGGCACCCAACGAGTCAAATAAACCAAAAGCTGTAGAAAGGCATTTTTAAGTACCTTATGGTGTTTGAAGTCGGTTTAAAGTGATGTTTTCATTAGCTAGAGGAAGTACATCTGTTCGGATTCCCTAGCTGAAATTTTAATTGCCCGAAAATGTTAGGGAACAAAATCTTCCTTTGAGAAAGTGCAAGCTGAAATGAACTTTCCACGAACTTTCTAGGGAACTATTTTCTTTCCGAAAATACTAGCTGACGTTTTTGACTGCCAAAAACAGCAATTACGACCTTTCCGAAAACATTAGCGGCTATGATTTCCAAATTGCGAATCTTTTAGGCCACGTTTTAGTTACGAAAATTCGAGTGCACTCTTTAATCGACGCCGAAAGCCTAAGGCGAATTACCCTCCACCGAACAGATATCTACCGAAACCTGTCGTTGGGTGCCCCTATTAAATTCTGTCACTGAAATTAATGCTAGACAAAACGACATATGAAACAGAAATTAGACGGTGCTTTTGTGATGCAAAGTCATGTAAACAATGTGAGCTCTTAAGTTTTCTCAACTTCTTTGAGTTTTACATCATTCTGAACTCCGTTTCAAAGAATTGTTGTGAGATTTAGTCATATTCCAGGCATAACGTTTTACAGATCTGGATACACAAGATTGAAAGTATTGTTTGCATACTACACTGTACCGGCTCTAAGTTGCTAATTATGCTACTCTTTTGCGATCTAAAGCGGACTCTGACTGTAGTCCCCCCAACCCCCACTCCCCCCCCCCAAAAAAATGCATTCTACACCAAAGTTAGAATGGAACCAGACTACTGCGTCTGAATTTAATCCGTGAGCTTGAGGGTAAACAAAATTTTGTTAAGCGTCAAAATGTCAAACGTAACGTTATGCGTTCGCCTTAATATGACGGAATACGCATCAATATTTAATCGCGAGTTAATATTGTCGTGTTTAAATGAATTCTTCTAGTGAATATTTGAGCCCTATGAGTACCATAATAATGCGAAAGAAAGAGGTCCAAACTAAGAGAAGTTCCTACACTAAGGTCTTATTTTTCATAAGTACGATGAGTGAAGGTGTTACAGATACGGGAAAGACACTTTTCTGCCACCGTATATGCCAAAACACGGCTTATGTAAAATGGTCAAACCATTGTTTCGTTCGCAGCAAGACTAGATGCGATTTTCCCTTACTTCGATTGTGGTCTTAATGAAAGGAATTTCTGGTTAGATTTGCATTCCAGTCATTATGACCTTTACCTCGCCTAACTGAAAACAATGAAAGTTTGCCAGATTTGCTAGATTTTTCCGTCTTACACAACACAACGTTTCTTTGGTGATGAAGAGATGATTTCAATTCATTTATCATAGAAGAATAAACCTTAGTCTCAGAGCCTTTTTCCAGTAAGCACAGTAAGTGTTTTAAGTGCAACTTGTTTAAAATGTACGAAATTCATTCCATGTTTGCAACATGCTGATCGTGTGAGGATGTGCGAGTGATCGATTCTTTTCGTGATTTCTCCCTGCTGGTATATGTGGCAAGCCGTTGCTGCCTAAAGCCTATCGAGTTGTAAATCCTGGTCCAAATGTCTTTCAATGTCATCGAGTTAGAAAAGTTACATGGTCAGTTTTGAAATTACATGGTCGAGTTCTGGAGAACCATGGTTGAGTTGCATTTTGAAAGTTTGAGTTCTCGCTAGCGAGTTTTTATACTCTCAATAGCGAGTTTTCAATTTCTCGCTAGCGAGTTTTCAATTTCTCGCTAGCGAGTTTTTAATTTCTCGCTAGCGAGTTTTCAATTTCTCGCTAGCGAGTTTTTAATTTCTCGCTAGCGAGATTTTAAATTATCGCTAGCGAGTTTTCAATTTCTCGTTAGCGAGTTGTCAATTTCTCGCTAGCGAGATTTTAAATTCTCGCTAGCGAGTTTTCAATTTCTCGCTAGCGAGTTTTTCTCAATCGTGCGCAAGCGGAATATGTGGACGGATGTTGTAGACGGTGGAGGAAACTTTAGACCATAGAGGGAAGTTGAAGGCCGCGAATGGAAGCCGTAAATTTCGCAATTTTGAACTGTTGTTTTCTTTGAGGGCTCAAACTGGCGGGATTTAAGTGTACCGATATTTCATTAAGCCAAAGCACAGGCTTCCCAAGCTCTAAATTCGACTCTGCATCAGCTTGTTTATATAGAGAATTGTATGGGAAAGTCGGCGGTTTGTAAAAAAAAATGTGTAAATAACTATCTAATCAGAAATAAAGTTTTCCTACCTCAAATATGTCGCGTACTTGTCTCTTGTGCCGATTTTGAAGCCATTCTGACGCCGTTTAGTGAAGTTTTTCGAAATCGTTGTCTCTCCTTCTAAAAGAAGTAGAAGGCAGACCACTGCATCGATCGCATCAATCGCTGGCCAGACGTCACTCCACAAATCGCTCTCTCCTGGAAAGGAAGAGTCCCG
>JAEMWC010000739.1:15000-75000 GCA_016490735.1 Pachyseris speciosa
ATATAACGCACAACCAGTTTCAGTCTTAATCTTTCCCCAAAGCTCGCAACAAGGTGAACCCAGTTCATTGTTCTCGATTTCTAGGCTCAAGTGGAAAACATCGTGTAATGTTGAAGCTGCACGTGTTGTTGCTGAATTTTAAGGCCTTGAATACTGCCCTACAGATATGCTAAGGAGCAACTGGACTCCTGTTGAGTCGTTTATATGCATGAAATGACAAACAGAAAACGCCAATGCCCCCGAAGGCAGGTTTATGGTGGCCGAGAACTGACAACAAAAAATTCACATATTTTTGTGTAATAACTGTTGGTTTCACTGAGAAAAAAAATCAAATATAAAACACAAAGTAAAATGAAACGAAACCGAAAAGTAAAATGAAATGAAATTTAAAAGTATATTGAATTTGAAAAGTAAAACCACTTTACTTTTAAGTTAAACTAAAATGGAAATGCAGTTCAAAGTAACTATAAAATCAATTTCAAACGGAATTCAAAGTGCAAGTGAAAGTGAATTATAAGTGTGAAATAAAATGCAAATAAAACGCAAAGTAAAAGCCAACGTAAAATGAAATGCAAGTACGCAGCAAACTCAATTCAGAATTAAAGTTAAAGCATTATTAAAGCACAATGCAAACAAAATAGAAGGCAAAGTGTAGGTAAACGCAAATGAAATAAGTTTTTAAAGAAGAATGAAAAACAATATTAGTGGCAGCGCTCGGCCATACCAAAAATTACATTCACTTTCAATCTCAAAGTGAAATCAATTTTCGCATGGCCGAGCGCTGCCACTACCAGCGTACCTTGCGAGATTTAATCTTCCCATCACGCCATACGCCAATCTTTCAAAATGGCGGACGGTCGTATGGCAACTTGGGTCAATGATGATAATCTTAAGGAAGCTATGTCTCGATATGTGCAGCAAAGTTTGCAAAGATTAGAAATCTTGGATTTTTTGACGCGTGATTTTCCACAATACCCGTGGAGCATCCGGAGCCTTGATAGGAGGCCTCGTCACTTCGAAATTTACTACAATAGCAATAGCGTCGGGATTGATGATGTTACGCAGGCTGTCGAGAACGAGTTGAAAGGCCCCGGTCAGCTCTTAGGTTACCGAGCAATGCATAAGAAGATCAGACAAGAATATGGGCTTAATGTTACGAGAGACAAAGTTTATGATGTTATGTACGAATTGGACCCAGAAGGACTCGAAGCGCGTGGTGGTGTTGGAGCTAAGAAAGAACGAAGGAAAGGAAACTTCACGACTCGGGGTGCCAACTGGGTCCACTCTTTAGATGGCCATGACAAACTCATGGGCTACCAAAACTCCACTTTCCCCTTGGCAATATATGGTTGCATGGATACTGCAAGCAGGAAGCTGCTTTGGCTAAAAGTTTGGATCACAAATTCCGATCCACAGTTAATCGGAAGATGGTATCTGGAACACCTACTTCAAACGAAAGTTATATCAGCTATACTTAGAGTTGACAAGGGAACTGAGACCGGTACTATGGCCACTATACATTCCTTCTTACGCCGGCATCACGGAGATATGGATCCACACGATACTGTTGTGTATGGCCCTTCAACTTCAAATCAGGTATGTAACACTGACCAACACTACACACAGTGCTACATGTAACTAGGACACCCCTTCACCGCTGTATTGAAATTTCCCCATAATGGCCCCTTGCAGACAAAAGTAGCGGTTAGCAATATGTTGACCCGAATGTAATAACGCATTCAGAAACCTTTTCATAACAGCCAATCAATGAAAATTGAAATTCTGTGACTGTGCTTCAGAGGAGGAGGGGCCTGAAAATTTAATGGAATGTGAGGTCTACAGGTTTTTAAGTGTGCGAAAAATGATTGTTATTTAGTTAGCTTTCATAAAGGAAATATTCTCTGGAAGCCTTGGAGATGGTATTTTCAGGCATACAGATTTAGAAATTTTTACAGGGGTACTCACAGGAAATTGAAGATGACCACCTCAAATCGCAGATAACCCCTCTTGTCCTACCAAAGGGTAGTAAAAACTGTGGCCAAATGCCGCTGTCATCTTGTGAAAAGTCATAAACCTTTTCCGCATAGGCCTTCTTCAGTGTGAAACTGATAAATGTTCGGTTAGCTTAATAATTTGCTTTTGTTTGTCCTAAACATAATTATTTTAGTAATACGTCCCCATCCATGACATCACATATAAGTTACTTGTTTTTAGATAGAGAGGTGGTGGAAAGAACTGCACGAGAGAATGGAGAAATACTTTAAAGACCAATTAGCCTGGCTGAAGGACCAGGGCCATTACAATCCTCATAGTGATACAGACAGGTACACCTGCTTAGAGCAAGCAGTGTTCTCAATTTGCTATTTGTTGTCAACATTACTTGCTCCTGTAGCTTACAAATCATGTCAAAAAATAAATGGGGAAAAATTATCTTGGCCTCTCATGATCCCATTGCCTCTTTTTTTGCTGACAAATTTGTGATCTTTGTGATCGTGACCTGTGATAATTGTTGTGAATTTGCCATTGATTTGGCAAAATAACTGAAACACCAACAAGTCATCATGGTTATGCCAGGGGTTTTGCTAAGGGCCAGGCACCGGGCAAATTGACCAGTTGAAAATTTGTTTGGTCTGCCTAGTTTAGAGGACAGTTTTTCCTGAAAAGAAGTTCAAATCAAAAAGTTTTGCCTGCCTAAAAAAAAAACAGTTGTCCTTCTTTAGAAAACTTTGATGAAGCCACTGGTTATGCATAATTATAGTCCTACATTTTTCTAACTGCTTTTTTGTAAAGTGTTAGGCTGCTTTTGGCATTTGTTATGGTACCACTGATTCAAAAAGAGCTGGATGTCTTTCGTGAGACTGTATGGAATACACATCGGATAAGAGCACAGAAAGATACCAATCTTCCTGTGGGCATCCCCAATCACATTCACAATTTTCCTGATCAATATGGCCTTGAACAATGTGGTAGGTACATGACTTTATATTGTCCTGAAGGTGTATTGTCATACCTAAATCCCTTCCCTTCCCCCCTCATGTTTGTGTATAGTTTTGTTTAGACCTCCAAATGGAAAATTAATAGGAAGGAAACAATTACATTTAATTCCTGATGGTGATTCATTGATGTAAAAAACAGATACATCTGAAGCAGAGACAAAACCATGAAGTAGATTATAATGGGTCACATAAAATTCAGACAATTATTTAATGTTGCCCTCCTATTATTGACAGGTTTTCCAGTAACTGATGAACAATTAGAAGAGGCAGCAACCGAGTCTGGAGTTCTTCACGTGTCTGATGATTTTCTTCCGCCAGAAGTGAGAGCTGAATGTCAAAGAGTCATTCCAGACTTTGAAAACATAAGGCCAAATGAATGCAATGATGCATATCTGTACTTAAAAGCAAATTTTCACTCTAAGTTTGACCAAATTTATCTTTATTTTAACTGTAACATAGGAAAAAATGAAACTGCATATTGTCATTTACAGGCTGTATAGCATGAACAACAACAGCAAAACAATAAAGGATATGCTATCTGTCAGAGAAAATGACTAATTTGTACAAAAGAGTATGTCATCCAGTAACAGTGACAATAGTAACTTTACTAACAAGAATTAGACAGCAAAGAAACCGATAACATGAAACACAACCCAGTTGTGTGAGCTTGGAAAAACAAAATTAATTTGCTCTGAGTAGTCCACTTGTGCAGACTGGTAATATCCTTGCAATTCTTTTTTGATTGTATATTGCCAACATTTTGGTTGCACTGCACACAGAGGTCTGTGGCAGGCAGTCTTTGTAAAGTAAAACTTTTTTTGTCAAGTCTCAATCACATGTTTGTTAAAAGTTAGATACAGCTGTATTTTACCTAATTTGTGCTGCCAACAGGGACCTTAGTCAACTTAAGCAGGCCAGCTCCACATAAAAATAACTTTAAAATGTCAGTTAATAAGCATTTACTGGTAGTTTCTTACTGGGATACCGATGGTAACAACTTAAGCTGCAAGATCCTACAATAAAAATTACACTTGTGCCTTGCAAAGAAGTTCTTAATAGCTCCCTCTGCCAAGTTGCCATTGCAGAAATGCAAGGAACCGTCACCATCAGTTAATTCTGCAGAGGCAATTTCAGGGTCATACAAGTTAAGTCCTGCACCCTGAACATCTAGTACCATGAGCTTTCCCTGTGACTTTTCATATGTGAAATGTGCAAAACACTGAGCCTTATCGCACAGGACATCATCCTCAGCGTAAATTTCCCCATTATTGTTGATATACTTGACAAACACACCATCAATAAATTCTTCAATAGTCACATAGTCACCACCACTCATCTTGCCTAGGAATACCTTCTTATAGTGAAAGGTAGTGCCAAACTCTGTTAATGTTTCCTTTTCCACTTTCTCTTTCAATTGGGATGTGAAATTTCTGGCCAAATGATGCATCTGCACAGCCTCTCTTGTATGACTCTCAACAGTCTGATTTGTTTTGATAATATCCTCTAAAGTACCCTTCAGGTATTTTTTGATTACCCAAGTCACCCCACTAAATCCAAGGGTGTCACTAGTAGCTTTGTATGCCTCCCTAAATCCACCAGATGCAAATGGCTGGTCAGCTATCCTAAATTCTACAGTCACAGGTGCAGTGGACCATTCCATATGCTCGATGTTAAACATGAAGATATCAGTAACGGAAGTTGTGTTCTTTGCAATGACATCATCCAGCTTTAACATTTCTACGACTGAGAGGCTTTTTGGGTAAACTTTACTGACTAGACTCCCATACTGCTTCTTAGGACTTGGAAGTGAACTAGTTGTTGAAGCCTTGTCATATCGTGGTCTCTTGGGCTTTGTTATATACAATGCAAAGAAAATAAATAATAATAATTAAAACAGGGCAAGAAAGAATTCAAAGGTTACAAAATGCAGGTCAAAAACATTTTTAAGAATTTCACAGCACTATTATCGCTTGAGTTAACTAGATTTCTATGAGAAAGCTGTTGATGTACTTGTGCATTTATTTCCCGTTTAAATTTGAATATTATTGATCAAAGGTTGCAGACTGACAACTCAAAACTTATAGATATTAACTTTTTTCACCAGAGAACACCTTTTTACTTTTTTAATGGCATCGCTTGACGTACATACCCCTTGCAGATGCAATGGGGTGGCTTTCTTGAGTGGTCGTCCACTTGGAAAATCATGTAGTATTACCCGGGAGTTTCAGAATCGGGCAGTGACTGATGTTCACTAATACACCTGACTGCTATCATGAACAATATCGAGTAAGCTTCGGCGTTTGGACATTAATTACCTACTGATACAGTGCAACACTTGAGTTTAGCATTCATTTGTTATGCACCTATCAATGTTAAGCTGGCGGGGGAGGCGGGGAATAGAGCGGGATTTTGACATTTTCCAAAAAATTGCTGTAAAATTCCCTACCCCCGGGCAACAATGTGAGGTCAAATATAACTGAAATTCCCCACCCCGGGAAATGATTTGTGGTCACGGACACGAACAAAAATTCAAATATCCCTACCCCCGGGACAGCAACATAATTCAAATGCCCTACCCCCGGGCCAAAGCGATCGATCAAAATCCCGCCCTATGCTCCCCCCCGCCGCCGGCTTGACATTGATAGGTGCATTATTAACACTTACCTCTCGGCTACGATTCTCTTCTTCCTCAAGTTCCCCCTCTGGTTTAACAAACCGGACGTAAAACACTTTTTTGTTTGGAATTTGAGCCATCTTGTTACATGATGGTCCGCGTTCTCCCGCTAACACATCACAAACAAGATCTTTCTCAATTTGAGGCCCGAAATGCTTTTGACAGGCGTCCTTGATGTTGTGAATAGAAAGCTCGTCCTGCTCAAAAGGAACGTACTCCTGAGCTCCAATGCGAGAGTATTTTTGTTGTTTCCCACTTACATCCGCACTCATGCGTTGCACCACGATCTCCTCGGCCACTTTACTCTCCTCTACAACTTGATTTTTACCTCTCCTCTTCGCTTTCTGCCTTGCTGCAAATTTCCTCCACTCCGCCATCTTTGAAACACGAGCAACAAAAACAATCGTGGCTAGGAGTGCCGCAAGGTACGCTGGTAGTGGCAGCGCTCGGCCATGCGAAAATTGATTTCACTTTGAGATTGAAAGTGAATGTAATTTTTGGTATGGCCGAGCGCTGCCACTAATATTGTTTTTCATTCTTCTTTAAAAACGTATTTCATTTGCGTTTACCTACACTTTGCCTTCTATTTTGTTTGCATTGTGCTTTAATAATGCTTTAACTTTAATTCTGAATTGAGTTTGCTGCGTACTTGCATTTCATTTTACGTTGGCTTTTACTTTGCGTTTTATTTGCATTTTATTTCACACTTATAATTCACTTTCACTTGCACTTTGAATTCCGTTTGAAATTGATTTTATATTTCACTTTGAACTGCATTTCCATTTTAGTTTAACTTAAAAGTAAAGTGGTTTTACTTTTCAAATTCAATATACTTTTAAATTTCATTTCATTTTACTTTTCGGTTTCGTTTCATTTTACTTTGTGTTTTATATTTGATTTTTTTTCTCAGTGAAACCAACAGTTATTACACAAAAATATGTGAATTTTTTTGTTGGCAGTTCTCGGCCACCATACAGGTTGCAGTGCTTATAAGCGCGGCAGTAATTGCATTTCACCTTCGCTAGTTTTCCCTAGTTCATAAATACTACAGTACCCTCAAGTTAAAACTATAGCGCACGGTTTTCGCTTTAGTTGCAAGGCTGTGCTCAAACTATTGTTTTGATCCTTTATTTGCTAAAACAGGCCTACCTATTCACTAAGTGTCCTAGAAACTTTTTATTTTCCACTTTGAAATGTAGCATATTTTCTTCAGTAAACCGTACCTGGCCAAGACTAATCCAGGCGATTTACTTATACACGAAACAATTAATATTAACGAACGTTTACGTACCCAGATCACGTCCACACCTAGAAGACAGGGTTTTCTATTGCAGGCAACTCCTGCGTCAAATATTAAAAACACAATTAAAAACTGGAGACTCTCTCTTGAACTGGTACATGGAGTGCCATTTCATGAAATCTGCCTGCGCAAAACAAGCGTGTTTCAAGCGTAAATTGAAGAAAACGTCTTTTACCAGACTGGAATAAAAAGGAGATTCTTGTTGATACACGGGCACTGTTCAAAAAATGACCGATTATTAGAATACAGTTTCTTACTCCATCGATCCCTTAGATTGTTTTATTCCATTATCCACTATGGAGCGCTCTAGTTAGTCGTCTGTTCAGAGTGGTATATTTGTGTTGTTTAACTTTGTTCCAACTTTTAAGGTAAGTTTGTTGTTTGCTCAAGGTAACAAAAGAAAAAAAATTTCTATGATTAACATCCAAAAACAAATAATCATAATCTATGGGACCCATGAACAAAAATGCACGGAAGGAAACAAACAGCCAAAGACACAAAACCAGTTTTCGAATTTATGTAGTTAACGAATTTGTTATACTGAAAAATGTGTCGGTCTGCAGTTAATTTCAAAACTCACCCCTGGGGTATGTTAATTAGGAGAGGTTTTAAAATGCTTATTCCCGAAGGCGGAGGATAAGGGTCTAAACATTTAGAGGGATTTTGTGTTCGAAATTGTATTTACTGTGCTAGTGAGCACTATTTTCCTTTGGCACCGTTTATTATACTCTTCTCCAAAGTGGCTCTAACATTTAATTTGCCGGTTGAACCATAAAGATTACTTTAATGGAACAGTCTAATTTGCGCCAAATTGCTGCCGTGATCAGTGTGTCACAAGTGTAATGGTGTAAGAAGTATTTTCAGCTATTGGCTTGTTATGTGACTCTTAGCACGCAAATAACAACAAGATATACCAGTGATGATGTTTGATTATCTTTTAACTTGCATATTTTTGTCTAAAATCAACATTTTCGTAATTGGCCCCCAATCAAATGGTATGAAATATAATAGCATTATACAATCCTAGTCTAACGCTTTACACCGGCTACTTAGATAATGTTGACTCAAATGTAGCACAAAAATGGACCATAGGGGAACATGACAAACTCGAACCACGATGGGGGAATGTTGGGAATGTAGGAGGGAGAAAAAAAATATTTTGCAGCTGGTATTTTATTTTACCAAGTAGGATGATAAATAATAGATGACGTGGGGATTTTTGAATGAGAAATTCAACTTGTCAAGTATTAGAGTGGCAAGTCGTGTTAAAAAAGCAGACGGTTTTCGTTGAGGGTTTACGTAAACAACGGTTTTGAATGCACTTTTCCTCGACGAATATGAAAACAGTCTTCATGAAACAAAGAAAAGCGTGTTTTGATTTTGCATGCAAACATCAAAGCTTAGCGATCTTGCAAAGTTCTTATTGGAAATGACATTTGAAGCGGTTTCACACGGCAAGGTCTTTTAGTTCTTTTCCATCGTATCTCTTGGACCTAACACTCAAACACTTGAAAGAATGCCTAGTCATTTATCGCTGTAGACATTTTGCATGTTATTATTATTGTTATTGTTTTGAATTGTTTTGAACGCTAACCCCGAGTTATAGAGATGGAAAGCTTTCTTCATTCGCAGTCGCGGCCGACCATTACTCTTAGTACAAATCACAGACTTTACAATAGCCTTGAAAATCCGAAGCGCTGGACTGTAAATTTGCAAACTTGGCCTTGTGTATCGAGTACTTTAATTTTGTTTGTCCTTTGTGCGGTTATATTGGCTTCTGTATGCTGTTTATATTTGACAACACAGGGCTGTAATTATGACTCGGGTTATTTGGTAGCCAATTTTCCATATTAGGCCAGAAGGTGTTAAACAAGGCAGGTGGCGCAACGATTAAATTAATTTCGGGTATAGAAAGCCAATCGTTCAATCAGGCGGGTTTTCTCACTTTCAACTTGTTTCTCGAATTAACTCGACCACAGCTCTGCATGGAGATTTGCATAGCTTATCTTGGAGATCATGCCATCTATTGTTTACAGATTATCGACTGAAATTTGGATTTTTGAATTAACGTCTCGCGATGCCATGCGACGGCTCTGCCTCCTTAAAGCGCATTAAAATTTATGAAACTCCCCATAAACTTCGCGTTCCCGGACGGGCAAGTCAATTTGGCAAACAACAATCTTGGCAGGTTAAAAACTCGGTCGTGAAAATTTACGGCATGGAGCGATAGCTTGCCCGTCAGTGAAGAAAATAGAGAAATCTATATCACAGAGCGTACGGAGAGTTACAGTTAAGCTCTGAAGCAACCACAATGGGACTTTTCAATTCGTTCACGATTCTTTCGAAGGTGAGTTTTTAGCGCAATGTTATCTAAAGCATCTGATGTTAAACGCAACACTCTTTTCGTACATAGAGTCATTTACAGTCTGCCTTCACTTCTCCTCCCCAGATTAGTCTTGTGATCCTTGTGCTAAAGCTGGCCATCATAGTTAATAATGGCGGTAAGTCCAGTTTGTTTTACCCTTTATATGTGTTATCCCCTCTAAGCCGTATGGGTTGTCTGTGGTCATGGAGGCGACGGGGAAATTTTATGCAATTTGCCCCCTGATTCTCTCTGTCAAGCGCGCAAAATTGAACTTCGTTCAGCTTTAGCTAAGTATATCGAGAAATGCAAGGCAAAACATATGGTTTTAACATTTTTTTCACCTCAGTTAGCACCGACCCTGTATCAATGAAACGATTGTTATGTCAGGAGCTAATCTCTTTTTAATAGAGTTGGGTTTTGCGTAGTTCTAAATTTCACGAAAGCTTTTCAGTTGTACCTACAGAAGCGAATGTTTTCAGTTGGCCTTTGTGGGTAGCAAAGGTTTTGTTTCATTGTGTTTCGTTTTCGACCGCAAAGTATACATTGTGGCGAGACCTACATCGCCAAGTGAATTCCCCGACACTGAGGGGTAAATTTGAATCCAAAACTGTTGAATGCGAAGTTGTAAGTGGACTTCCGCAAGGAAAGAGAGGAAGAGGCGAAGCCCAAACGAACGCCTTTGAAAACCAACGTAGTTAGATTTCCGATTTAAATAGCAAACAAACATTTGCGCCTGGAATACATTTTCAACTAAGCTTTTGTCTGAGCTCAAAATAATCCATAGAAATTGCCTGGAACCCCGACGGGCTGTTCCAACCGGGGTACAAGTCACTATGATTACAATAAAAGGGAAAAGAATTCAACAAAACACACAAAATTCAAATTGTCTATTTCTGTCTCCCTGGTGTTATTAGCGATAATTGCCCTTCGTTGCACTGTTTTCATTATCACTTACAGCGAAGGCCTAACAAGGGAAATTATTTCGGAAGAAATTCAAATAATTAGGCAGAATTTGTAAACACCTTAATGCATTTGTGTCGCTCAGGAATTGACGCACCTGCTCAAATTATCGTGTGCTTGTTAATTAGAATTAATGTAAAAATACTCGCGAGTATTTTTTTCAGTTGTACACGAATTTTGTCAAATTAAACTTCGTTGCGTTTAATACTCTGGCGCGACAAAAGTGTGATTCATGAACCGAAGAGTATATGGTACTTTAAATAAGCTTTCTATCCTGCGAAATAAGGATGAAATCCCGAGTACATTTTTGATTTGAAAAAAAATATTAACCGCTGGTTTTAGCGATTTTCGTTTTTTTATAACGACGAAAACTAAGGAACTCAAACTTTTGAATTATATTTTGTTTCTACACAAGAAAAAAAATTTCTGCCAACTTCTTTAATATTTCAATTGAAGTTCAAAGTCTCTCTCGCCAGGATATCTAATTAGTAGTTAACTTGAGAAGATTTCACGAAATTCTCACCGAGCCCCAAGAGATCGATTAGGAGAGAAACCAACTATTGCTTATCATGTATGTTTTACAGAAAATCATTTTCAAATCTCTCTCAAAATATTTCATCTTTGCATTTTTCTAGATCGTGCCCGAAAGATTTTTCAGCCTTAATCAATGCATTATGAATGATGGTTTCCGGCTAAAACTTCTGTTTCTCTCAGGCTCTCAAAGATCATGACACTGACCTATCAAATTGTTCTGTCCATTGATCACTGACTAATTAATTATATCTACAAACGTTTTTTCAGAGACATCAGTTGATGAATGCCTCATAGGAATAGAAAGCAGCCATAAAGCGCAAAATTGGGACGAAAAACAAAAATACAAGTTGCGGAAAGGGATAAATTACTGATAAATAGTATAAGAATAGAGGACCTTGTCAACTTCTATCGGCTAGATTTCCGTCTCTGGTCTTCTTGGCACTGTGTTCTATTTATCTCTTGTTCAGGAGAAATTTGAATTTAACGTTTTGACTTTACTGTATTGCC
This sequence comes from Pachyseris speciosa, assembly GCA_016490735.1. Lineage (NCBI taxonomy): Eukaryota > Metazoa > Cnidaria > Anthozoa > Scleractinia > Pachyseridae > Pachyseris > Pachyseris speciosa. Next base: position 26,337 of record JAEMWC010000739.1, read on the forward strand.
GCACTATAGTTACATATTGAAACTAAAGGGTAATGAAAACTTGAACAAAAAACCGCTTTAACAGTTTGTTAAAGCTGTTATCAAAACACAGTGCTTGTGATTAGAGCAGTCTTGAAAATGACCCACCTCTGGAAGAACGGGAAGCTGAAAAATGCGAAGAACACCCCTCTCTATTTAATTACATAGCTTTGAATTATTATAAGGCCAAACTTCTGCTTTCATTATTCATGATGTATACCAGGAGGAAATAATGGCTGAGAAAAAGGAATGAATTTGGTTGGAGGTGTTGGGCTGATATCCAACTGGTCTAACGTAGGTCAAAGGATTTTGCAATTGTTCGCGCCCTATGAGCCACTGGGTAGGAAAGGACTTGTGATAATGACGGAAGCTACTATGTTAATGCGAGAAAAAAAAACCTTACCTTGCCTATCTAATCCTCAGGAAAAAAAATTGTGAGTTTTTAAACTGGCGCTTCATTAGCATAGTCTCTTCACTCCTGGGCTTCTGCGTGTTTGTCTTGAAGAATTTAGAATCCTTTTTTCTTTTAAGCGAAACTTGAAATTTTACAGAAACAATGAAAAGGTCGAACTTTTTCCTCGTTCCATGCACAAAACGGCCAAGAAAGCCGACAAAGTTTATTATTCTTTTAAGTGAAAGTTGTTTGGTGACGAAGTAAAAGAGGAAACAGAGTAAAATGGCACCTATGGGCTAAGTAAACAAATTAGTTATCAGTATCTTATATTATTATGGACTGGCTTGCAAGTAGCAATTGCTAATCTGGTAAGGCCAATGAAAAGCAAAACCCCTGAGAAGACAGGAGAAGTTTAATGAAACTCAAGGAGTTACAGTAGTTTTAAGGAGCAGAAAGGGCACTTGAATATTTCTCTATTCGTTATTCCTCTGTATTTGTAAAGATGGGCTAACCAACGTGACATACGTCTCCTCACTTCATAAAGTTCACGTATTTCCCTCGGAAATGTTTATCTTGATCTTGTAACTCAAGGTTTTTCTTGTAAATCCCATTAATTTAGGGACCAATGTTTCATTGAAGAAATTGTTATCCCCTTGCCTCAGTTTTTCTTTGGAAAGAATCATAGAAAGGGAGGGGGTGGGATTAGTGAGGAAGGAAGTATTATACACTACAATCAAAGCTCCCCATTTTGCCATAATACAAACAGCCTCTTATTGAAGCAACTTTAACGAGACACGTTGACATACTAAGTTAGTCATTAATGGGTTCGAAATTTTGTTTTAGTAAGTAAGGATGGATGTTTTTATCAACTCTTTATAATCTGGACCTTTGTCGCCTGCCAAATGATTGAAGGTGATACTATTTGTAAAGTAAATTCAGCTCACCATGGTACCTCTCATTTTCGTTTCAGAGGTTCGGGTTGTAGAATTGGGACGTGTGGCCGCAAAGGTGATATGCCAGGGAAAGAGTGTTAAGTTTATGTGCAAAAACTCATCTCTTGCGATGGTCATCTACTCTGCTTTCTATGGTCGCCAAGAAACGGGAGAAACTTTATGTCCTTATAGAAAAACCTTCACTGACCCGTCAGTGATTAAACCGCAGGATACAGACGACAACTCTAAATGTCATGAGAAGAACGTGACGCAAAATATCATGGACTTGTGTAACAAGAAGAGAAAGTGTATGGTGACGGTCAACGAGACTTATTTTGGGAATCACTGTAGGGGCATCTACAAGTTCCTTAAAATTATTTTTGCCTGTGGTAAGTATTATATCATGTTTTTGTAGCGCTAGGCATTCTTCGTATCCATTGTAAATTATCAATCACTTAATTAAGGATTCAGGCAACAAAATTTTTACCGACTCTCAATAGATTACTGTGCGAAATCTTCGACTGAAAGTGGTTGTTATTTTTGTAGAAGGGTCTTCTGGAAATTTTCGATAATCTTATAGAACCTAAGACCTTTGGACATAATCCCTGAAAAGTCGACGAATATTCTGTTTTCGTCATTCAAATCTCTGCCACAGTGCTTTTGTCAGTGAGATAGTCAACTGCTATAAAGAATCGGAATCACACATAATATCGCATGTTAACCAGCCGACGTGATCGTAGGCCGAGTTGTGTAAAATCAGCAGATATTCCGAAGGATTGAGCACGGTAATTGATTTGATAACACTTTGATAACAAAGCAAAGTTCAGTATGTCTATTGCAGAAAAACTTTTCTCTCCCAAAACAAGAAATACATACTAGTTATGCAACGCTTTTGAGTGGTATACCATGGAATATCCCACGAGTCACTTGTATTTTCTTGGTATACACACGAGCCTTTAGGCGAGTTTGTATACCAAGAAAATGCCATGCCATAGAAAATACAGTGGCTATAGCAAGGCCAACATGAGCGGGAATCTCAAAGCACGATGGGAAGGTTTGGTGTGATACCGTTGAATTGCATTGATCGATGGGAAGGTTCGATGTAATACTGACGAATATACAACGACTTTCCTGCATTCTGATTGGCTCTATTTTCTATGACATGGTATAAATACCGGTATACCTCAGGATGCCTGTTGTGTATGTACAACGAATATTGAGTGCACGGTGACCATATCGGGAGAGTGTTACAATGTGTTTCATACAAATACTTGATATTCACAGCCTGCGTCGCATAGTTCAAAGGGACGGAAGGAGGGAATCCGCTCTCTCCTTACGCGCTTCGCTTGGGCACCCGTTCCTTCTCTTTCCTTCCCCACGTCAACTCTTCCACGTAGACATATACGCGGGTAAGTCGCGCTCTTCGCCTATATTCATCAAAGGCGCCGAGGTCGTTACTCAGAATTGGTACCTCAGTGTTTTGTTCCATAACCCGTCAATCGAACTTCACTTTTATCTCACATTTATAATGAGATAGCTCACATTGATGCGCCTTTGCGGCATGGAGTTGAAACAATTGAAATATAGACAATGTAATAAATTGGGGCATTAAAGCGACAAATAATTGATAAGTCAAGGTCGAACGCTGGGTAAAAGCGCTTTTAATTGTGACAGTACCTCTTAGAATTTCGCCGTATTTGCATCTATGTGCGCTAACGCGATATTCAGACATGCTCCATAATTTTACGTTTCAAATCAGACGTAGGAAACGTCGAAGTTTACTTTTCAAATGCCCATGTTAAAGATGTGAAGAAATTAGTTTGATGTCAAGTTTGATGATTCAGTTTTAGTTTGAGTGAATCGCAATGGACTACGATTTTTCTGAATACACATTAATCGATATATGTAACGTCTCTTTGTAGCAATTTGCATGCAATTAGTAGATATGTCGCAAATTTCAATATGGTGTTGGTACAGGTTACGACAACAAAGTGTCCCTGAATGCGATCCGCCACATTATTTGATATGAACTTTAAGGACGGCGCCCACTTATTGTTATGTTCTGGGCATCTGGTATTGCCGGAATGCTGCATCTCGGTTGCTGGAATCTAGAAAGAAAATTGGTGGCATTCACCAATTTTACAGGCATAATTAGGCTCTAATTCCAGTCGGAAAAGAATGCCACATATCGTCCCTTATTATAAAACTTTGAGAATGTTGTTGTTTAGTTTTCTTCGAAAACTTGCGGGGTTACCACTAAGATCTGCCTAGTCATACACTGCTAAAAATGCGCCTCTATTAGGTCGCACCGTCCTTAAAACGCGACATGATTGTTTATTGAGAGAGACATTCTTGACATAGCATGGAGACACGCTACTATACATTAGATCCCTTCAAGCACGCGCACAAAGGATTAAGTCTCAAGTAAATGCATGCTAAAAGCGTTCAGTACACATCTTTAATGTCGATATCGAATTTTTCTTACAGCACCGGCACTCTCAACCTCGCTTCGAGGGTTCTTTCCTATACTCGTCCCCTGGAGCGATAGAGAGACGCTCCAAGAGACGAGTAGGAGGAACCCTGGGAACGAGGTTGCGGTACTCTTCGTTACTGTACATGTTATGATTCTCTGATGCTCTATTTCACTTCTATATGAAGGTGAAAGCTAAAGCCAGCAATTACTCTCGCAGGCCAATGATTCAACATCTTTAGCGGCTAAACTGCTAACCGCCTTAAATTCTTTATCGTGGTTTTGGGCACTTCGGCGCTTTTGTCGTATTGTAGCACACTGTTCACGATGTATGAACAGATGTATAGCGTCTAGGGCTTTGGGCTTTCCTTTTGAAGGCAGTCACTGGTGGCCGCTGGCAGCGTGTTGGTTTTGCTCCATATGGGTTATAATAGATTAATACTGTAGATGTAGATGTAGATGTAGATGGCACATATTAGACAAACCTAACTATAATGCTGGGCGCACGGTTGCAACGGATGGGAGTAGTAATATTTTCACTGGTCTGATGCTCTAAAGGCGTCTTATTTTGAGCTGTGATTGTGAAGGTTCCTGTGGCTCAAGTAAAAATCGAGCTTTAAAGTGGAATGAAGCACTTAAGATCTAAGGTTATTATTTGGTACCACCAAGGATGCTGGGAGATTTTCTGAGGTGCCTTAGAAGCACAACGGAGGAGAGTAGCTAGCCTCTTAGTAACTACTTGGTCTTTCCTTCTTTGGAAAGAGAAGATATTAAAGTGCCGTGTTAATGAGACGTCAGTTTTCAAGCACTCTTTTTCTTTAATCTCTTATTCCTATTCTACTTTCTTTCTGTTTTGTCTTTAGAGGAGAAAAACAAAATAGGAATCAAGACTTTACCTTTTTACACACCTCACACTCCCGACATCACTGAGTTTAACACTTCACCAACACCAGGCAACGGTAAAAAACCTAAGACATCCAGAGTAACAACTACACGTAAAAGAGTAACCACTTTGATCAAACGAAAAACAACTCGCACTGTAAATAGCACAATCAGAAAAAAAACAGCACGCACGACTAAATCACCTAAGATAACCAAACACTCTACTGCACCAACTTCTTCAGATAAGACAAGTTCTAAGAGCTCAGTCAGGACTACTTCTACCGAAATACCAAAAGAATCAACCACAACTGCAATACCCTCAAAACGCGCAACACCCACTACGGTATCTGCTATTTCTAGACAGCAAACGAGCCGTAAACGTCGCCAAAAAACGACAAGAAAACCTAGCACGGTAAGTTGGGTGGATAACACATCAACACTAGCAGTAAGTGTACCTATAACGATTCCTATTGCGGTGACAAACTCAGCAGTTGTCACCACTGAACAAGACAAAACCATTAAGACTCCAACCACGTCCGCAGGTGTACAAATCACGATACAGGTGAACGGGACCAACTACACATTGCCAAATAACACAGAACATGTCACTGAAAAAACACGCATTCCTACGACACCTGGCAAAAGCAACGGACCTGATGGTGCTACCCCAGGAGGAGTTGCCAGTGCTTCGCCTGTGCTCATGGCGCAGGAAAATCAGGCAGCTGCAATGGGAGTGTCTGGATCACTGTACCTTTGGTTTCTTCACATGAAAGGTATGTTGGAGCATCAAATCATGGGAATGAATGAATGAAAACATTATTTAAGTGTCTGTGTGTTTAGCTAAAAGCTAATGGGGGATACTATAAAATAATTAATTAAATACCATATACATTTCAATATACAAAACAGATATTAATTATATCATTATTTACAAAAATTAGTTAAAAAGCTTAAAAAAAACGTGTAAGAAAAACGTCCAAATTTGTTAAAGAGCCTAAAAACGTCTAAATATTTACAAGAATTGAAAGGTCAACTTACCTGATATTCCTCTTAAACAAGTTCAGAGTTTCTATCATTCTTAAGTGTCTTGGTAACTTCGACCAAATGAGAGGTCCTATATATTTTATTGAGTTCCAACCAAATCTAACAGTTTCGAATCTTGGTAATTCGAAGTCACTATTCCGTAGGTTATACTGAGTGTTCTTTAAATTAAATAAGTCAGAAATATTCACAGGTACGAGACTGTGTTTAACTTTAAACATCAACGTGGCAATGTTGGGAGTAATAGACACGTCTGTTTTTGATCCTCTATGCAACATAAGTTAGTTAAACTATTCAGCATATCTTAAAACATAAGTCCGTGTATCAATCAAAGTATTTCGGGACAGAACTTCGTGCTATTAAAACTTGTATAACGTCAGAAAACCTATAATTTGAAACTTTTGCTAAATTTACGTTTTCGTAACGAGAGTGAGTCGTTTCTTTTCCTTCTTGTTTTCCGGGACAGATCAGAGTAATCTGGGGGCGGCCCAAGACTCTAGTAACTACCCTATTTCAGACCTGACCAAAAATTTGATACCCTATTTCAGACCTATTTCACATACACAGTTGGTGTAAACATAATTAAAAGACAACAAAGAACGGCTTTTGTTGATGGTCTTATCGGCTTAAGATGAAGAAGTAGTTTCTTCTAAAAAACATACCGAATTCAAGACAAGAGTGCACAAACCATGGTCAAAATTGATACCCTATTTCAGACCAAAAGGGCTAAAAAACCATACCCACTGGGGCCGCACATACTTATATAGCCCATATAAGGTAGTACCCCCCGGGTAAAAACCCTTGCCTGAATGAAAGTCTTGACTCTAAATCAAAACGTTTCCTTTAATAGCGGCCTTATAGGAGAAGTTAGTGCCTAAGGGTTGCGTCGTTTAACTCCAAGCTAGAAGATTTACAGTTTGCAGTTTAGTTCAAATAATCATGATAATAATTCGGCAGAGGCGTCATCTATAAAACCAGAATCCAAGCTCTCTCTGAAACATCTCTGAGAAATATTTTGTCTACTTCGTTTAGAAATTGAGTAATGCCATAATAGTGGGCCAACCTATTAAACCTCTTGGTGGGTGTATGGTTAAGTCCAGCTCCACAAAATAACGACTGTTTTTGCTTCTGTAGAAAATAAGTCAGCATACGTGACGGTTTTTATCTTAAGTGCGCTGGGAGCTGCCCTGGTTATGGTTGGAGTGGTGTCCTGCTTTTTGACTGGTGGAAAAAAGAAGGAATTTCTCAAGCTTGACATCATGCACAAACCGAAACGATTCATATCTCTACCTAAAGAATTAAAAACGTCTAATCAAAACGGCCAAGTTCCAGGAAAGGATAAGAAGGAACCGGATGTCGAGGAGGTTCTTGATGGGTCGATGCCACGTAAAGGTCCCGAGGTTGTATTTACCGCTCATGACGTTAGTAATCATGTCAAAAAAGATTTCAACATCGATGGGTAAGACAGAAAGCCGTTATAACCTTATACCGTCCTTTTGATGACTGAAGTTGCAACTTTTCACGCTAAGAATGAAATGCTGTGTGAGCAGTCTCGATTATCAAATGAAGAATGATCCTCGCAGTTGTGAACGCAATTTATGCCATTGCGAAAAGAAGCCTGAAAAAAATTCAGGACTTCAACGGGGTTTGAACCCGTGACCTCGCGATCACCGGTGCGATGCTTTAACCAACTGAGCTATGAAGCCACTGACGTTGGAAGTAGGTCAATTGTGGGTTCATATGATCCCGTGAAAGAAATGAGTGTGAATGATATATGGAATGAATCATATATGAACTGCGGAAATGAAATCAAATGAAAATGATCCTCGCAGTTGTGAACGCAATTTATGCAATTGCGAAAAGAAGCCTGAATTTTTTTTCAGGCTTCTTTTCGTAATTGCATAAATTGCGTTCACAACTGCGAGGATCATTCTTCATTTGATTACCTTTTGGAAATGAGTTTTTGGAAATGAGTTCAAAACCAAAACCTTCCCAATCAAAGACTCTTATGATGACTTTTTGCTCTTTATGTATTTTTGAGCTTCTTATAATTTATTATCACAATAAACTACGAATATAGGGCAGATTAAAGGTCGAGCCAATGCTAATTATTACCATGTCATGAAAAGTTCCAATTCGTCACGGTGGTACAGTGGTGTAGAGTTACGCGCAATTCAAGTGATCACTAAATTTGGCTATCATCATGGTAATATTTTCTAGTCATGCATACTGGAAAAGGATTTTTAGACTCAAAGAGGCCTGTTTTCTGATGTGGTTTTGTCTACTATTGTAGTTAATGTAACTTGAACCAAAAACAAAAAAGACTTATGTGAAAGCCTCGTTAATTTAATTTATTTGTTTCAAAAATTGCTTTTAAACAGATGCACTGGAATGGAAAATGGTACTGCACACAAAGGTGACGCTGCCGGTATTCATGTCAATCCCATGTTCAACGGAGGAAACAAACATAAATCGCCAATCGTTATAACTAATCAGCCCCATGTCATTCCTCCAGTAAGTGATGCAGTTTCCAGCCTTCCGTCAACACCCGCCAGAGGGCGCACGCAAAGTGAACCCAGAACTGGGACACCGCGGCGCACAAGAGCTAATAGCACCGGAAACGTATCTCGCAGTCACGAAAGAAACCCGAACTACGGAATACCTGACTACGAAAGAGTTCGGATTCCGCGACACCTAAGTGCTGGAAATGTGTCTCATCAAAATCGTCAGGGGGCACCCTCAGATTACTCCTCACAAAAGTCGCCTGCTAAGACCCTACCTCGTGAAAGGTCCGCGACTGCAAATTCGCCTGTGCGGAATCATCTTCATTTTTCGCAAGGATGGGGTACAACGCTACAATCAGCGAAAGAGGCCTCTGAAATTATAAATAATGGCTCTTATCAAAATTCTCTTGCGAGGTCCATTCCAAATGGTTCTGTGGTAAATCAGTATCCTTCCACAAGTGGCATTTTGAACAACAGACCTCAAATTCAGGGTAGTGTCGCTAATCAGTTCTCCTCCTCTAAAAGTTCCCAGTATGGTCCATTTGGTCACCCCGTTAATTCCTCACCAGCGGCTGTTGATTTCCGGAACAACACACTCTCTGGTCTGTCTGGGCAGACACATTACGGGTCATCCCCAGAGAACTCTTTGCCGCATCATCGCGCGATTTCGTCCTCCGCGATGAAATTGTCGAACTCCACAAATACGACTTTGGAAGAGGAGAAGAACCTTGGGGCCCATACGCCTTATTCAAGCCACCGAGAAACCGGAAAATCGACCGGAAATTGGAGCGAAGACAAAACATCGAACGCAGCTGGTCCCAACATAACAATGAATCCCAATTACAACCCTAAATCGGCAGATCTCTGGCAAAAGCCTAAAGAAAGAAAGATTGGGCAGAAGGTGTCAAGCGTTCGGAACTTGGGTTCAGATCATGATAATATACCAAGGGGTATTTTTCATCGTGGGAGTGTATCTTCTGAAGCAAGCGCTGCCCACGAGCCGAATGCCAGTAAAGGTACGCTACGTGCTCCTAGCATGGGAGAGCTACTCTCTCCTCTGGATGCCTTGCCAGGTGCATGCCCTAATAATACCAGCTTCCGTTACTCTGACAGGTATCTTGGTAACAATAATCAGGGCCTTTCTTCTTTGCAATCTTTCCCACCTCCGCCCCCGGAGATACCAACAGATAGTTCAGATGACGATCTTTATAGTATTGTAGCAAAAGGAACTTATAGTTCAGCAGTGCCAGATCCCTACTTGAGACACAACACTGCGGCTGCGTCAACTAGGAAAGAAGGAAAGAAAACAAATAAACACGTGTACGTGGTAGTACCTTCAGGCGACGGTTCTACTGCCGTATAGTTGCCATTTAGATGAAAGTTGGGACTCCACTCCCTGAAAGCAAAATTTCTGTGGCCTAATATGTTACTGTTGCGATTACAATTAGTTATGTGAAAGTAAAACATAGCTTGCGATTTAAGGAGTAATGACCATCGCCAGTAGTCTGAGAACTCAGTCTAATGCAGGCCAACTAATATGAACGAACACGTAATCAGCCGTTTTCGTGTTTTGCATCCGTCTAAGGAACGTGGTGGAAGGGAACAATAGGGGCCGGAGCAAAAGTGCCTGGCTTATTTTCATGTTTCAAAGGTTCCTTGGTCGTTCCTGATGTCCTTTTGATATGCCATTCTTCAAATTACTTTGGGGGTGGAGAACTATTTTGCCTCTTTTGCTTGTTTAACGTTCTTTTTAGCTAATTTTTCTTTGCTTCCAACTTGTTGTCTAATACGCTTTATGACAACCACATAACTGACGGTTTTTTGTTTACTTTACTTACTCCAGAGGTAGAAAACATCAAAGATAACTGTGATGGTCTCCAACCAAAGAATGTCCCGGAAAATTCTTTCATGGACAAAATTCTGGGGCTGCCTCGATCGTTGTTTGGTAAATGACTCTGGACAGTATTTAAAGGAAATCACTGCGATTACAGTTTAAAGACGTCAGAGAGGGGAACACGAGCGATTAATCCCTAACAAACGACATTGACTGCTCTTTAAAGACTAACGGCCCTTCATGACAAGTAAGCGAGGCTATCTGATGCTAAATCATAGACGAAAGTCACCGAGGACAATAACGAAAAGGTGACGAAACAAAGTAAAGAAATGCGGGAGGTGACAAAGTGAGACGAGGCGTAGCATAGACCAGTCAATGTGCCGATCAGAAAAGGCCCGCATTGGACTGAGTCCCATTCTACAGGAAATTGACGTCGGTTTATTGAAAGGAACCTCAGAGAAACTATTTTAACTAACCGCGGTTGTGAAACAACAATAATTGTAATAATTGCCTCCCTACATCCAAATTGTCAATTATTGACAAATTGGATGTAGGGAGGCAATTTTCAAAGTTGTTAAATCACGGGTGGAAGAAATTTAAACTGTGACTTAAGGTAATAGTTAATAAATAACTGGCAATCGCAAGTGGTTGCTAGTATGATAGGCTAGTAATAGAGACAGTCCAGAAAAAAAGTTTTTGAAGGACAAAGTGGAGGAACCCAAGTAGCAAGCAGCTAATGCTTGATACTTAATAAGCATGCTTTATGTGCGAGCGTGGATATACTTTTAGTTAGGTGAAAGGTCCTAATTTTGTGTCTCGACACAAAATTCACGGCCGTCAATTTCGATCGTCATAATTGGTAGCTATTTGATAACTAATACGGAACGTTCAGGCGGTGTAGAATTCAAGAAAAGACTTGGCTTTAAAATGAAATCTTCTTATTCGGTTATATCTTGCTTTCTAAAATAATGACCGATACTGCGCATGCGTCGCAGGCTCGACCACTGTAAGGTGTATGACACAGACTCAGATCCTATACACCTTATTCCAAAATGGCGGCCAATTTATTATTCTTTGTTTTGCATGTTAATTCGCCCTCTTTGCCTCGTCAACATGTACAAAATACAAAAGAATTTGGAAGTGAAAATGAGGCAAAGAGGGCTAATTAACATGAAAACAAAAGAATAATAAATTGGCGGCCATTTTGGAATAAGGTGTATTGGAGTATGAAGAACTTCGTAAAAGAGTAAGGAAGCTTTAGGAATAAGTAAAGTCGTGTAACGATTTCGCATCGGAAGTATTTTTGTGTAAAAAAAAGTTACTCTCTCCTTCTGATTTCAGTCGGTGCATTCACAATTCATAATTACGTATGTTATTGTAAATAGCTCTCTTTTTGTGACTGGAAAAAGCCCCAAAATTGTCTGGTAAAATGTCAAAGAAGCAATAAAAAGGGCAGCCAATTTTGGTTAGAGATTTATAAATACTTACTGTTTCCGGTCATGTACGTTTCATGCCGCTTGCCAAATGGCACAGCTGGCCAACTGTGTAGAGAGATTTTGCCGTAAATGTGCAAGCCTGCTGAAAGAAATTTGCGTAAGTGGCGCACGACTGTAAAACGATAGCACCGACCTTATTTATACGAATTAGAAGCAAGTTAAGCATTTGAAGCGGGCCTAGGGATGCAAATTTTCTCACCGGCAGCAAAACATTAGAGCAGTTCCAAATGTAAGCGGTTCTTGAAACTCGTCCTGATTAGTTGACATCCTTTTAAATTATTACTAACTGAATACCGCTACCTTTGTAAAAATTTATTACGAACTTGTGGTAATCCTTATACCAGGAAAGTGGTGTGTAATTCTTGTGATAACGATATTAATATTGATGCTAACAATAGTACCATAAAGAAGTTGAACCCAAATGAAATTTGGTATAAATGGTTCACTGTTCTGGTGTTTTCTAGATCCGATCCACACCTCCTAAATGTTTCCATATCAATGGCGGCTTTAGAAATTTAACATTGGCATGGGGCGGGGAGAGGAGGAAGAGAATTAACCTTTAGTAGCCCATATGTTGAAGCCCCTTTCCTTTCATTTTATTTTTTCAACAATTAGTTTAGAACAAATTCACTGGCATGGAAAATGGAACTGCACAAGTGACGTTTCCAGTATTCATGTCAATTCCATGTTCAACGAAGGAGACAAACATAAACCGAAAATCATCAGTCATAACTAATCAGCCTCAACGTATTCTTCCCGTGTATGATACATAGTTTCTTCTTTCTGTCAACTCCGGCCCTAGGGCGCACCCAGAGTGTGAACAGAACTTGGACACCGGGGTGCACAAGAGGTAAAAGCAGTGGAAACGTATCTCGTAATCGTGAAAGAAACCCGAACCACGGACTATTAAAAAGTTTATATCCAGCGACACTAAGTGCTGGAAATATGTCTCATCAACATCGTCGTGGGGATGTTTACATTACTCTGCAGACCCGGCTTCGATGTTTTGGTCTCCTCGTCACGGCTCCAAACGACAGTGCGAGACCAGTGCAGGGAACAGAAACTTGCATGACAAGACAACACGCAGACATTCCCCCAAAAACCCACGTGGTCAAACTACTTTCAGATGAAAGCGTTAAGGAATTCAAAGCGGATAATGAAATACAACAACAATAACACAACATTGCAAGATCGGGGAAAACAAATTTTAAATCCAATTAAGCATACGGCGCAGACTGGCTCTGAGACTAAAACTGAAAGCCGCATAACCGAGTTATTAAGCGTTTATTTAAAATTATTCTTTTGATATCATGAAATGATTATGTTTCTTACAAGAAAAAAATAAACTTTACTAAGTTCCTCAGCGATAACAATTTCATTTTGCGGCTAGCAGGCGACGTGTGTAACCTTACAGGCAATGCAAACCAATTTAAATACAAAACAACAATACTTTGGATCCTTTTTTCTGTTGTGTTTTCTTTTCTTTTTCATAATTCCACAATGCAAAGCACTCCATTCTTGGTTTCGAAAGTTAAAGAACGCCTTATTTCCCCACTTTTTTTTTCTACTGAAGAATCTTGGAGCCGGCGCAACTGTCAAAGTAGCCAGCAATACTGTCGGTCGTCAGCGCTTTTTGACAACCCTGAAATTATTTCTTTTGTACATAGCTACCTGCGTTCACACTCGGATCAAAGTGATGTTACAATTCTAATGTCAAACCATATATTTCTTTTTCACCCAGCAAATAAAAGATTTTATCATATGACCCGTACGGCCCCGCGCGCGCTTTCATTGCAAAACTATTGAGAAAATCCCCGTATGAGGGCCGTACGCATTAGCGTGAGCAGGGCCGGAAAAAGCCGTACGGCCCTGTTAGGGGGATACGTACGGCCCCGAGCGGTACGATTTTAGAGGATTTCGTCGCGTCTAACCTCGTAAGCTTATTTTACAGCCAGAAAACAAATGCAAGCAACATATTAGATTAATTTTCTGTGCAAATTTGTCGATTTTTTGTAAAAACTTCATCTTCTACGTGCTCATGAAGAGTCTATAGAGGTCATATGATAAAACACTTATTGACTGAGTCAGGTCGGGGAGGACGGGAAAATATTTGGCTCTCGGTCATGGCGCACGGACCTCGCTGCGCTCGGTCCGTACGCCATGACTTCGAGCCAAATATTTTCCCGTCCGGCCCTCAGCTCAGTCAATAAGTACATATTATTTTTTTCTGAAGCATCTTAGCGGTCCGGGATCCTAAATCCATGAATCTGATTGGCTGATGGCGCGCGCAACAGCGGTCCAGATTTTCCCATCCGGACCCCGAGTACGGATCGCTGCCGACTTTGAAGTAAAATTGGGAGTAAGCAAGAAATTTCATCAAAGTGAAAGAGCAAAAATGGCGTAAATGATGTTTTATATTAACCATGAATGGTTGTTAAGTAGATGAAGGAACAAGCAGTGGAATTGAAATCGTTGCAATTTCTGAAAAAGGCGAGTACACACAATTAACTAAGTACACATCCGAATTTAATTTCAAAGTTGTATCTTAGATACCGCGACATATTATTGCAAGTTTGGCGTTGTGAACGCCATTTCGTGCTGTCATTTTTTCTTTTCTCTTCTATAATCGAGGTCTTTTCACGATTTAATCAAACAAGATAGCACACGCTTGTATTTTGTTGTACATTCCGTCAGTCGGTGTTGTACACATTTTGCGCTTGTTTTTGTTGTTGTTGTAGGGATAACCGTAGTTATACGAGCCTTACCATATTTTACTGCGTTTAATGGTTTCTTTGCTTTGCATTTTATACTTTTTCAATTCTTAAATCGGCGTTTTGTTAAGTTTAATTCAAGAAGAAACGAGTTTTCTCTTATCGTTCAATTTATGCCTTTGTGTTGAGGCGAAGGTTCCACGCTAGAGTCACTGTCTTAAGCGTTAAAAACTCTGCAAGGTAAACTTACATCTAATACAGTTCAGGTTTCTGGCCTTAAAGTGCCTGTTAAAATTCTCCATGAAGATTTCGAGGATCAATTTTTGCCGCGGTAAGGCGAGAAATTTGAAAACGTTTGTTCAGTCTAGTAGTATTTTGTTTTTCACTGACTAAAATGCGCGTAATAATCTTAGTTTGCCCGTCCTAGATTGATTAGTCCTCCTAATAACCAGTTTTTCCACAAAAAAAAAATAAACACGTTATTTGCCGGCCACAGGTCGGTCCGTATTGGGAAAAACTGCGGTGCCCCTGGTCTCCAGTATGGCCCGAGACCCGAGGCTCGAGACCTCTCATATATAGATTTTTTTTCTTTACTGGCACCGAGCAACTTCGAATGACTTTCCCTGGGCCAATTTTGTGTCCAAGACATTTAGCAGCAGCAGGGAAAACGGGTAAGCTTATGTTTCTTCGATGATTCTTGGAGATGGTGGAGAAAAAAAACAAGTAACAAACCAGGAGCCCATGAATAGGAGCCTTCATATGTACTGTTTCCTTGAGTCAACGTTTGCGCGTATCTTTCTATTTTTAGAACTGCTTTTTCTGCAGGAGGCTCCAATTTACTGTGAAAATCTGTTTCCAGTACATTCCGGACACAAGTATTCGTAACAAAATTGTTGCCAAAGGTGGGGAGCGCGTTGCCCCGATCCTTCTCTTGGGCATTCTAAACAGTGCCTGCAAATTTAGAAACCCGCAGCATTCTAAAAATAGAAAAGATACGCGCAAAGGTTGACTCAAAGGGCTGGTATGGGAGAGTGAAGCTCCTATTCATGGGCTCCTGAACAAACATATCTCGTAGAAAGTTAGTAAAATTGCTGAGAAATTTTGACATGAAATGTCTGTACAAAAGACAACTATATATGACTGCGAACCTGATAGTTTAGTCAGTTAGCAATCACTCGGAACACAGAGTTGCAAAAATAGCGCCTTTTCACACAAAACCCTGAACTGCCTTGATAGCTTTACTGTTACTTCCCATGTCCACCGAGGAAGCTTCTTCACTTCTCAGCGACAAAATATCATCCAGTTACAACGGAGACAGCGCTTGCGAAACCACGCATGGCTTATCCCTCGCAGACCCTTCCACGATAAAATCAAAGCCAACCAACACATTTCGCTGTTTTTTAAACATCCAAACGATCATTCTTATCCACTCCAACAAAAAATCTCGATAATTACTCAATTTAGAAGGCGAAACTTCGTGTCTTTAGACGAAGATCTTTTTCAAATAAAGCTTGAAGCGCTCTGGTTTTAGGCATTTATTGACAGCTTTTTGACAACTTTCTGTCAGATTTTGAGACATGCACATGCATTTGATCGGCTTTTTTTCTGCCCTCGAGTGTGAGCTGCAGAAAGCGCGCGAAAAATTAAACTTGTTTTGACGTAGGTGCCCGTTAACCTGCCTTGACCTTGCGATCCAATCGAAAACCAGTACCTGGTCAGCGGTCAACTTCAAAAAACAGCAGACCTCGATGAGCTCTCAAGTTGAGCCCGCGATATGGTCACGAGATACTGGTCAGCGGATACCTTGACTTGACAGGTGCCAATTGACCATAGCATGTGTGTCCAGTATCAAAGATGTGCGCTTCAAACTAGCTGGCCGGCTGGAGTAGGGGAGCCATGTTGGATTATTATTCGGTGTCATAAGTGGGTTGAGTTTGTTGTTGGTTCTCTACTCTGCTCCGAGAGGTTTTTCTCCGGGTACTCCGGTTTTCCCCTCTCCACAAAAACCAACACTTCTATATTCCAATTCGATCCGGAACGCTCGAACGTTTATTACAGGAGCCCCTGGCTCGGGAGAATGGGCAACCACTCCTCACGTTGTCGAGCTTAAATAATTGATTTGATTTGATTTGATTTGATTATTATTATTATTATTATTATTATTTTTATTATTATTATTATTATTATTATTATTATTAATATTATTATTAGGATATTTAACAATTATTGTGCGAGGGCGCACTGGATATGAACGAGGCGCGTAGCGCCGAATTGGTTATAACCATTTCATATCCAGCAAGCCCGAGTGGAATAATGTTTTATTAAAACTCTACAACGCATAATTGAGAATCTGAACAAAAAAAGTGAAGGAAAGGAACTCAGAGCAAGAGAAAACCAAAAAAGGAAACACTTGTCCATCACATGACTACGCAAAAGGGGCGCGAAAACCCGGATTTCGGTGTGTTGCAACTTTTCCGCGAGCGAAGTTGAATGACTTCAATGAAACCGTCCGAGAACAACACTGAAGCTTTAGTGTAGGGTCCTTCTTGGAAAACTGATTGTAGAGATTATTTGTTCTGAATGGTTGTAAATGGTCAGTAGTTTGGTAAAAAAAAACTATTCAATTATTGCTCAAAGAGGGTGGCTTTCACGTAGATGTACGAGCCGAAGGAAGCGAATTTGTAATTCATCAAAACAATACCAGACCTGGTCGGAAACATGTTATATGAGGGATAAGCAAGACAAATTTCCAGGTTATGCTTCAAGAAATGGCTTATAGAAATTTGTCTTGGTGCGTGGGACAAAAACTGGAACCGCGGCCGAACAGAATAACAAAAACAACATGGAAGGCGATTCCTCTCATTTTTTACAAAACATCATATCTGTGACCGGAAAGTTTGAAGCTGGTGATTGATACGTTGCATCCAGTGCAGGTCAGAACATTTTCACTGTGTGTTATTTTTTTAAAAAGTGTCACAGATCGCTGGAAAGATTTTTAATAGTGGATTATTGCTGCAAATTTTAGCTGAAGTTCTTGTTTGTTCATTTTGTTTTGAATAGACTGGCTCGTGAGCATAGTCACAGATTGGTGACTTCAACACAATTTCGTATAGTTAAGCTCAAAAACTCTTTCGGTATTTCCGTAAATAAAAATGCATTTTGCTATTAGCTAAACGTCAACAGTCCGGAAAATTTTCTTAGCGCTGCAAGAAATTTTTTAACGCGATCCAAGCACAGTTTCTTCTCGTTATAAAACACTCAGCAATGAAAAGTTCAATTCCATTTGGATTTCGGTTCCAGTTTCGAAATTTCTACTCGTTAATTCCGCTACGAGACGATTCATGTTTTAATGGCTGCCGTTTCGAGGGAAATTTCTTAATGAGCTTTCTCTGTTTGCTGAAGCGTTCATTGACCATATAAGGCAGAAAATGCCCGAGACCGACAAGATCGGAATAATCCATCCCCCAAAACGAGGTGCCCACACCCAGAACCAAACCGCCCATACTCAAAAATAAGGGCCGAACTTAGTGAAAACGAGCCACCCAAACCTAAGTCTAAAAACGTGCTAAACGATTGAAAGAAAACTAATAACTAAGGGGAATAACTAATAACTCAGGGGAATCCCCCGGGAATGGCGGCCCTAGCGCCCGGTAATCCGAGAGGGTGTAAGTCACCCCTCTAGGCACCGCCATTGGGCAAACGAACTAAATAGGGGAGAAAATAAAACCAGTATGGACCATACATAGACCAGGGAGCAAAATAACAGTTGGGAATGGTATAGCTTAAAATAAGCAAGGACCTATGGGGAGTGAAAACATAATAAACAAAAACAAGACCTGATGATATACCGGAAAAGTTAAATTTCAAGAAACAAACAACACAAAAGAAAACAAAACAAAAACAAACAAACAAACAAAAAAAAACCGGAGCAAATATAAATGCGTGAAATAAAAAACCGTAATAAACAAGCGGGACCTTCTGTTAACCCGCGAAAATGATGCTGTAATGAACAAGCAGGACCTACTGTTAACCCGCGAAAAATAATACTACAATAAGCAAGCGGGACCTTCTGTTAACCCGGGAAAATAACGCTGGAATGAAGAAGCAGGACCTTCTGTTAACCCGCGAAAAATAATACTACAATAAGCAAGCGGGACCTTCTGTTAACCCGGGAAAATAACGCTGGAATGAAGAAGCAGGACCTTCTGTTAACCCGCGAAAAATAATACTACAATAAGCAAGCGGGACCTTCTGTTAACCCGGGAAAATAACGCTGGAATGAAGAAGCAGGACCTTCTGTTAACCCGCGAAAAATAATACTACAATAAGCAAGCGGGACCTTCTGTTAACCCGGGAAAATAACGCTGGAATGAAGAAGCAGGACCTTCTGTTAACCCGCGAAAAATAATACTACAATAAGCAAGCGGGACCTTCTGTTAACCCGGGAAAATAACGCTGGAATGAAGAAGCAGGACCTTCTGTTAACCCGCGAAAAATAATACTACAATAAACAAACGGGACCTTGTGTTAATCCGCGAAAAAATAGTCAACCCGCGAAAATAATACTACAACAGACAAGCGGGAGATTTATTATGGGTCTGGCGAAGATTTAGCAGTTGGTGAGAATCATTATTTAGACATAAATGCGAGGAAAAGTAACGATTACGTTATTGGTGTAGAAAATGCTATTACGACTGAGGACTCGAGTTTTCTCAATAGTGCCTCTTTAAGCTACGGGCGAGCAATTTACATTGAAGCTTCGACGGGTTATAACCTAACAATAAGAAATACCAGCTTTACAAATAGCAATTCTAACGGTCCAGGTGGAGCAATTGCAGTAAAGGACTCCATGAACACAGGTTCTCAGCGCAAGTACATAACAATCGAGTTCACGTTTTGTCAATAGCACTTCGTCAGGACCAGGAGGTGCTATTTTAATCCGACTTACGACAATGCAACCTAACATAGCGATAACAAAAATACTTATTTTACGGAAAACACCGCTGGAGGTCCAGGGGGAGCACTGCTTTTGCAAAACCCTCAGGATCCTCTTGCGCATTTTACGATGATAAATAATTGCGGTTTTGTGAAGAATATTGCTAATTATTAAAAACTGAACTACGGATATCAGATTTCCAGCATTTTCATTTGCTAGCCGGATACAAGGTCTCAGCTCATATACCTGCACTACCTTATATGGTAAATAAACGCTTCATCAAGTAGCGAAAGCTCAATAAAATTTTCCCTCGAAACTGCAGCCATTTAAACATTAGTCGTCTCGAAGCGGAATTAATGAGTAGAAATTTCAAAACTGGAACCGAAATCAAACGGAATTCAACTTTTTATTACTAGTGTTTTAGAACGACAAGAAAAATTGTTGGGATTGTGTTAAAAAATTTCTTGCAGCGCCAAGAAAATTTTCCGGGCTGTTGATGTTTAGCTACATGTAATAGTAAAACGCACTCTTATTTACGGAGATACCGAAAGAGTTTTTGAACTTAACTAAACGAAATTGAAAATATTTATTCAACAACAAGTGTCACGGGCTCACGGGCCAGTCTATTCAAGAAAAACTGAACAAACAAGAACTTCAGCTAAAATTTGCAGCAATAAGCTTAATCACTATTGAAAATCTCTCCAGCGATCAGTGACACTTTTTAAAAAATTAACACACATTAAAAATGTTTTGATCTGAACTCGATGCAATGTATCAATCACCAGCTTCAAACTTTCCGCTTACAGATATAATGTTTTGTAAAAAATGAGAAGAATAGCCGTTTTTGTTGTTTTTGTTATTCCGTTTGGCCGCGGTTCCAGGTTTTGTTCCACGCCTCGAGACAAATTTCTATAAGCCATTTCTTGAAGCATAACCTGGACATTTGTCTTGCTTATCCCTCATATATCTTGTTTCCGACCAGGTCTGGTGAGACAATGTTCCAGTTCATCAAAATAAATTGAAATTGTGTCTTCATTTTGATGAAATTCACCCATGGTGCTGTTACAAATTCGCTTCCTTCGGCTCTTACATCTACGTGAAAGCCGTTCCACCCTCTTTGCGCAATGGCTGAATATTTTTTTACTAAACTACTGACCATTTACAACCATTCAGAGCAAATAAACGCTGCACTTTTTCCAAAACTGACCCTAAACTGAAGCTTCAACGTCGTTCTCGGACAGTTTCATTGATTTCATTCAACTTTGCTCGGAAAGGTTGCAACACACCAAAATGTTTTCGCGCCCTTTTTGTTTACTCATGCGATGGACAAATGTTTCGGTTTTCTCTTTCTCCGAGTTCCTTTCTTCCACTTTTTTTGTTCAGATTCTCCATTATGCGTCGTAGAGTTTTTAATAAAACAATTGTTCTACTCGGGCTTGCTGGATATGAAATGATTATAACGAGCTCGGCGCTACGCCCCTCGTTGGTTATTTATTACTTCATATCCAGCGCGCCCTCGTAGAATAATTGTTAAATATAATTCCCCTGGAGGTGCGATTTATATCATTGGTGGATCAACAGGGCAGAATGTGACGATAAAGGACTCGTATTTTGCCAAGAACAGTTTGCGTTTGCCATGAATAATAGGTCACTAGGTAACTTGTTCATGATAAATGATACGATTTTCACTGATAATTATGCGAGAAATTCTGGTAGTGGTGTCTTCCTTTTCATTAATTTTGAGGAAGTGATTATTTCAAGTGTAACAGTTAAAAATTGCAAAAATGCCTATGGTGTTGGAGGAGGAGGTGTGCACCTGCAGAACACGGACAGGTCCCGTATTGCGTTTCAAAATTCTGTGTTTTTCAACACCTCATCGGCAGATATGATTGGAGGAACTCTCCTGCTTTCGATGCCATCGGAAGAATTGTTAGATACAGGCTGCATTTTGGAAGATTATAATGAAACATTTCCCAACTGGCATTATAACAGTGAGCCCTTTTTTAAGGGCACAACAATCGAGTGCAATACTGCAAGAATTGGTGGTGCATTGTCGTTGGAAAACGGAAAAAAGTCATTTAGAAATTGCTCATTTGTGGACAATTTTGTGTCAGGTGTTGGTGGAAGTATTTACGCAACTGACGGGTCTGCAAGCGTTAACATACACGACAGCTTATTTCTGCAATTCAAAACAGAGATTTTTTTATAAACTGTATTTGACAAATCAACAAACCGTACAACATTACATAATCTTTTACAATACACTAATTACAGCTACAAACACACAAAAAATTATATAAATAAAATAATAATAATAATAATAATAATAATAATAATAATAGTGATAGTAAACATATACACTTAAAGTGTCCATATCGTCTTCTATTTTTTTGTGGTTCTGGTATATACATAAGGAGTAGATAGCTATTCAAAAAAGTTTTTTCGAATTCCGCAGTGGTTTTGCCCTGAAATCGTCGTTCAAATTTCCTGCTTGAGCCACGCCCATCTAATTCTGCATTTTATCAAATGAACATCGGTGAAAAAATTTTTCGATTTGGATAAAACGCGATTTTTTGACGAATTTTTACAAAGTTCAAAATTCTATTTTCTTGCGGTCGACCCCTGCCGCTGATCACAAGAGTAACGTGCTCAAAATGACCACGTGATTGATGTCTGTGACGTAGGTTCAGGAACCTCACTTGACCTTGAGTGCATATAAACACACAGGTCGAGTGCGGGTCTTTTACGATATTGTGAGCTTTATTAGGCGTCCTTAGTGACCTCCACACTTTAATCCTTCTGAAGCAAATTCCCACTTGTTTTCAAGTCAGATAAGTCACGACCCAAAATCACGTGTTCCTGAACCTACGCCACGACTCACTTTAAACCGAGGAAGTCTGGTGCGAATGGTGGACCAAAATGGCGGCAAATTTGAATGCCTTTAAAAAATTGCGTTTTATCCAAATCGAAAATTCGCAGAAGTTCATTTGGTGAAATGTAGAATTAGATGAGCGAAAAACATTTTTTGACATTATGGGCACTTTAAGGAAAGAATCCGGTTTAACCGAAACAGTTGTAGATTGATTTGGGAAATTTTTATTATAAAGATACTTAAGGGCGGATATAAGTCCACAAAATTTCAAGGGATTTATTTGCATTTTATATAACTCAATAAAATCTTCGAGACAAAGAAACTTGCAAGGTTCTTTCATTAAATCTTTGACATTTGAAATTCCTCGCAGAAAGAGCTTTTTTCTCATAAATTGGCTTGTTATCAATTCTAATTAAAGAGTTATGCCACAAAGTTTGTTCAAGAAACTGTTGTTTTGTTTTTATAACACCTTCAAAATTGACCTCAGACCAAATTTCTAGCAGTTCTCTCGTGAAGTTGTTCTTTACTGAAAAAGTCTTGAGGGAATCAGTCTTGTTCAAATTGCCCTTAAAGATAAGACTGCCGCCATGTTTTTCGAGTTCAAGGAAGACAATTTCTTTCCATTTTCCGTGGTTCAGTGTCCAGATACTTTCTAATCCAAGTAGTTTTTAGCGATTTGTTAAAAGAAGATAAGTCAACCATTTTTAGACCGCCATTCTCGTACTTATTTATCAACACGGTTAGTTTAATCTTGTCACCCTTGTTGTTCCAAAGAAAACTATAAAAAATGCCATTTATCTCATTAATAAAATTTTGGTTTGTCGCTAAAGGTGTTAAAATATAAGTGAGTTGAGATAAGGCTAGGCTCTTGATAACCTGAATTTTGCCAATTAAAGTCAAACGTCGGTATTCCCAACAGCTCGGAATATTTCTTATCTTGTTCAATTCAAAGCAACTTACTAAGCAACAGCGAGACCTTATCAAAGTCCTCTTTCATTTATTCAGATGGTAAAGGACCACTGGTTTTGAACAATACCACTCTAATCGCCACTCGCAACACTGTTGGAAATTCTCTGGTTACCATTAGAAAGGGAGGAAGTGTTGACTTTGGGAAGGAAAACCTCACATTTCTTTATTGCCCAATGGGGAGTAAAATGCAGTTTTTTTACCTTTTCAAATACAATAACCACCGGCTGCAGAGCGAACGATTCTTCCTGTAGGTAAGAGTGACTGGTCTAGAATATAGCTGCCTGTCCTGTCCTGGAGGTTTATTTATTTTGCAACGGGGAGAACAACAATACAACAACAACAACAATCTTTATTTGTACTCATTCTTGCTAAGAAAAAAATAATTTGACAATGAAAAAATTAAAGGTAAAAGTTTAGAGTACTGGCTGCCTGGAATAACCATAAGGGCTAGCAGAGCCAGGCAGCCAGTTGATATCAGCAATAAATAGAAATAAATTATAGGTCAGCAAGAAAACTGAAGCAAAAATACACACATAAAAAGAAAAAAGAGAAGAGAAGAGGAAAAACGCTATTTCTACACTGTGAAGGAAGCCTAAGATAATTAAATTTATATATGAATACAAGGCATTAAGACTGAGAAAAGTGACAGAATTTAGAAAAAAACTAATTTACAGGTAATCTGATTGATTTCACTGATTGAGTTCCATACTTTGGGGCCCCTAAATCTTATGTTAAATATTCCATAATTAGTTGTTACTTAAGGTTAAGTATAGGACATATTAGAGGTACTTCTTGTATTATAATTATGTCTTTTATTGACTTGTGTGAAGAAAGTATCAAACACCAATGGTAATCGTCTATTGTGAAATCTATGCATAAATACAGCAATATTAAGAAAGACAAGATCAGGCAGTTTAAAATACATACATGGAGAAATACGTGGAACTTACCTTACACCTGGCTTCCAGTGTCTCAGTTGTCCGTTTGTAGCAAGCTGTAGCAAGAACATAGTCGCCATGCCAAACTTTTGGGGATTTGAGGTGTCAAAAAATCCAAAAAATTTGAACTTTATAATCTGCACAATAGATGTAGTTCACATCGACAGCAAGAGTCATTAGACTACAATGGTTGCCAAGGAAACCGTTCTGGTGCTTTATGCGGGCGATGCAAGAGTGGTTCCACCGAGATACTTTACTCACTGCCGACCTGTTATCGAGTGCAACGACTACTGGTTTTGGCCTGTTGCAGTATTGTATCTTTTCATAATATCGATGTACGTGACTTTTAAACCGCCTGTTTTATCATGGGTAAAGGTACAAATCCTCTGGTTCAAGGTGCTTAAACCAGCAAATAGCCAACAACCAGAATTCGATTGCGGATATCTTAAGATTGGATTCTACTTTTACCAGGCAGGAAATCCACTGCGTGTTTCCACGTCCAATTTCAAATCCCTTGTGAAAATCTATTTCGTTGATTACATTGTGGGGTTGTTTAATTTTTAGCAGAAAGTCGCCTTCTCCTCTGGCTTTATATGCCCTTTTCCTGGCCTTAAAGTCGTCACAAAGCATCCCTTTTTGACGTTCTACGTTTTTGGTACTCTTCTTGTGATTCTCCTGCTGTACGGTTTTCACTTGGATTGTATATTGTTACTGGGCTACGCAGTTCTTGGGTCTGTAGGTTTTGATCTTCTTCGATGTGTTGCTATTGGTCATGAGTGGCGACTGTTTTATGATGGTAATGTGGTATGCCTGCAAAGGTGGCAATACGTTTGTATTGCATTTGTTGTCGCCTTTGTGGTCCACTTGCGGTGTTGTTTTTGGGCTCCAGTAGTTGAACAACGGAACATTGTCCACGAAGAGTTTTATGCTCTCTTGTCTTTTCCCTTTGCCATTTTGAATTCACTGTACATTCAACTCCGTTTTGGGCAGCTCAAATTACGGAATAGCTCCCTCTTCCATGACGGAGTCACTGCAAAAGGTGCGCTATGATCCTTTAAAAAGACCAGTTGACGGCAAGGAAGGTTCTTTATATTGGTTCTTATTATTGTGAACTCTGTGAACAGTGATCCTTTTTCCCGCATTATGCTGATGACTTTCTCATCGCTTCTCTTTCTTCTTCATCATATAGCGAACGAACCGTTTCGGGATTCTAAAGCCAACGCAGCGGAAACGATTTCTCTTCTATCGCTAATCGTGTTAGGGATGGTCAGCTTGTTTCCTGCAGCTTTTATTTCATTGTGTGTTTCCTCCACTGGTCCCTTCGCTTGTTGGTTAAATGTTTGTTCGTGCATCGAGGTAGTTATTCTGTGTTTTGTACCTGCTGCGTGCATGTTGCCTATTGTCTTTTTGTTTTTGGTGTATCATCTTCTGTTTTCTTTTTAGGATCTGCCCGCTGCATTTGTTGTCGCAATCATGGAAGCGAAGAAACCCCGTTGGTCAGTCCAGATGCTTGATGGAGATGCTCTTCCATACCTTATAACTAAATTTCTTAAAAAAAAAATAGTTATGATGCTTTTATCGCGCATTCATGCTTGAATGGTCTGCTGCAATGGCTCATTGATATGCGCAAAATGTCGCACCATTTCTCCCGATGCGTAAATTAACATCGTCCTTATTCTAAAGTCTTTGGAAGTCCTGTTAGAGACATCGAGTCTCGCCTTCTTTCTAAAAAATAATATTTACTTATTGACTGAGTGGGAGGGTCGGACGGGAAAATATTTGGCTCGAGGTCATGGCGTACGGACGGTTTTCTTTGACGGTGCTTGCTTGTTGTTGGCTTCTAATAAAATTATGAACTTCTTCATCTGTGAGGAGTTTTGAATTTTTTTCTTAATTTTGAGCAAATCAACTTCATCTTTGTCTTTAAATTCGCGTAAAAAGCAGAAAAATCAAGAACTTGTCAAAAGATACTCCGGAAGGTGAATTTTCAAGTGATAAAAGATTTTTCTCAGGAAAAACTTCAAACTTGGATCGATTGTGCGGTTGAAAACAGTATAATTCAACGCTACAAGGGCTTTCACTTTACCGCGTCATCTTGCATCTCACCAAGAAAGGTCACTTAACAGTTCACCGGTATTAATGGGAGGAACGAGTAGCTCAAACTCTGTGGAAGAAACTCTCTCTTTGGACAAACCGTTTGCTATTTTTGCGGATGCCTGTTTTTAGTCTACTGAAGCTTACGTATTTTCAAGTGGTAGAAACCTCTACAACACAGCGCAGGACAGTGAGGTAAATTAAATAAATAGAAGCTTAACATTTGGTTTAATCGTTGTTACTTTTGTTCAGAAATGAAACTTGTATTTTTCTCTCGAATGGATATAAATAACAATCATCTGTACTTGTTTGGACGCAAATAAGTAGTTGAATTGTTTGTTTGTTTCGTTGTTTTCTTTGCAAGCGAACGAGTGTTTTTACTCGGCTTGGCTGACTGTTTTTCGATCTTGGTGCCTCAACAGCGTTAAGAAAGTTTTGCCATTATCTTATTAACACGTAATCGCAATGAGTCCTCGTAAAATTAAGGATCAAAGGCGGAAACTCAAGCTCGAATAAAAAAAAGCCGATCAAATGCATGTGCATGTGCACGTCTTAAATCAAAATGCTTTCAAAAATGTCAAAAACCAGCGCGCTTCACTCGTCATTTGAAAAACGTTTTAGAGATCTTCGTCGAAAGCGGCCTGTAAACAACAATTAAGTTTCGCCGTCTATAAACATGTCGTCTTAATTTGTTTGAACCGGTAAGAATCACGTTTGGATGTTAAAAACAGCGAAATGGGTCGACTGGCTGGCTGGCTTTGATACATTTTATCGTGGACGGGTCTGCGAGAGAAATGCTCGTGTGGTTTGGCAAGCGCTTTCTTCGTTAACTGGATGATGTTTTACCACTGAGAATCATTAATTGAAGAAGGTTCTTCGGAAGACATGGGAAGTAACAGTAAAACTATCAAAGCACTTTAGTGTTTTGTGTCAGCCAAGGAAAGATTTCGTGGGAAATGGCTCTATTATTCAGCTCTGTCGCGTTCGAGTGATTGCTGCCTCAGTGATTCCTGTTGACTGCTCTAACCGATCAGGTGCGGACCTCTTTTTTGTCTTTTCTACGGCCATTTATGTCAAAATTTGTAAGCAATTTTTCCAGTTAAAACCAGATATTTTTGTTACTTGTCTAATTTCTCCACCTTCTCCAAGAATCTTTGAAGACATTACTCGTATTTTGTTTTGTTTTCTTGTGATATGTTTGTTGTTCTGTTTTTTTCTGAACCGCGGTCAATTCCTGTTGACTGCTGTAAACGATTAGTTTGTACCCTTTCTTTTCTTTTCTAGGGGCATTTATGTCAAAATAAATACCTATTTTTCAAGCTTAATCAGTACAAACTATTTTTTATCACCAGCTAGTCTTGTTTAATTTCTCCACCTTCTCCTTATTCGAGCATGCAAACACTCGCATCGTACTTTGTTCGCTAGTAGTGTTTTTTTTTATCCGCTTTGAATTCCTTTACGCTTTCATCTGAAAGTAGTTAGGATTCAAGAACGTCTGTCTTTCTTTTACAAACGTTTGCTATCGAGAACCCTTCGTTTTCCCTGCTGCAGCTCAATTGTTTTGGACACAAATTAAACTGGCCCAAGTAAAGCCATGCGAAGGTGTTCGGTGAGAGTGTGCAGCTCCGATTCTAGGCTTGGCTTGGCTAAATATATATATATATGGCCTTCAGCTTTTCTTTTTTTAATCGCTACATAACAGACTGGAATGGTGTTCCATCGAACATCATACATGCACTTTCTTTAGGCAGTTTTAAGTCCTATCTATTACATTATTTGTTTCAATTTCAAATCAGATGTGGCTTCTGAGTGACAAGTATGTAATTTAATTAGGTTAGCTTTGAATTGTATTTCAATTTTACTTCTTAATTTTTAGTCTCAATCTCAAATCAGGGGTGACTTGTAAGAGACAAGTACTCGATTTAATTTGATAAGGTTAGCTTTGGGCCACGTTTAAATATCACCTCTTAGTTTTTAGAATGTGTAGTATTAGATAATATTCTTTGTATGGGAATTTAGTTTCTCCCAATTATTCTCCAGTCATGCACTTTTTTTTTTGATCATGCAGGTATAAATCGCTCAGTTATTACTGACAAAGTCCTTTCCAGTTTAATTCGTTGAGATGGAGGATTATTATGTCGAGACAACAGGTCAGCCTTGAATCACATAGCATGCAGAAACACTTTTTGGGAGCAGAACGTTTGTGAAGAAGGCGATTCGATTGTACGTAAACACTGGAGCCGTAAGCGATCCGCCAAAGAGAAGATCAAAGAAACGAAAAATATCGGGTAGCTGAAAACGTTGGCCTCAGAAAATGAGCTGAGTTGTGTGGAAATTGACTTTTTATCTACTTTTTACGGATTTACATTATTTAGCCGTAGAAATTCTTGTCATTCGTTATGCTATAAGATAATCCAGAGCTCTATCTTGACGAGTTGCAAACGTGGTTGGAGTAGGAGAGAGGTGAGGCGTATGCAGTGCAAACCCTCAGCAGAACTATACAACAAATGGGATTGACAGTAAAAAAGGTACTGAAAGCCGCAAGAGATTAGCAGTCAAATTTTTGTACTTCATCCTGTAATAAAGGTTATTATTTAGTTCTCAATTTGTTGTGGTTGCCGTACACTGTTCGTAAATTTGTAGCCTCAGATCATTGCCCGTGAGCGAGACGAACGAAAAGGCACATGGTTCAGAAGATTTACTTCTCAGTTTCAACCAGAACAGTTTCTGTTTATCGACGAGTCAAGTAAAGATGAAAGAGGAACTTAGGTACTCTGCGAGTAGTTCGTTTAAAAGAATCCCCGTTATTGTCATGGATACATTTGATTGACGTCCACCAAAACTTAGTTTTCGATAAAGGAAAAAGCCGTTAGAGGGCGCGTGTGACTGGTAACCGCTGTAATGCAATTCACGACAACAGGTTATAACAATTTACGATAGTTACGTTATTACAAATCACGACAACTGTTACTTCAATTTACGAGAGGTATTACAATTGCGACGTTATTACAATTCACGGCAGAACACGTCTCGTTATTAAATTAGCATTTGTTTGGATAACTTTATTACCACCAGCTTGTTACGACGAGAGGCAAATATGGACTCACATGGAACAAATCAAACTGCACCAATCTTTGAAGTGGGATATTCACGGATGGCGTAGGATGTGTTTCGCATGTTCTTA
Source organism: Pachyseris speciosa (assembly GCA_016490735.1). Classification (NCBI taxonomy): domain Eukaryota; kingdom Metazoa; phylum Cnidaria; class Anthozoa; order Scleractinia; family Pachyseridae; genus Pachyseris; species Pachyseris speciosa. The sequence continues at coordinate 55,612 of JAEMWC010000739.1, forward strand.
AGGTGGAAATAGTTTTTTAAATTTAATATGCTAATATAAAGAACAACAAATATGGACTTAGAGAGGAGCAAGTGAGTTTGCCGAAGTCTTTGAAGTGGGTTACTCACGGATTGCGTACGATCTGTTCTGCTTTCATTCAAATAGCATTTGCACAACTTTTCGGCACTCCTATGGTTGTAACGCGAATGTTATAACAAATTTGTGAGACAGTGTTTACGGAATTGTACATCTTTTTTTCACGAGAGACGCACTGTGATAACATGTTCATAATGTGGGAGTAGTAACATAAGTTTAACATGTTGAGCTAGGGAGAACCACAGGATGTCTCTGAGAATGACGTTTGTGATAGGTGGTGCCCTATCACAACCTAACACAAACTCTGTTTTCAGAGACATCCTTTGGTTCTCCCACGGTAGCTTGCTGGCAGAGGAGAGAACTCTTTTCACTAAGAGCAACACAAAGTTGTTGGAACCTCGCAGAGATTTTTCTTCTTTCATTCGATTCATGAAAAAAACTACTCACTTTCATTCAACGACATAAAACCTAGGTAACACGAAATTGCCTTGAACGAGATTTAAAGCAACTTGCGTGGCAGCCGTGACTTGGATGGGGAAGCGAAGAGGGAGATCGCTGGTACATGCGGTGGAAGCGTGGAGAGCGCAGGTGTCCAAAGTGAAGCGGAGTTCACAGCTAAAGATTACTTAAAATGGAAAATATTTACTATTTTGGGGTCAGTTTCCACACCTGTCCTTGCTTTGTTTAACATGCAGCTCGAAAATAAATACAGGCAAAAACCGGTCAAATCAGTTCATTGTATTTCATGGATTCAATTATTTCAATTGGAATGCCGCAGTGCGGCTCTCGTTAAAAAAATCGAGAGGCAAAATTCCCAATGAATGTGTATTTTTGTAATGGCTGCATGCAGATTTGTTATAACAGCATTGTTAGTGCCGAACAGTTGTGCAAACACTTCTCAGTTGAAAGCAGAATACATCCTACCCCACGCGTAAATATTCCTGTTCAAAGATTCTGTCAAATTGAATTGCTCTTCTCTGAGTCTATGTTTGCTTCTCATTCTAAAAAAAAAGTGGCGGTAATAAAGTAATCCAAACAAATGTTGATTTAATATCAAGACGTAATAACACAGGGAAGTAAATGACATCAAGTTAAAAACTAACAGAAGTTGGAGGGGAACTGAGCTGATATCCAAGGAACAGGTTTTTCTTGTATCAGAAAGTCGTTGTGAAAGAGGAATAGCTTCCATGACTTGCCAAGAGCTGGATAAACGCTATTTAGATGAAAACAGATAGATATATGACAGCCATCCCAAACCACCCCCCCCCCCCCCAAAAAAAAATTCCTCTTTTGATATTTTGGCAGATTTCCTTGCTTTTTAAATCTTCCATTTGTTTTTCACCCACAAATACATAAGTTGGATTAAAGTGCCAATAACCCCAAAATGATTTTTCGCTTAAATAAATCTTTGCACCTGTTAGAAACGCATTGTGGCTTTTCAAACTAAATCTTGACTTTTTATAGGCTGTAAAAGTTACGATATCTAGCCATCATCTGTCCCACGACCGAGCTAGTAAGAGGCATGGGTCTAGTTCTGAACACGTGCAAAGATTTGTTTAAGCGAAAAAATACTTTTTGGGGTTAGGGCCACTTAAACTTGCATCAACTTAGCGCAATCTCATTGCTAACGGGGAACGTCGATGGTGGGTCGCGGCTTTTCTTAACGTTCTACTTATTTATAGTTTGTTGTAGCTACCTCAACCGTTGTTCATTTTATTAACGCTATCCATGGGCATTCCACTTCACGTTGTAAGGCTGGACGTCTGGCGTGTGCTGAATTACAGCCACTTTATTTGGCATGGTCACAGGGGGGATTTACATGACTTGAAATTGTACGGTATACAAGTTTTCAGTTTGTTGATAATTTCCTTCGACAGTACAGGTCGCATCATTGCGAACTGCAAGAAAAATAGACGAAAGTGCAAAAAACGTACTAATCATAGTCTCTGAACGCCTCAGCACTGTCGTCAATCCAAGAATAAAGTGGATGTCAGTGGCCTTTTGGAAGGTAGTGGGTAAAAGGACCTCAGTTTCTGAAGCTAAACGGGACCTAAGAATATTCGAACACTTCAGTAATTGGTAATTCAGTAATTACTACTACTACTACTACTACTACTACTACTACTACTACTACTACTACTACTACTACTACTACTACTACTACTACTACTACTACTCTTACTACTACTACTACTACTACTACTACTACTACTACTACTACTACTACTACTACTACTACTCTTACTACTACTACTACTACTACTACTACTACTACTACTACTACTACTACTACTACTACTACTACTACTACTACTACTACTACTACTACTATTTAGGTACACGTTTAACCCCGACAGGAAACGTTTCTCTTGCACTAGAACACTTAAATGAAAAAGCCCTACACGCCCTCTCTGGTATACGAAAATATACACTTCTTATTTGCTGCTGGGAAGCTAGGTTTTTCCATTCCATGAGCTCAAACAAGTGACCGGCATCAGCATCATAATTTGAATAAGTCAAAACACGGGCTGCTCTGTTTTGTAGTTTTTGTACCTTGTTCTGCAGAGTTATCCCACAGTTTCCCCAAACAATACTGCAATAGTCAAAATGTGGCTGAATCAGAGCTTGATATATTAGATGCAAAGTCGCTTGAGGGACTCGGTTCTTTGTTAGTTTATCGATGTGACTGCTCCAATCGAGTTAGTTATCGATGGTCACTCCAAGAGATTTTGCGGTGGTGACCAGGCTAACTTGATTATCATTAATTGTGAGTGTCGGAGAATCAGTGAGAGTACTTAATCTCTGCCTTGAACCGATGACCATAAACTCGGTTTTAGTCATACTTAGAATAAGTTTGTTTGCTCTCAACCAATTGTGGACATTTTCTAAGTCTTGGTTTACATACAACTGCAAAATTGTATATACAATTACATGCAGATGTAAGGTGGGTGTCATCGGCGTACATCCTCGGTTCACAATTGGATGAACAATTCGGAAGGTCATTGATATATAATAGGAATAGCAGTGGCCACAACTTAGTGAACGACTATTAGATAACGACCCATTAATGGAGCACATTTGTGTGTGATTATCTAAATATGACTCAAACCATTTGTACGCATTTCCACAAATGCCGTAGTGATTTAACTTGGATAAAAGGATCTCGTGATCAACTGTGTCGAAGGCCTTTTTTAAATCAGGAAAAACGACAGCGTTGATTTTGCCAGGATCAACATGGTACGCCCAAGTGTCCGTGGCTTCAAGGATAGCCGTGACAATTGAGTGAATAACGCGAAAACCTGATTGATATTTAGAAATGATACTGTGTTCTTCTAAATAGACATACAATTGATCATAGACAATTCTTTCAAACATTTTGGCTACGACTGAGATCACGGAAATTGGACGGAGTAACCTTGGAGCAGAACAGAGAATTAGGAAATAATTAGGAAATTAGGAATAAGAAAAAGAAAAGAACTCAATCCACATATCACATCGAGTACGGGAATCGAACCCGGGCCAGATTAGTGGGAGGCAAGTGCTCTCACCACCACGCCGTCTCTGTAACAGTGCGCCTCGAAAAAACTGACAAGCGAAACTCCCAATGAATGAAAGGTTCTGTAAAGATGAAATCCCAAATTTGTTGCAACAGTTCCGTAACAGCCATTAGAGTGCCGAACAGTTAAGCAAACACTTTAGATAAAAGCAGAACGCATCCCACGCCATCCGTGAATAATCCACACAAAGATTTTGGCGGATTGAATTGCTCCTCTCTCAGTGCATATTTGCTTGTCGTCGTAAAAAGGTGGTCGTAAAAAACCGAACCAAACAAATGCTAAGTTAATAACCGGAAGACCAGCAGACGGAGCTAAATGAGATGAAGCTAAAAACAGTTCGAAGGTTGAAGGGTAGCAAACGTTCCAAGGAACAGTAGTTTGTTTATTGCACGCAAAATGTTGCATCAGAAAGGTGTTACAAAAGAGGTTTAGCTTTCGTGAGGCTGACCAACAGCTAGACAAACGCCACTTAGGGCAGGAGAGATCGATACCATATAGTCACTTCAAAGTGAAACCATCTAGTCTTTAATTTTTTTCTCACCTTGTTCAAAACACGTTTCGATGAAACTTACACATGCGCCATTTTAGCATGAATCGCATTGAAACGTTGGTGGTGGAACGTGGCTCTCTAGTTAGATTATTGCGGCTAACTCAACTACGTTTCGTTCTTTTTATTAAATGTTTAAAGGACATCATCTCACCTTGAATCTCTCTCTCATGAAGAAATTAGACAATATTCAGAAAATTCTTCTCTGGAAAGACTACATCACAGATCATTATGATGTTGGTGTAGGTAGCACGAAAATGCCGGACAGCTGTACAAACGCCTTTTAGTGGATCCATCTCGTACTCCAACCATGCTGAATATTTTACTTTCAACGGGTTTGGAGAATTTGCTGCTGCTGTTATGGTTTTTATTTGTTTTCCAACTTAGAAAACAACAGTAAGATTAATCTTAAACAAACTACTACCGTTCTGATAGCAAGGATATCATTTGAGAGTGATCTAAATAGATCAATGATCAAGGGAAATGGATCTGACTCAGTGAGAGGAAACGTAAGTGACTCAGGGTATATAGGACATCTAGTCCTTCTGATGGACCTAAGTTATCTTTTTCTTAGAGTTACTGGGAAGCTTTACGTCTGAAGGTACCACGTTTCCAAATCTAATAATACGTTGGCGGAATGTTGCCTTTCACCTGCTGCAGCTGGTTTTAAAATCCCGTTTCAACAGTTTCGCATGTTTATTCAATTTGGTGAAAGCGCAAACAAACACTAAATGACCACAAATGAAAATAGCAAGCAACTGAACCGGTGAGTTGACAAGTTTTTCCATAAATACCCTGATTATTTGTGAGATTCATCACACAATTCTTCGGACCGTGCAGTGGAAATGATGACCATGAAGTGGCTCTGCCTTATTGCGCTGTATGTTGGGCTTGTTGCGTCCCAAAGCACTGAAGGTGCGGTATTTCTTTGCTTTGTGTGTTAGTCAACACTCCATCCACGTAATGCATAGCAGCATTCCACTGGACTATCCTGTTTACCGTGCTGTCTTTTAACAGTTGGCACAGTAGTCAAGTGGTTCAACGTGCAAGTCTGATTGTACTTTTGTAAAAGCTTTCTTTTTTAACGTGCTTCTCTGACATTCAGGTGTACAAGTAGTATAACATGTTGTGGGTTACAGTTAAGTTTATTCAAAATACTTAACTGCTGCTTCTAGAGCTCGTGTAGAGAACGCTGGTAGTAGTATCGACCTGCAGAAAAACGTTATGTATGCTGAGAAATACATCACCTTGATTTTGCAGAAGATCCACGCGTCAGCAGAAGAGATCTATTCCAGGGGGATATGCTTCTCTCACCTGGTGAGCGTTACAGGGCTGAACGTGGTCTGGACCCCGATGGTGACGGGACGAGAGCTGCAATTAGGAACAGAAGGAAACTGTGGCTCAGAAGGACCATACCCTACGTAATCACACGATCTGTCAGTAGCAGTAAGTGCTTAGCTTGAAAACTGTATTGTGACTGAAATTAAAAATAAAATAAAATACAATAATTTATACAACGTAAATGCTATTTAAAGAGGCACTTCATGCTACTACAGCATCAGCTTAACAACTTGATGCGATAAAAGCCCAAAAAGACGCTCCAGCTTCGTTCCCAAATACTATCTAGATGCAGTGAAACTATTTGCTAATGTCTGGCGAAGGGGTAGCGCTGGAAATGTCAGCTTTTAAATCTCCTTACGGTGGCTAATTTACATTACCAACTCTGTTGATGATTCAAATTTGCGTGTTTTACTCCACCACCGACGCAGCACCACAGTTTCTTTAGAAACTGGCCTCCATTAATTTAACTAATACTACATTTGAGACTTTACGGGAAAGTGGTTAGAATTTCTGACGCTTTGCTCTTTCCGTTGAGATTGATGTAATGCACGAATAGTGAAGGGACCAGAAAGTGTCCCTCGCGTGGAAATGCGCACGTGGAAGAGACGATTGATTTTGGTTTTGCTTCTTGTTGATTGAGAAAGTGGCGCGAGTTTTGCCAACCAATCACTTGGCGTACCAATTGAAAATCAATTAAAAAGTAATCAGGATTTGGTTTTAACATTTAATTGAAAACAATACTATAGAAAGTCTATCACTTTACTGGAAATCAGAACCGGAGGCTGAAACCTTAACCGATTACCTCGAGAAATGCGTGTATTGCTATTCCTAATTTAATCCGTACAACATGTCCGGTATTGCGAATATAACATTATTTCTCCTTTAGGAAGAGCAAGGGGCGCCATTGTTGCCGCAATAAGAGAGTGGAATAGAAGGACTTGCTTAACCCTCAGACCAAGAAGAAGAAGAAGAGAGAGAGATTACATCTGCTTTTTGCGGAACAGGGATAGAATGGGGTGGGAAGAGATTACATGTAAAATCTTGGTAACCTGGCTTTCAGTATTAGTAATGCTATGTTAGGAGGAATTTCATCTTTGATTCCACAACAACACTGCTGATTCATCTCCTTCATTTTACTTAGTCGAAAGCAATGAAATGTAATCGTAATTACAAAATAGCAATCCTGGGTGTGTGAAAACGACTCACTTTGATAATGAGTGGGTAGGTGATAACGTTTAACCAATTTTCTTTCCTACACAGGTGTGCTTCATCGGTCGGAAGACGAGGAGGACGTCAAAACATTTATCTTGCTAGAGGATGCTGGACTAAAGAAATTGTTACACACGAAATTGGCAAATATCCAATAATATGTGTTTTATATATACGAAGTATAAGAGGTTTTATTGTGCACAAAATGTATTTTAAATAATGCTATGACTTCATCGTTTAGAGCGGTTTTCAATTGACTATCGAAGGTAATTCTCGTTTTGCTTTGGTTTTGCATTACTTCGCTCTGTGATTGGCCAGGAAAACTCGCGCCACTCTTTCAACCAATGGCGGAGAAGCAAAACCAAAACTAATCGTGACTTTCACGCGCGTATTTTCCCGCGCTTTGCGTCGGCTACATGTAATTGCTTCGTCTTCTGAATGGCTCATTGCACTGCTTACTTCTGTTGCGTTTAGTAAGAGTAATTGCTTTGGTTTTGGTTTTACAACACCCAATTGAAAACTGCTCTAACCCCAATTTAACATCTCCCTGTATCTCAGGCTCAAATGTCTAATATGTTACGTTTTATGAACGAAAGGAAAGGCGTGTTTTGTTGTTTATGAATGTGAACAGCAGGGATGAATTTGGATGTATCTTCGTGTTATTTAAGATACTTTTACATCCTATGTCAGTCTTTCATTTTTTTTGGCACTATTTATGAAAATAAGGCAGGTGAAATAACTATAGCTTCTTTGTTTTGTATGAATATGAACTCGAGGAATGAATTATATGGATCCCAGTGCTATTTAACGCCACCAGCATATTGTTGCCTTAATAAAATCAATCAGTTTAAAGAGTGACCAGTTCACTTGATATTAGACTTAAGGATTGAGAAGATAACAAAAACTTGTTTCTCTTTCTAGGACATGCTGTCGGTTTTTTCCACGAACAGTCTCGTCCAGACAGAGATCGCTATGTCAGAATATTCTTGCAAAACGTCATACCCAGTATGTACCGTCTTTAAACCTTTCACAAGAAACACGTTAATTTCTTAAGGGAAGTTACGCTTAAGACGACAGATAAGACACGCATTTCAAAAGCAGGAATAGAGTGCGGTAAAGAAGTAATAGTAATAAAAAGGTCTACTAGTACGAAGATTGTGAAAATGTCTGCATGTCTACTCTGATTTGCACGATTCACTGCGATTCTTATGCAATGTTTGACCTCAACAGCCAAAATTATAAAGTGAGTTTGTGCTACTATAAAAGCACACTTTTTTGTCTTTGTTCTTCACCTTTTATAATGAGCAAAACGTTTTATCACAGAACATACGCACAACTTCAACAAGTTCCCCACATCAGTGATTAATTCCCTTGGATGCCGGTACGATTATAGCAGCATAGTCAGGAGTGCTCGACGGAGCCGATCTGCAAAATAACCGCTCTGCAAGCCGATTTTGGGCTGGCTGGCAAAATGTTTGCTGAAATAAAAATCTTGCTGGCAGTGTTATTTTAACGAAATCTTGCTAGAGTTTGTGTCCGTAATGAGTCTTACTGGCTGACAGGAATCAAAACCCGTCATTTCTGGCAGTTTTTCTTATTTCAATTTTCATGCTGGCTGAGAGTACTGAGGTCGCACTTTTATCTGCGTGAGATCAGTGAAAATAAAGTTGATGAAAAACAAGCTGTCTTAATATCATGGGCTCGTAACGCAACTTTCAAGAGACTCAAGTTAATGAATAGCATGTGCTGTCAGTTGGCGGGGTCAATCGGCATTCTCTTTCAACGGTGGTATAAATACGTTGGGTAACCAGCGCAGCTGCGACGGTGAAAGTTCCACTGACTTCTGGTAAGTTATGTCTCTTCATTTTTAATTCTTTTAATCGATAAATATCATCGTTTTCTGGCTATTAATTCAGTGAGGAAATTTCTCTCCTAAAGTGTTTTCTTGATTCTTAACAACCGTAGCAAGGAGGAGTTACCGTTACTCAGTCATTTTTCTTTTGTCTTTACAGGTATTCATTCTATGGGACTGCTAACTTTCCACAGTGTTGTTCTCTGGACGGTAGCTCGAAAATCTGAGGTGAGGGAATGTAGTTTATTTCCAAATCATTGTAACCAGTCTCTACGTGTGATGTTAGATTGCAAAGTGTTTTTTTACCGTTCGTTTGTTACCGGAAACAGACTGCTCTGAAACGCGCGCGCAGCGCGCAAGGTTAGAGTTTCAAGTGTTTTCCCAATCTGTCGATGTGCAGTCGATTGAGCGGTAACTATTATTACCGAAGTTTTGCTTGTTAAGCAGGGTTTTGTGTGCCGATCGTTCTGATTGATTCCAGCGCAATAGATTAAACTTGATTAAATCCTCGAGTATAAATTTCTTATGACATTTTGCCATTCTCATGATTTCCGTCAAATTGCGCGTGTCGTAACAAAACGCATTTCATAGTGTCAGAAAACGTAATTTTAAGTTTCTAATAGAAGCAGCACAAAATCCTGCGAAAACACATTAAATTTTGTCCCCACCTAAGTGAGCTACGTAGAAGCCTAAGAAAATACATTTTTTTCTCATTGTCTTGGCAAATTTTGGTGCTGTTTCTTCCCTTCAGTCTGACTTCAGTTCCTCTAAGACGTTTGTTTTGGCATGTTCTAGCCTATGGTTTAGTGTGGTGTAGCGTGTCCTGCCGAATGACCATTTTCATGATAATTCCCATATGGCCCATTTGGCTCTTGAACAACAATAAACAATCGAATTAAGGCTCGTGATAATTTATACATGAATCGATTTCTTTTGTGTTTAGATTGGGAAAATGTAAGATTCATCTACATTTACTTTCCCTGTAAGAAATCATCTTTTCCGGCTTTGGCAGATATGTATTACCAACTGTCGCATCTTTCAGGATGTGGTCATTCTGTTAAGATTTTTGCTTCGAATGAAAAACTGTTCAAATCGTGAGATGACTCGGTTTTGTGTGGATATCAAAGATGCCGTATCATTGAATAAGGCCCTTTTATCCCCGGCGTGCTTTTACCGAGCCAAAACCAGAACGTTTGTCTGTACAGTTTATTTCATGATTATGTCGCTACCTCTAATTGCAGAAATCGTGGCTTCACTGACTAGACTGAAAACTGTGAAGACACTATGTGCTAAAACAAACAGGAAAAAGGATTCAGAAAAAAATGTATAGGTTATCTTTCCGCCTAATCGATAAAAAGGAAGGTATCTGGCTTTCATCGCAATTTTCTTTGTTGCCACTCCCCCAGCCCCCTATCTCTACAATGCCAACATCACCATTTACTGCCCTCCTCGCTGTTGCGGCTCCCAGGCAGTAATTTTTTAAATTACCCATCTTGAGTGACAAAATAATACACCGGATTTAGATTTTTACTTCAAAAATTAAATTCATTTTTTTTTGGCACCACACAATAGCACTTGTTGTTTTAGTTGTTTCGTATTTTTCCAAGTATTTCCGGTTGTTACACCCAGTGAAATATTTTTAGCAGTCCAAAACAGGCCTTTTTATTTGCTTTCCCGGGGAGTTTTTTTCAGTCGATTATAATTTTATAGCTTGATTCTTGCGCTTTTTTTGAATTAGAACCAGTGACAGGCAGTCTATACTTGGACCAAGCATATTCAAATGGAATTAGGACACACATTCTTGAAGTAATTCAGCGGTGACACAGGGAGACAGATATGACAGATAGGAAATTATTTTGAGGAAACTTTTCCTGAGGTGGTCTCTGTTCAATGGAGCGCACGGCACTTATCAAAGGAGGTGTGAATTGTTTTCATTTTTAGGTCTTGTTCGTGAAGTTTGAAGAGACATAGTGACATAGTGGCGTTTTATCCCAGATTTGTACTGAGCCTGTTTTCTCTAGGAATTTTTTTCCCAACTGTGCGCAGAGCGCAAGTATTACATGTACGATTTACTGATTCGTTTCTATCGAGCGCGCGGCACCTAACGAAGGCGTGATTTTATTCTCTAGAGCGGATAACACAGTCTTAACGTGAAGTTTGTCATAGTTTTAAACCAAATTCTAACAAACATTGTAGAAGATACAGTGATCAGAATATCCAAATATCTGCACTGTTGCCACACATCATCGAAGGTGTTGTCAAAGTGGTAATACCGGCGACTAATAAAGAACAACCGAGGAACTGCCTGAAGGGGATACGTGTCAAACTAGCTTCATTCATCCGCTGGAAAGTTGATTCCATGCTCAACGAAACGCGGGGTATTTATCTTTGGATATGACTGAAAAAAAATCACGGAGTAGAAATTGGTCCGAATGTTGATGTAATCAGAAGATGAAATTGGAGATCCAGAATGAAACGTCGCAGAAAATAATGTGAAATGACGGTTGGACGCCTAATCAGATGAACAGGATTTAGGTACAACCTCGTTCCCAGGGCTTTTTCCCTCACTTGGGGGCGGGGCGGGAAAAGGCCCGTACATATAGCTGCCACTCAAGACTTGTGCGTGAAAAGTTTTGACGCAAGCAATAGAGCGTTTGAGCTCCGTGGAGTTAAAAAATTTGTTCTCTTCAAGGATTTCAAGGTAGTAGAGTTATACTAGAACATCCTTTCTTCTTATTGCCAACAATCACACCCTCTCTTGGACTTCTCATTCCTATAAACGTTTGGTTATCATTCATAGTTCTGAACGTACAGTTAATTCGACCTTTCCTCTTTTGAAATTTCGAAAATTAACACCCTAATTCATTTTTATTGCCTACTACTACTACTGGGGCGGTAAAACGTGCTGCAGAACACCATTCGTTGGTTGCAGTTAGAGACCGTATACACCACATGCAGTTACCGATCAAGATCTCCTCACCTATTAATTGATGTGATAGCAACTTTCGTTTTAGATTTGGGCCCAGTCGTTCAAAGCACGATTAAGCTAATCCCTGGTTAGAGTGACGTTTGTGTAAAATTTAGTTACCGTTCAATAACATCATATCCAAAAGATTTTCGCCCTTAAGTTTTGACTGGAATTTAACTTGACTTTAAGCGTAAAATTTGATTCACAAACCCTTCTCAACGAGCGAGATGAAAACTTCAGTTAACTCCTAATCCTGGGTTAGCGTTAATCAGCTTTTCGAAACGCCCAGTACTTCAAAAATTGTCTATCTCTGTTACGTTTTATACAGATACGTCATTTTGAAGAGAACGGTGCCGCAAGCACTGGTGACACAAATTAAAGTCACGACTTGTGGAGTGGTACAACGAAGACGTACCAAGAAAAATCAGCAGGGAGGGTGCTGCGAGACCATGATGAAGTCTGTTCAACTTTGGCGGGTTGACTACTACTCAAGAAGGACTAAATATTTTCTTGCGAAACTTTGATGTCAACTTTCTGAAACTTTCGCGATGACGTGTCCATTGACTTAACCAGACTTCTACTGCAAAACTTTGCAATTAACTTTGTGAAACGTATGACGTGCCCATTGACATGACTGGACCTTTGCTCAGCGAAACTTTGCAGTTAATTTTTACGAAACTTTTGTGGTGACGTGTCCACTGACATGACCGGACCTTAGCTGCGAAACTTTGCAACTAACTTTGTGAAACGTTTGCGGTGACGTGTTCATTGACAAGACCGGACCTTTGCTGCGAAACTTTGCAATTAATTTTGTGAAACTTTTGCGGTGACGTGTTCATTGACATGACCGGACCTTTGCTGCGAAACTTTGCAATTTACTTTGTGAAACTTTTGCGGTGACGTGTCCACTGACATGACCGGACCTTTGCTGCGAAACTTTGCAATTAACTTTGTGAAACTTTTGCGGTGACGTGTCCACTGACATGACCGGACCTTTGCTGCGAAACTTTGCAATTAACTTTGTGAAACGTTTGCGGTGACGTGTTCATTGACAAGACCAGACCTTTGCTGCGAAACTTTGCAATTAACTTTGTGAAACTTTTGCGGTGACGTGTTCATTGACATGACCGGACCTTTGCTGCGAAACTTTGCAATTAACTTTGTGAAACTTTTGCGGTGACGTGTCCACTGACATGACCGGACCTTTGCTGCGAAACTTTGCAATTAACTTTGTGAAGCTTTTGCAGTGACGTGTCCACTGACATGACCGGACCTTTGCTGCGAAACTTTACAATTAACTTTGTGAAACTTTTGCGGTGACATGTCCACTGACATGACCGGACCTTTGCTGCGAAACTTTGCAATTAACTTTGTGAAACTTTTGCGGTGACGTGTCTACTGACATGACCGGACCTTTGCTGCGAAACTTTGCAATTAACTTTGTGAAGCTTTTGTGGTGACGTGTCCACTGACATGACCGGACCTTTGCTGCGAAACTTTGCAATTAACTTTGTGAAACGTTTGCGGTGACGTGTTCATTGACAAGACCAGACCTTTGCTGCGAAACTTTGCAATTAACTTTGTGAAACTTTTGCGGTGACGTGTTCATTGACATGACCGGACTTTTGCTGCGAAACTTTGCAATTAACTTTGTGAAACTTTTGCGGTGACGTGTCCACTGACATGACCGGACCTTTGCTGCGAAACTTTGCAATTAACTTTGTGAAACTTTTGCAGTGACGTGTCCACTGACATGACCGGACCTTTGCTGCGAAACTTTACAATTAACTTTGTGAAACTTTTGCGGTGACATGTCCACTGACATGACCGGACCTTTGCTGCGAAACTTTGCAATTAACTTTGTGAAACTTTTGCGGTGACGTGTCTACTGACATGACCGGACCTTTGCTGCGAAACTTTGCAATTAACTTTGTGAAGCTTTTGTGGTGACGTGTCCACTGACATGACCGGACCTTTGCTGCGAAACTTTGCAATTAACTTTGTGAAACTTTTGCGGTGACGTGTTCATTGACAAGACCAGACCTTTGCTGCGAAACTTTGCAATTAATTTTGTGAAACTTTTGCGGTGACGTGTTCATTGACATGACCGGACCTTTGCCGCGAAACTTTGCAATTAATTTTGTGAAACTTTTGCGGTGACGTGTCCACTGACATGACCGGACCTTTGCTGCGAAACTTTGCAATTAACTTTGTGAAACTCGTTGCAGTGACGTGTCCACTGACATGACCGGACCTTTGCTGCGAAACTTTACAATTAACTTTGTGAAACTTTTGCGGTGACGTGTCCACTGACATGACCGGACCTTTGCTGCGAAACTTTGCAATTAACTTTGTGAAACTTTTGCGGTGACGTGTCTACTGACATGACCGGACCTTTGCTGCGAAACTTTGCAATTAACTTTGTGAAGCTTTTACGGTGACGTGTCCACTGACATGACCGGACCTTTGCTGCGAAACTTTGCAATTAACTTTGTGAAACTTTTGCGGTGACGTGTTCATTGACAAGACCAGACCTTTGCTGCGAAACTTTGCAATTAATTTTGTGAAACGTTTGCGGTGACGTGTTCATTGACATGACCGGACCTTTGCTGCGAAACTTTGCAATTAATTTTGTGAAACTTTTGCGGTGAGGTGTCCACTGACATGACCGGACCTTTGCTGCGAAACTTTGCAATTAACTTTGTGAAACTCTTGCAGTGACGTGTCCACTGACATGACCGGACCTTTGCTGCGAAACTTTACAATTAACTTTGTGAAACTTTTGCGGTGACGTGTCCACTGACGTGACCGGACCTTTGCTGCGAAACTTTGCAATTAACTTTGTGAAACTTTTGCGGTGACGTGTCTACTGACATGACCGGACCTTTGCTGAGAAACTTTGCAATTAACTTTGTGAAGCTTTTGTGGTGACGTGTCCACTGACATGACCGGACCTTTGCTGCGAAACTTTGCAATTAACTTTGTGAAACTTTTGCGGTGACGTGTCCACTGACATGACCGGACCTTTGCTGCGAAACTTTGCAATTAACTTTGTGAAACTTTTGTGGTGACGTGTCCACTGACATGACCGGACCTTTGCTGCGAAACTTTTCAATTCACTTTGCGAAACGTATGACGAGTTCACTGACATGACAGGACCTTTGCTGCGAAACTTTGCTATTGACTTTTTGAAACTTTCGTGGTGACGTGTCCACTTACCGTTTTCGTTTTCATAGTTGACTTGAAGGCAGTAGCATATTCCTTTGCTTCTTGCTACTTAATGCCAGGTCTCGTTAACTGGGGAAATTTTTGCTAGACGTGGCCCATTGATAGGTAAGATATCATTTAGAGATTTATAACATTACTTAGTGGTGCACAAATGTGGTACGTATTTACTATACTTGTGAGACAAACCATGCATAACACCTTTTCATCAAAAAGCTGGAAAATGAGGCCGCTATAGCTTCAAGAACGTATCATTTTGGAAATGAAATATAATATTTCAGCACATGTACATTTAACGTAGGACTTAACTCTTTTCTAAGTAAGACTCAGTGACGACATTATTCACGTACATCACTAAAAAAAACATGAAATACAACTTTGCATATGGATCAGACAGGATGGTAACAATACACGATTGTATTTTAAAACTTTGAAATACTAAAATTAAACGCGAAGAAAACAAAACTACACTTATATAATAAACTGATTTGTTTCACTGCGATGTGCGTTCAAACTTTCTTTTTAAAGAAGATTTTAAACTTAATGTCGGCTAGTTTTCGAATAGGAAAACATGACGAAAAAGCCACCCGTGTACCTAACCTGCCTAATACACCACAATAAACAATAACCTTTTTCATAACCTTCTTTTATAACAGAACGACACAAAGATCCGCCTCCGAAGATACAGAGAGAGGTCCTCAGAAGTTCAAGGTGAGTTTGTTTTGTTTTAAAATGCGAAGACGAACATATAACTTAAGGATATGAGGGTCTGGTGGGGTTTCACCGATAGCTGAGAGGTGGCCAAATTATTTAACGTATCGCTGAGATCTGTGTTCGGACAAACGCAACTGATAGCAGAGAAAATACTTAATTATAATTCTTTCTAATAGCTTGAAAATGTCCGAAATTTTAGCTCCTTTGAGATTTTAATCACCCCATCCATACCCTCGCATATGATAAGAGCCAAACAGCGGTAATCAAGGTTCTATGATCTCACCGGCTATTAAATATTTTAGTACACTACTACATTTTCGAGATTCCGATTGGATGAACTCAAACATCTGACTCAAGACTATTCCGCGAATGAAAGCTTTCAAACAATAGTGGCCGTCGGACCAAAACACCCTAATGAATGGTATCCGTTGGCAAAAGTGTGTCTCAATTTAGCTTACAAACAGCCCATCCGCTTAAAAGAGTGGACTAGTTTCATGACACTTACGGCGGGAAACAAAAGATAACAGATTTCTCCAGATTATTTCATCCCACTAGAACTATAATCACAGAAGCAATCAATGTCTCACTGTTGGTTGCTGCCTTATGTTTTATCAGTTATCAGACGTGGAGAGCTGGCTGAATACCTGAGTGACTGAGGCAGACGATATACTGAAGCACTGCAGTTCCAAAACAAGCATTATGTGATAGTTTTTGTGCTTTTATGAAAGTTGACTTGGAGGTGGGAAGAGACCTATTTCTGTCTTAGCCGAAGTACTTCTAAATGTAGGTTACACAAAAAAATCATCCTGCGTTCTAACGTGGTCATCGTGTAGCATAAATGGGGATACATTTGAAGACGGAGAAAACAGTTAGTCCTGCCACCGACGTCAAGAAAACTAAGAAACAAAAATTGATCAATGGCCTTGGGGTGTACCTGTTGAAATCAAAATTTGCTATTAGAAGACAAGCTTCGATTTCCTTAACTCTCCAACATCGTTTCGACAAAAATCTGTGATTCCAACAGGTATACTACCCCAAGGCAAAAAAACTGTTGCGAGCCTCCTTAACGAGCCCATTAGGCGTCATTCGACACACTTTTCTGTTTCCCGCGTTTCCGGGATTTGAAAATTCTTCGATTGACACCGTACATGCACTTCGCATTTTGGTGGATTTTTATCTGCGAGAAGATATGACTTCGGGAAAAAAACTAAAAGTAAACAACATAGGATACAGATAGAAGCCTATTGCCCGTCTTGGGAACGATCTGACATCCGAAATAAACCATTTGACATATAATTGCCCAAAAATTAATTAAAAATCAATACTTAGCTGGCTGGGTATTTTTCCTCCTTACGCGACTGCTGGCTGGCAAACTGGAAAGATTCCACCCGTGCTGGCTGGCATTTCGTGTTTTGTGGCATTTTCAACCTTGCTGGCTCGTTGAAAAACGACAAGCTCGTAGCTGGCTGGGATTTTTATTTCTCAAAAGTTTTGCTTGCTGGCATTGAAGAGCGGTTATTTTTTTCCCAGGAAAGTTAAATATTAATGAAGATTGACAGGGGAACACTCAGCTAGTGTTTAGTACATCGTACGATAAAAATTCTCAGAAAAGGTCGTTGGGTACTCCTGCATAATGCACTATGCGCCCAAGGATTTCACCATGAACGGGAGACCTACAATTTTGCCAAGGAGAAGAGGGGTATGTTGCAACTGTGGCGTTTGTTGACTAGTTTAATTTTCTAGGAAACGAAACAACTGTCAATTCTGTAGGGAATCGTTACTTTTATTTATTGCTAAGACATACAACTGTCATTTGGGTGATGCAATTACCTTATTCTTGAATGAATCAAAAGGATACTGTGTGCCAAGTCCCGAATTGCATTAGTTCAATAATGTTAGTCACCTTTACCAACTGAAAGAAGCAATTAAATTTTTACTGACTTAAAAGTGCCACTGGAAAAATGACAGTTTCGGCAACTTACATTAAGAGCTGCTCCTAAATTAATTAAATTAACGTAGCCTTTACAAAAGCAGAACATAAAGTATAGGAAAGGTTTTGAATGCTATATATAAGTGTGGTTTGTCATATTCCAACTGAAACCGTTACATAAAAGAACCGCAGGCAGTAAGCTTAACGTCCACTAATGTTGGAGGTGTCATGTGCAGCATGAGCTCTTACCTGTATATGGATTTCATTTCTTTGTCTGGGAACGTTAATCTCAGTTCCAAAAGATAAGCGTAACACGTTGAAATTCTCGTTTTACAACTTCACTGGTAAATGCAAACCTTTAGCAAAGAGCCCAAGGACGTGGACCTGAATGACCGGAAGTTAAGAAATTGTATTTGGATGCTATTGCGCATGCCCTAGGGTCCACAACTAGTGGTCCGCGTTCAGGACGCCATAACATGAGGTTTCCCGTTCTGTAGTGAACGTGAGTACTGAGCTTAATTTTTGTTATGTTTTTAAGCTCTCTTGCTCGCTCACTTTGTAGATTTCTTAAAACGTATGGCTCTGTTCGTGGATGTGAGTGTAGGAAGAAGTTATTTCTGAGTTCCCGGATAAAAGAAAACTCAGCTGTTTGTCACGTTGCAGATGTAACTTGTACATTTGAAGTTGTTATGGCGGTATGCCAAGAAGACAAATATAGTCCTTCACATTGTCGCAAATACTGCTCGCACCTGTAGATTGATGGAAGCTGTAGAACGTCAAAATGCGTGGTAGATCTTGCTTTTCGACACGAAACTCATCTTTACTTTCAGCGGCATTCATCAAATCTAAGTTAAATCTGTCGTAGCTTTCGTACGGAAAATCTGGATTTTTTGAACTGAATTTGTCGTAGAGAAGCACAAGCTCTGCGTCCGAAATTTAATTATCGTCGTCGAGAAATGCAAGCAATTCACGAAACACTTTTTAAAGAAACTATCTTCGAAAGAATTTCATGATAATTTTCTTCAATCTCATCCACCCAATGTTAGTTCAGCTCGCTGACGTCCACGTCTTAACCTGCTAAAGTGTTTCTCTGATTTTTATCGCCGCGAACGGCGGTCTCGTCTCAGTTCCCAAACTGCCAGAGATGTCTACGTCCACGTTCTCGTCCTCTTTGCTTAAGGTCCCTAATATGTTTGAATACTCTGGGATTCTTAGTGACTATGGCGTGATTTAGCGCGCTCATTCGCGCTTACATTGGGAACACGGCGTATTTGTCTTGATATTGAGCTTTGTCAGCCGAAATTTTCCCTTTGTCGCCGTGTTGCAAAGAAACGAGTACGGTGACCACTTTTTATTGTTGTTATTTACTCGTAATAGGGACGCGAAAAACATATTTTAAGGAAAAAGAAAAGTTTAATAGTAGAAGTTGGTGTATTTATATATATTTAACATGAAAAATTCTGTATTTGGAGCCAGGGAAGAGTATGAGATTATGACGTAGTGGTCGAATTTCCTTACATTATTCAGTTACAAGATTGGGCAATTTGAAATCACTATACAGAAAGAGTACAGCCCAGAAAATCAATTAGGCTCTAAGTTTCACTACTATTCATTGCCTTGCTACAGAATAACAGGTAGTTTAAGTTTCGAACATTTCTCGGGGAACTCCGTAAAAAACACACTTAGAATAACGGGCATACAGGGCGAAAACAAGCACGCTGATCCTGTGCATGGCTATACATTGTGCAAAGTTTGAAAAATTCTGGAAAGTACGTCATTTTGAAGGGAATTACCTTAAGTAACATCCTACACACACTTCCAAGACGTTTTGCGAATGTTGAAAATTGAAGTCAGTTCAGATTTATGGAACTATTCATGTCCTAATTCACAAGGCTAAAATGTCATTGTTCTGACGACAAATTCTATTGAAATCCAGGTGACGATTGGCCAGAGAAGAGGTCTAAGCCGTGG
>JAEMWC010000739.1:80000-87500 GCA_016490735.1 Pachyseris speciosa
CTTTCATTTCTTTAGACTTCCATTTGTCGCGCTTCCTTTTTGATGACACGTTTCGACGACCTCATGTCATCATTGTCGAATGTGAAGAAAAAAAATATAGGAAAACTATTTTTCGATTATTCCGTAGAACAGTGCTCGATACGTTAAAGTAGGGCACAATATATTGAAAAATAGAAGAAAAGCTACTCTTTTATCCCTACAAGCCTGTTTCGTGTTGCTCACTGTCGTGATAAGTAACCATCAAAACTCCACAGTAATGGGCGAGTACAAAACAGACTTTAATTCTAAATCAGCAACAGCCGTGCCCGCCGAATCAATACAATACTCCTAGCCATATGACACCCGTAGGTCACTCGATATGGTTACATAAAACTCGTGATTGAGAGCACGTGGCAGAGTAACACAACATCGCGACATCTCCCTCTTCAAAGAAGATTACTATCCTAAACAGAAACAAACAAATAAAAAAAGGGTTCAAACGTTCAGTGTTCATGTGAGTCTCAGTACATTTGGTAATCCTGATGCCAAACAGGTGGTAACCTTCTGCGGTCTGATCGGCGCGGATGCATCTCCAGTGGCTCTTCTCCTCAGGTCCGGTGGCAGGTTCCGGTCCGGGTGGGGCTTCCGAAAGGTCAGGCCCAGTCTCCGCTTCTGTAGGGTTTTGACTGAATTCCAGTTGCTCAGGCTCACGGTATACTGGATTCAATGGAGGGGGCATTTCAGGCGTCAGTCGCAATTGTCGACGGTTGCGACGGTAGTGCCTACCGCATACTTCTACTTCATACGACCTATTCTTCAGAACTCGGGTGCAAGTCCCAGGCCCATTCCTGCCTCCCAGGTAGTCTCATTCGGATAGTCTGACCACATTTCAAGGTTCTAATGGGCGACACTTCTTGTTGTACTGGCGCACTTGTCTTGACTTGCGATCGGATAGTTTGGCGGCGGTGTCCTTGTAAGATGGGTGAACAAGGAGATTTCATGTGTGGGCAGCAAAGTTCGAGTACGGCGTCCCATTAACCTCTGCACTGGCGATGTTCCAATACCTTCTGTTGGGGTGTTACGCCAATCTAGGAGGGCTAACAGGGGATCCTGCCCATCTGCTTTCGCTTTCTTCATTAAGCTCTTGCAAGTCTTCACCGCGTTTTCAGCACGACCATTTGACTGGGGGTAGTAGGGACTCGAAGTCCGATGCTCAAATTGCCACTCCTTCGCAAATACGCTGAATGCCGATGATGTAAACTGAGTTCCGTTATCGGTTACAAGCACGTCTGGTATCCCATGTCGCGAAACTGGACTTTGCATGCAGTAATGATCTCATAGACGTGGCCTCTTTAACTTCCTGGACTTCGAAGAAACCGCTCCAGTAATCCACTAGAATTAAAAATTGTTGCTGTCCCAGTTCAAACATGTCTGCACCAAGAATCGACCATGGCCGAGGTGGGACTGGATAAGGTTGCATGGGCTCGCGGCATTGGTCTGGTTTTTGGGCTTGGCAGATGGAACACTTGGTAATGAAATCCCTTACTTCGGCATTCATGAGGGCCAATATAGTACTTCTCTGGCGCGCCGCAGACATCCTTCGATGCCAATGTGTGATCTGTGAATTGTGTTTCAACATTTCTTTCCTCATGGATGTAGGTACTACCAGCCGTTCGCCCAGGAAGACTAATCCGTTGTCTTCTACCAGTTCGCTTCTCTTGTCGTAATACGGTGTTAATTCGCGGTTACACTGTTTCTTTGAGGGTGCCCATCCACTTCTTATGGTTGCGATAAGACTTTGCAAGACTGGATCTTTTGCTGTCTCCAATCGGAACTCGGCAATCTTGTACGGTGCAATGGCGAGGTTTCCATGGTCAAAGCGCACAGACCAGACCTGTGTCATGCCGGGATGACTCGGTTGTGTTTCGGTACGCTCGACTAAGAGCATCAGATATCCACATTAGTTCCCCTTTTTGTACTGGACATCCAAAGTATAATTCTGAAGGGCCATTAACATCCGCTGGAGTCTCTTTGGTGACTTGTGAATTGGTTTGCTAAAAACCGCTTTCAGTGGTTCGTGGTCGGACTCGATGTGGACAACCTCGCGTCCAAGTATGTACTGATCGAACTTGTTAGTTGACCACACAATTGCTAGTAATTCTTTTTCAATTGGCATAACGAGTTTCCGTGTCAGTAAGCGCCCTGGAGGCATAGGCGATGGGCTGTCCGTTCTGCATTAGTACAGCACCCAGACCAGTCTCGCTGGCGTCGCATTGGATTGTGACATCTTCCTTGATATCGTAGTACTTCAGGACAGGGGCTTCGGCCAAGTACTGTTTTACTGTGGTGAACGCTTGCTGGTGCTGCAGTAACCAGCACCACTCCACTTCCTTGTCTTCGAGTCTTCGCAACGGTTGAGTCATGTCGGACAAAAGAGCAAGAATTTGGCCAGATAATTGACCATGCCAAGAAACCTCTTAAGGCCTTTAACATCGGTGGGTGGCATAGCTAAAATGCTTCCACTTTGGCAGGGTCAGCCTTCAGGCCCTCAGGAGTTAGGAGATGTCCCATAAACCGCACTTCGGTTTGTGCTCGTTTCATCTTGTCTTTGTTGAGCTTCAGATTCCACTCCCGACATTTCTGAAAGAAAGCACGTTCATGCCTTTCGAGGCTGGTGTTGACCTCCTCGTCTGACTCACCAAAACCAGCGATTAGAAAATCATCCGCGATGACTTCAACACCCTCTAGGTCTTCTACAAATTCATGCATACGTCGCTGCCAGACTTCAGGGGCACTGGAGATGCCAAATGGCATGCGCGTCCACCGATATCGTCCAAAGGGCGAGTTGAAGGTTGTCAGGTAACTTGAGGCATCGTCTAAAACAATTTGGTGGAAACCATCCTTCGCGTCGCAGAGAGTAAACTTCTTGGCACCTGCTAGTCGGTGGCAACTTCTTCGATGGTGGGCAGCTGATAATGTTCTCGACGTATTGCGCGGTTTAGGTCCCTCGGATCAATGCAAATGCGGACCTTGTTGGGCTTCACAATGGCCAGCATGCTCGATACCCACTCGGTCGGTTCAGTGACTGGCACAATTACTTTGCGATCAACCAGTTCGTCTAGCTTGGTTTTGATGCGAGGTCGCAAGGCTACTGGCACTCGTCTCGGGGCGTGAACCACGGGTTGTACAGTTTCGTCTACTACGATCTTGTAATTTCCGGGTAGGGCGCCTAATCCCTCAAATACATCGTCAAACTCTTTGTGTGTCTTAACTTTTAAAGCCAGTACATCGCAGTTGTGTAGGCTCACAAATCCCAGGGTAATGCTTGTGTTTAATGACAGGATCGGCTGGTAGTCACCATCGATAATGTTGAATTCGAGTGAGTTACGCTTTCCATCAGACCAGACAGGGAGATTTGCTTTGCCAGCAATTCTGCGATGTTCTCCTGTGTACGAGACAATCTCTTTGTTGCAGGGTTTAAGGCGCTGTAGGTGTGTGTCCCCTGTGATTTGCTTGTATATTCCTGCTGGGAGAATGTCACACTGAGATCCAGTGTCTATTTGAAACTGGACTTCGGACTTAGGGTCTGGCATTAAAATTTGGAGCTTGATCACAGCCATCTGTGCCTGGGGTTTGTCCTTCTCAGAAAGGGAACTTATGTAGTACGGGTCCTCTTCGGTGTCGGGAAATGAAGTAATAGTTGAGACTCTAGGCTTCCTTCCTCGTGACTGCGCGCGACATTTTTGAGCAAAGTGATTCATGTTTCCACAATGGAAACATGTTCTTCCATATGCGGGACAATTTCGTCCGTGAACCATTCCACAATTTCCACATTCCTTAGTCGCTCTTCTTGTAGCCGGCTTGATAGATTTTTCGTCTTCAACTTGAACCGCGGGACCGAATTTCTTCAGAGCGTTGACCAACGTGTCTCCTCCAGACATCTGTTTCACTTGCTGTTGGGTCTGTTCCGAGGATTTGATTATGTCAACCGCTTGCTGCAAAGATAAATCGTTCAAACGTAGAAGGCGCTCACGCACGCGATCGTCACGTATGCCTAACACGAGGCGGTCACGCAAGATTTCATCCGGTGTGATAGTATCATGAGCACAGTTTCGGGCAAACGTTCGCAATTCTGTAAGATAAGTAGAAACATTTTCGCCAGCTTCTTGGTTTCTATTGTTGAAACGATAACGTTCGTAGATTACCTGCGTTCTGGGGGCGCAAAACTGATCGAACTTTTGCAGAACCAAAGCGATGTCATCTTGGTTTTCTCCCTCGTTCCAAGTGAATGTGTCATGAGCTTTAACGCCGTCCTCGCCGATGACGCTCAGTAGAGTAGACACCCGGACGATACCTTCCTGTTTGTTTACGCCAGTTGCAATTTCGTATCGTTTCCAAGCTTGTTTCCATGTTCTCCACGACGATGCCAAATTGTCATCAAAGGTTAGCGCTTTCGGTGGGGGCAAGTTTGATGGTGGCATAAAAATTTGCGCTTGAACAGCTTGCGCAGCTGCTTGTCCGCCTTGTTCTGTAACCGACATTCTTTAGGCGTGAGTTAATTCCGCTAGTGACACCATGTCGTGATAAGTAACCATCAAAACTCCACAGTAATGGGCGAGTACAAAACAGACTTTAATTCTAAATCAGCAACAGCCGTGCCCGCCGAATCAATACAATACTCCTAGCCATATGACACCCGTAGGTCACTCGATATGGTTACATAAAACTCGTGATTGAGAGCACGTGGCAGAGTAACACAACATCGCGACACTCACTCTTCAGGGGATTTTAATGACAAGAATATTCATAACCGTCGTTCTTGTACTATAAGATTTATATAAGCGATGATGCGGTTAATTCAAATGATTAACTATTTAGTTGTTGCGTAGCAACGCTTTGTTCCTGTGGCGGCAAGAAGATACAAGTTCATTGCGTTTCTTAAGTGATCAGGTGAGTGATGACAAATCAGGTCGGCAGATTATTAAAAATTTCATCTTTTACTTGAGCTATTGTAGGATGAGCTTGATGAAGTGATACGCCATGAGATAAAGTGGTCGATGTTCTTGTCTTTAAGAGACCAGATATGTTTGCTGAGTTCGGTGGAGTTTCTGTGTTTTGCGTGACGGAATGATGCAGTGTGGTTCCTATATCTTGTCTTGAAGTCGTTTTCTGTGAGTCCGATGTACGTTTCAGAAGTGTTATTGTCCTTACGTATGACGGTTGCTTGGTAGATGACTGATGATTGGACGCAGTTTCCGTTAAGTGGGCACGCGTTCTTTTGTCGGCAGTTGCATGTTAACCGCAGACCGGTTAGCTCAGTGGTAGAGCACCGGACTACCATGCGGGAGGTCGCGGGTTCTAACCCCGGCCGGACCAACACTCAGGGTCTTTAAATAATTTAGGAGAAATGCTGCCTTTGAAATGACATCTGCAAATGGTTAGACTTTCTAGTCTTCTCGGATAAGGACGATAAATCGTAGACCCCGTCTCACGGTACTTTCACTTAATCTGATTCTGTGGGACGTGAAAAAACCACTAGGGACGTAACAAAACTCTGGGTGTGACCACCCCTAGTGTCTGTCCTAGATATCTACATTACGGGGGCACTCATTAGTTTCTTCATTAATTGTAAACTGCGCAAGCAGTCTGGTCAAGTCCCCGGCCAGTGATGTAAACTATCCCTGAAAAGCCCCGATTGGGAGAGGATAAGTATCTCTGTATCTGTATCTGTATGTTTTGTGTCAATTGCGTTGTTTGCGGCTTCATCGGTGTGTACAGGTGGATTAAAAATGCGTTTGTTGTGATTGTCGATAATTTGTTTAGTGTTATTCATGCAGCTGTAGCTGATCGTGACGGTATTGCGACTGAAGATTTTTCTTAGCT
Source organism: Pachyseris speciosa (assembly GCA_016490735.1). Taxonomy (NCBI): domain Eukaryota; kingdom Metazoa; phylum Cnidaria; class Anthozoa; order Scleractinia; family Pachyseridae; genus Pachyseris; species Pachyseris speciosa. The sequence goes on from JAEMWC010000739.1 coordinate 85,863, forward strand.
TGTGGTCTTTAGGAAAGTGTTTTTCTGCTAGGGTGAGGAATCTGTGCCCGATATTGCGTTGACGTTTTTGCTGAATGGGGGGTTGTACCAGAAAATGTTGTTTCGTTGTCTGTTTTTCTTTTTGGCAGTCGTAGTTGGTTCGTAGTGAAGAGTGTAGTGTTATCTGTTCTCGTCGAGTGATCTTTGGTATGGAGGGGCGGCTTGGTCGAATGATGCTTTGTCCGATGAAAGGGATGACAGTCGTTTGTTTATACCGGCGGGAATGTTCCCGCCGTTGGAGTTTCTGTGTTTTGCGTGACGGAATGATGCAGTGTGGTTCCTGTATCCTGTCTTGAAGTCGTTTTCTGTGAGTCCGACGTACGTTTCAGAAGTGTTACTGTCCTTACGTTTGACGGTTGCTTGGTAGATGACTGATGATTGGAGGCAGTTTCCGTTAAGTGGGCACATGTTCTTTTGTCGGCAGTTGCATGTTCTGTTGTCAATTGCGTTGTTTGTGGCTTCATCGGTGTGTACGGGTGGATTCAAAATGCGTTTGTTGAGATTGTCGATAATTTGTTTAGTGTTATTAATGCAGTTGTAGCTGATCTTGACGGTATTGCGAACGCGTGCCCACTTAACTTCAAGACAAGATACAGGAACCTCACTGCATCATTCCTTCACGCAAAAACACAGAAACTCCACTGAACTTAGCAATCACATCTGTTCTCTTAAAGACGAGAACATTGACCGCTTTATCTCATGGCCTATCATTTCGTTTAGTTCAACCTACAATACAGGGTCGTAACGAGGTATATTTTCCCATCTCTGATCCCATTTATTGACCCAAAATTTTGATCCCTGATCCCCAAATGTGGCAACGTCTGATCCCTGATCCCTCTAAAATTTTCTGATCCCATGACGCAATTCCTAATTGGTTTTTGCGTCCGGACTATTTGCAAGTTAAAGTTAAGGGTGCTTACCTTCCTTTAATCTTGCTCGTTGCTTCTTCACGAAGGAGTCGGAGTTGTCTTCGTAGGCATATTCGTAAGCATATTATAGAAAGCGAAACTTCCCTCTTATGTTTAAGTAATAATATCATCAAACCAGCTTTGTATAGAATAGCTTTCATGATCAGACAGAAAACAAATCTTTCACGATTTGAATTTTGAGTTGCCAGAACAAATTTCAAAACTATAACTTTCCTAATCATAAAAATTTCAATTTCCTCGATTGTGATTGGTTTAAAAAAACTCCTATTTTCCACTAATTCACTTGCCAAGTTGTTATCGGACAGTTTGTTATTGGACACTTTGCTATTGGACAGCTTGTTATCGGACAGTTCAATAAGCCAATCACATTCAAAGTAGTATTTTAAATCAGCCAATCACATTCAAAGTCGTAGTTTAAATCAACCAATCACAACCTTGGTTACAATCACCATACATTTTGATTGAAGTCAATTTTAGAGCGACATTAAAAATTTACGCTTCCTTTTTCAGTCTTTTAATACAAAATTCCCCTCCCTTTTATAACTTGGCTCTTCTTCTTTTCTCGAAATTGTAATTTTTATGATTAATTGGTAATAAGACTTCGTGTCGTCCCATTCGGTCTGTACTCATACTCGTGATAAACAAATCAGACTCCCGCTGCGCGGTCGTC
>JAEMWC010000739.1:95000-210000 GCA_016490735.1 Pachyseris speciosa
TTAAAATTTTCGCAATATGCTTTTTTCTAGCGCGGTTGTTTTGAAACGCGAGTGAAGCGAATCATAGTGAATTTCAACCCTGTTTTTGGCTTGCAAAATTGACGGCGGGGCTTGCAACGGTTTTCCTCGTTTTTCTCGGAAACGAACGGATCTTTCGAACAAAAAACTGCATAGCGTTTGTGTACTTACTTAGGTCTACCAGTATGCAAAAGAAGAGCGATTTTGATTTTTTGAGCCTTGCCACGAATCGGCGATTTTGGTCGATTTTTGCATGGATTCGCTCTTAATAAGAATTCTAGAAATAGGGTAACGATAATACTTAGAAGCTCCGAAATAAAATGGTAACACTGATGCGAGGAATCCCAAATCTTTACTCATTTCTGCTGTCTTTGGCTTTGGTTTTTACTTCTTAAGATGATGGATCGTTCAAAATTCAAGTTTCACAAATTTCAATCCAAGACTAAGAACTGGTGTAGATTTGATTTTTCACATCAATCCGATTAAGGGAATTTTGACAAAAACCTGATTGAAAACGTTATGTTTAGTCTTCAGAAAACTGTATTTCAACAAATGCGCATGCGCAGCCTCCGTGTACGCAGTTGCGTGCCATATGGAGAACTCATAGATACTTTATTTGTTTATTCACGCTAAAATCTTCAGTATCGCGGTATCGAACCGACTGTGCATGCGTGGAAGGAAGTAGATTCAAATTGCTCAGTTGGAGTTTAAATTCAAGAGGTGAAGGGTCTACATGTATATATAAAAGATATCTGGTCAGTATTCTCCCAGACCCACTGCACCCAGCTTCAAACCGTATTCTGCTTGTAGGCTATTCGTTGACGTGTGAGAAGCCGTCTTCTTCCGCATTAACATCTTCCTGTTCCTCACCGTCACTGTCCTCTGAATCACCATCCACGTTGCTAATTATTTTTACGACACGTTACACTTAACAATTGATTCAAAATCACAGTAATAAACTTCTTTTCACTGTCCCATGGAAATGTGGTTAAATTTTTAGTAGCGAGCAGAGAAGGAGCCGTCTAAATTAAAAACAAGATTTCCCACTTTAAACAACGAAACTTCCACACTGCCACACTTCCATCCTTCCATATTTCCGTATACTTCCACAATTCCACACTACCAATGCACACTTTACACTTTCAAACTTCCAAATTGCTACACTGTCACATTTCAACACTTCCACACTACCGCACTCAGTGCCAAACTGCCACACAGCCCCACTTCCACACTAACACGCTGCCACACTTCCACACGTAGAAGAAAATTATGTCAGTCATGAAGGTGTATTTAATTATGCAATGCGATGGTAAGACTAACTGACTGGCTATTTTTTCATTCCATTCTGATCACGCGTTCTGTATTCTTCTTCCCGAAGAAAAAGCTGAAAACGTTGCTGAACACTGACTGATAATAGTTTACTTTTAAGTAAACCGCAACAACGGCTCTTCAGTGAGATTATTTTATTATTATGCCCACAGTTGTTCCACAGCATTGTAGATACATATAAAACGTATGTTACGCTGAATACATCGAATACATATATTACAGAACCTACACAACCGTCAAACTAATAAAAAACTGCAATGAACTGTACCGACCTACTTCTGGAGCGTCTTCAACAATGGAGAATAATGGCCCTGTGATCGCTCCTGAGAACACTGAGGAATAGGAACGTTACCTGGAAACTTATGCTCAGCAATTGCAAAGTATCAGGAAAACCACCATTCCGCCGATCGCAACTTTTCTTCATCCGTTTCCCCGGCATGCCTCAAAAGAGTACGTTGAAACCACAGACCGCATGTAGCAGCTCGATTTCTCAGCTAGTCGAAGTTCACCACAGACGTGAAAATTAATTGATTGCGTGGCGGGCAAAAAGAAGCCGAGAAAATTAAAATTCATGAAAAGAGGTTTAAATTTCCATACAAAGCGTGCATTTTTTTCTTTTTCTTCTAGGCTGCTATCAGAGTACGATCCCTGATCCCTTAAAAAGTACTGATCCCTATCCCATGACTTGTGATCCCAGATCCCGGGATTGTGATCCCTGATCCCAGGGCTGTGATCCCTGATCCCAGGGCTGTGATCCCTGATCCCATATACTTCGTTACGACCCTGTACAATAGCTCAAGTAAAAGAGAAATTTTTAATAATCTGCCGACCTGATTTGTCATCACTTAACAAACGTAATGAACTTGTATCTTCTTGCCGCCACAGGAACAAAGCGTTGCTACGCAACAACTAAACATTTAATCATTTGAAATAACCTAGTCATCGATAATGTATAATAATGACTGTTTATTAAAACTCATTGCAGCAATATACACAATATAAGGCTGAATTACAGAGCCTATGTACAGTATTATATCATACTAGAGTAAAAATACAATAAATACTAAGATAAACTTACTAGAACTAAATTATGAATAAATCAGTACAAGTCACTAGATGTACTTACAAGTGACGAACTCTTGCGTGCGCTTAGTTCTACAAGAGGAACGCGTGGTACGGCTAACGCCAGTTCTGAGATTGTAATTATGTACCGACTCCTCCCGTTTGGGGAGCATAAGGTGCAAGGGGTGGTTCTCATTCCGGAGTCTATCAATATAAACCTGGCACAGATGGGCGCGCCTCTCGCTTAATGTTGTTCGATTGAGTGTATTTAATGCTTCATTGTAATTCATTAACGGAAAAATGATGCGCATGGCCCTTTTCTGAATTCTCTCGTTCTCATAGGATAGAAAATATGGTATATTTTGCCACACAGGGGCAGCGTATTCTAGAGCAGGACGTACAACAGTTGTATAAACCTTTGCTAGAGAAGCTGGAGGTGCACCTCATTGCTTAAGGACCCTTAAAGAGTAAAGTTTCTTGTTTCCCTTTTTCACAATATGTTCAACATGATGGTTCCATTTCAGGTCATGACTTAAATAAACACCTAGTAACTTATATGACAAGACTTCCTCAGTTGAATTACCACCAATTAGAATGGGATTCACAATGAAATTATGATTGCTCATAAAATTGATTAGCATTTTCCTGCACTTAGTAGGATTCAATTTCATTCTATGATCTTCAGAAAAGGCGTAAATATGATTTGTAGCAAAGTTGAGCAAACTGACACTGTTCCCAGGTATTATTTCAAGGGCTGTTGTATCATCAACAAACTTAATTCTAAGATTCCATGAGCGCAATAAATTATTTGTCATGATCGTAAACAAGATGACTCCTAGCTTGGTACCTTGTGGTATACCACCCTTGGGAGTTTTCCACTCAGATATAACGTTCTCAATCCTCACAGCTTGAGATCTGTTACACAGAAACGCTGTTATACAGTTTACCAGAACAGGGTGCACATGCATCTTCCTTAGCTCCTCAACCAGTACAGTGTGGTCAATCATATCAAAACCCTTAAAGTAGTCAGCAAAAAAACAGCCTAGCACCACAGGTCCCTGTATCCACTGCCTCATACACCTTCTGCAGCAAATAGACTAACGCGTCGGTGGTGGAATGCCCTGCACGTGCAAAACTGACGTGGGTCGATCTGATGAGACACTTGTGTGATCAAGCGGTCCGCGTAAATCCTTCAAGTACCTTAGCTGCAAGGACATGGGACCAGTCCTTCTCTAACATCCATCAGGCGCTTTCTCTCATATCTCTGATCCTCACTTTTCTATTCGTACGAGAGTTCAGGGAGGAAGTCAAAGGTCTAGCATGGATGGTAAAGTGATCCGAGGCACCAATCTTTGATAGTTGGGAAAGGCCGAATAATTTAGGCATATTAGTCAGAAACCAGTTCAAGTAAATCGTATAGTATAAGAACGACGGTTATGAATATTCTTGCCATTAAAATCCCCTGAAGAGTGAGCAATCACGAAACAGGCATGTAGGGATAAAAAATTAGTTTTTTTTTCTATTTTTCAATATATATATATATATATATATATATATATATATATATATATATATATATATATATATATATATATATATATAGTTTAAAGTAGACCAAAGACGGACAACTTCTAAGTGAGAATTAAATTGAAAGAAAAATTCTTATGCCCTGAGCGCGATTTGAACCCACGTCCCCCAGACACTAGTCGGGTGTGATCACCACTAAACTACCAGGACAACCATGCTGGCAACACAGCTGATTCAAGTAGTGAATGGGACTATTACGTGGGACTCCTGGGATGCTATTTTTTCTTTCAATCAGATGGCGCTGGATCAACAAGTGATTCACAGGTGGACAAGAGCAAACAAATACAATTTATAGACAAGTTAAATTCTCTTTAGCCAACAGCGCATCTATTGCCCCCAGGAGGATCAACAAGTGATTCACAGTCCAAGCTTTGGTGAAATATTACTAGAAAGTTTAAAGTAGACCAAAGACGGACAACTTCTAAGTGACAATTAAATTGAAAGAAAAATTCTTACTTTCTATTAATATTTCACCAAAACACACACTCTCTCTCTCTCTCTCTCTCTCTCTCTCTCTCTCTCTCTCTATATATATATATATATAATTATAATCCAAGAGGTAGGTTATTTAAGCATTTACTGCAACTCTGAATTTCATGCTTCTTGCGAAGCAATCATCAGGCAACTGCCAGAAATAACGGTTACAATCACAGAAATTTGAAATACAGAACAATGCATACATTACATACTAGGCGTGTCGCGTCACGCGGGGTCGTTATCGCTAATTACATAATGACATTTCTTAACAGAACATTTACTGTGGTCATCACTAGTATACGGGGGACGTGGGTTCAAATCCCGCTCAGGGCAAATTTTCTTTCAAATATATATATATATATATATATTTATATATATATTTGAATGAAGGTTGGCTTACCAACGGTGATGCCGCTTGGAAGAAGGATCCGAAGGATACTACACGCTTTATTAAAAATCATCAGGCAACTGCCAGAAATAACGGTTACAATCACAGAAATTTGAAATACAGAACAATGCATACATTACATACTAGGCGTGTCGCGTCACGCGGGTCGTTATCGCTAATTACATAATGACATTTCTTAACAGAACATTTACTGTGGTCATCACTAGTATACGGGGGACGTACATTACATACTAGGCGTGTCGCGTCACGCGGGTCGTTATCGCTAATTACATAATGACATTTCTTAACAGAACATTTACTGTGGTCATCACTAGTATACGGGGGACGTGGGTTCAAATCCCGCTCAGGGCAAATTTTCTTTCAAATATATATATATATATATATATTTATATATATATTTGAATGAAGGTTGGCTTACCAACGGTGATGCCGCTTGGAAGAAGGATCCGAAGGATACTACACGCTTTATTAAAAAAAATTATAGTTTGTGTTTATAGAGCAAACAGCGAACTTCTTCGGTGGTCAAACACTTTAATTAGACGTTTCATCCTTCGGGATTCTTCAGTAAAAGCGTTTACAGGATTAAAAATACTTGGAATAAAAAATTCTAGATCTTGGGTCTTAAATAGTCTAAAAAAAATAACAAAACAACTGAGATAACAAATAAAAACAATAAAAATTAACAGTGTAAAACGAAAAAGCCCTAGCTGTCTAGGGTATTACGTAACAGTTTGAAAAAGAAAAGAAATATATAATGTAACAAAATCTCAAATCAAAGTCTTTGAACAATGGCGTTTTCTAGCTCACAATATCATTTTGTAAAAGGATCCGAAAAGAAAGGCCTTTGAATTGTTAGTAACAAAATCCTTATTAACGGTCCCTGAACTCCAGCATTGTGAGTCATCTCAGCCATGTAACAAAATCCTTGACTGAGCCTTTGAACAATATATCTAATGAATTATCTTAAGAATAAAAAGCTAAAAACCTATTTGCCGACACAAAAAGGAGAACACTTGTGGGTGATAAAAATGAAGTGTTAATTGTATCTAATTCTATTCCTGGAGTTGAACTCTGATCTTTTATTCAAACCGTAAGGATGAAGGGTGCAAAGTTGTGCACTCCAAAAGGCTTCTCTTGTAAGCAGGCGATTGCCGAGGCTACTGTGATCACTAAGATTGCAAATTCGTTCAATGATGACGAAATCAAAATCAGACAAAACATGCTTCTCCTTGTTGAAGTGTATCGCTACTTCAGAAGTGTTCTTATTTGTGTTCATGGCTCACTTATGGTTCCGAAATCTAACTTTAAACCCGTTGGTTGTGGATCCTACATACCTATACCTATATTTCGGCCACGTTTACCGGCCTTCATCAGGGTGAATGGCCGCTACATACGTCACACACCACTACATTCCAAATTTGAAATTACTCAAGCAAGCAAAGCGCGCGCGCGCGCGTCCTTGTAACAGTACTAGAAGGTACACGTAAAACAATGGAAACTCAGCGCGCATTAATCCTATTACTCCTATTTTGACTGAAAAAGAAGTCACTTTCATTCAATCCTTGAGGCTTAATAGTCCCAAACCTATAGGCTCACTGTCCCTCTTTGTCCAAAAGTGACGACTCATCGGCTACTCTGTCAATCAGCTGGACTGAGACGTCTTCCAGTCTATGATGTCCTGGACTGAAGAAATGCCGGTACACCAGATCGTCCTTCCCCCTGGTTAGCAATGGAGAGCCCTGAATGTGCTCTCAGGCGAGATTTGTGGTTGTTGAATCTTAATCTAAACTTGGTAGTCGTAGAACCTACATATTGTTTCTGACAAACTTTGCACGATTTTAAATACACAACGTTAGTACTATTACAATTTAACTGATAATTAACAGAATAGCCTTTTCCAGTGCTTTTTGAACTAAACCTATCGCCCGGTTTTAGAAACTTGCATATTTGACAACGTCTATTGTCGCATTAATGCGACGTTGTAAAGTATGTATTTATAAAGAAACTGTAAACTTCTGTGTCGAATGAAGATACTAAAAACAATGAAAAACGAATGTCTTCTGTTACTTTGCTTCTGCGCTACGCGTTTCACCGCTGTTGCGGCTCTTCGGGCATAGCAAAGTGTGTTTATTGACTTATTGCGTCACAAATGTAATTGTAATTACAATTATAATGGCTATTGTAATTCTAAGCGCGCGCGAGCAATTAGCGTAATTTGAAATCATTAAGAACGGGTTTATACTTCAAAAGAAAAAACCTCTTTTTGTTCTTTCTCATGCCATCTGAGGGGCTGAGAATCTTATAAAACGGAAAGATAGTGAACTGAGGTTTCAATCTCGCAGCACATTCATCAGGCATACGTGTGTGCGGGTCTCTAATTTGCTGTTTATGAACTGTTTCTATGGCCTTTCAAAGATACATAAAAGCAAGATCATTTGTCAGGAAGCTAAAGTCCAAAAGAAACCATACATCAGAGTTCTTAGGCCAGCAGATCTCATATTCAGGCCCATAGTAGCTGGTCCTAGATGTCCAACGAGTAGACTCAGTAACTTTGTAGACATCCTTATCAAGCCGTTTACTTTACATGTCCAAAGTTATCTGAGGGACACTATCGATTTCCTCAATTACTTACCAAAGACAGTACCTGAAAGTACAATATTAGTCTCCTTTGACGTTACCAGCTTGTACACAAACATTAACCACGAACTCGGTTTAAAGGCCATGGAATACTGGATCAATAAACACCCAGGGAGCCTTAACTCACGTTTGAGCAAAGAATTCCATCGTTTTAATATTGACAAACAATCCTTTTACCTTTGATGATAGAATATTTCTTCAAATGAAAGGTACTGCAATGGGAACGAAAATGGCTCCCAGTTATGCAACTCTTGTTCTCGGATATTTCGAGAACGAATTATACAGCCAGGTCTCTAATAAAAGGGGAGAAGAAACGTAAATGCGTCAACATTTTCTTGGACAAGAAAGGACAAGAAAGGACAAGAAAGGAAATTATAGAAACTGGTTTTGTTTTTTCTTTGTTTGTTTTTTTATTTAGTCAAGCTTACTCATCAATGTCCTCCAAAGGCCTCAGTCTCTTCCATCGTGGCACCTCTTCGGTTGGCAACACTTCGCTTCGTTTTCCTTTCCTTTTCTCTTTAACTCTTTCTGTTTGGATAGGAGGACTTCCCTTGCCTTCTCAAATACGAGGTCATTCATGATACTGGCAGAGTAGTTGTTCGTCTTCAGATGTCGCTGAAAACTGGCCAATAGACTTCGAAGCAAAGAACAATCACAATCTTGGTTCTGTCCGAAATGACTGAAAACTCGCAAGAGTATTCTTTCAACTCCGTTGCCGGAATGGCTTCAACTTTTCTTATTTCATCCTTAAGCCCCGTTTAAACGATAATGAACTATCACGCGCGTTTGAACCACAAACTATCATGCACTATCATCGGCTATCATCAACTATCGGGATACCTCACAAATTAATGTGATGTGGTACGCTGAAGCTACTCTAAAGGGCACTAAGGCCACATGGTAGCGGGCATTACCCCTTAAATCTACCAAAGTAAAGTTTGAGCCCAAGCATTAGTAGCTATGGACAGCTGTTTCGGCCTTGTTAGGCCTCATCAGCATGGCATAGCTAATGCTCAGCACGTAAATCTTGTGGGATGTGGCTGGAGTGTCAAGGATACCTCACAAATTAATTTGATATGGTAAGCTGAAGCCACTCTAGCCACTCTGGCATAGCTAATGCTCAGCACGTAAATCTTGTGGGATGTGGCTGGAGTGTCAAGGATACCTCACAAATTAATTTGATATGGTAAGCTGAAGCCACTCTAAAGGGCACTAAGGCCACATGGTAGCGGGCATGTGTACCTTGTGGCCTTAGTGCCCTTTAATTTGTGAGGTATCCTTGTCACTCCAGCCACATCCCGCCAGCTTTACGTTTTTACTGCTTATCATCAACTATCATTCACTTTGAACCTGCTCAAAAATCTCATGATAGTCAATGATAGTTTTCGCCGTTTGACCGCGCGCATGATAGCTGATGATAGTTTTGGACTTTTCAACTATCATCGACTATGATGCGCCGTTTGAACGGGGCTTTAGTTTCTAAAAGGGCTTGCAAGGTGGCTGTTCCGACATCTTGAAAATAAAAGGGCGGCTTGGCGAGCGGCTTGCAAGTTTTCGCGCCAAGGATGACGTAGTTTCTGGAACGATCACTTTTTGCTCGGGGCTTAGCCCGAGCTTAGAAATGCAGTTGGCGCACAAAACGACTCTGCTCATAATACGCATGCTCAATGTTACGTCATCAACGGGACAGCGCCCAAACTTTCTTCAGTCGCCATTTTGAATGCCCCGAGAGTGTGCCACAGTGAAAAGAGGTTTTTAAGTGTGGTAAATAAGTGTTCTTTACTTGCTTGACATCTTTTACTTTTTATAGCATTTTTTCTACTTGTTGCAATCTAGCTCTGTTGCTTACCCGTATTTACCCGTGTATAATGCGCACTTTTTTCCCAAGATTTTGTTAATGAAACTCTGCGTGTTATACACGGAACCTTTTGTTTGTTGATCGCTTCCCTCATTTACATACGCGTGTGGTTAACAAAGGATACATAAGACAAGAAACAAGACTTCAAAAGGCTGTTGTCCGTGACGTTGTTATAATAAACAAGCAAATAACCTTTCACAGTTGCTTTGAAATTACCGCCGATAAACTGGGTGGAAAAACCGCAATAAAACTGCCGGAGATATTCTGTGAACAGACGCCAAAAATTTGCATACAGACCAAACAAAATATCCTCTTATTTGAATATGATAACGAAACGCACATTTTGTGAGCCAAAATTAGTTCGAAATTATTTTTCTCGAAGAACAGCAGCTCAGAACAAAGACAAAATAAATGAGGTATATTTTGCAGAGGCTTTATAAGATTTAAAACTTTTTGACAACTTAAAATCGTCAGAGACGCATTTCACAGGAGATGATTATCTTTACTTCTCACTGCGTTACGCTTGATTGAACAGATCACACCACGATCATTTGTTAGCATTCAGATACGTGAAAACATAATGTGTTAGCGACTGAAAGCGAAGATTTTTACACAGAAACAACGAAGAGTCATTGAGCATATGAGAATTCCTGTAACGGGTATCTAAATCATTCTCTCGTGCCGTCTCAATGTTCGGGAATACACTATTCTTATCAGAGTCTCATCAGATAAAACAGTTTTTGGTAGCCTTTTGCAATTAACAAATTAGTGATCCTGGTACACGAAACACAAGCTTAACAACATCTAACAAAAGTCAGAACAACCTAATAGTGACCGAAAGCTTTTGAATATCAGAGAAGTTTTAACTGGAAGAGGTGAGAGTTTTTTTTAATCAATGACTTAACCCGAACCGGCAGAAAATTTGTGTGTTTTTCGCGAGTAGATAACTCCAGCTGTTCGATCGGGTGAGAATTTTCTCTGACCAAATGGTGGTTATTTTAACAGATAGGTATACTGCTATTTAATTTATTTTTGGAAAATTGTCTAGAAAAACAGGGTGCGCAAAGCAAAGAATATAGCATCAGAACCAAATCAATCTCTAGCGAATCCTCCACTGGAGCCGACTACAGGATGTGACAGCAAAACATCGCCATAAAGCACTCAAACTAGAGCTGATAAACGGGATACTTTTGTTTCTGATTTGTGCTCAGACGAGGTTGGACACGGTCCGAAAGGCATCTTGGTAGAAGTTATCGACCAATCACATCACTTGGTATATTTGTTGCTCTTCTCAGACGAAATGAACACACGCAAGAAATCATGAGTTTATGTGCGTTTATTTCAAGATGTGCTACATTTTTAGTCCAACAAAATAGTCGATATTAAAATTACTACACATTGTTTTTTCTTACAGTTAACTATCTTAATTTTGCCATTATTTAAATTCCTCGTGCGGCTGTCCAATATGGCCGCGTTTTCCCACGTTGTGTATTCACTGAAAGCGTTCGATTTTAGAGCGAATATCGTGAGGGTTCTTGCCAAGTATATTTCACCAATTATTGAAGAAAAGATATTCTTTGATTTTAGGCTATCGCACTCAATCGCACCTATTACCGTTTTTCTGTTATTTAGGACCAAAGTTTGTTGATTTTTAGCGGTAAACACGAGCTCTGGAGCAGAACATTACAACTACAGATCGTTCTCTAACTCAGCTGCGTACTTGCCTCTTGAGTAGTCGCAAACTGAAATTTGCTCAATTTTCTTGAGTTGCTCCGATGTTTTGAGGTGAAGGGGTCTTCTTAAGAGAGAAAAACGCCGTGTCATGTGTGTGTTATGGTTCAATTTTATCCTTAGTTTTATCCTTAGTATTTTCTCCCTATTGACAAATTATGAGCTTAAGAAGGGCATTCTCTTTTACCAGAGACAACTGGGTTGACTTCCCAATTAATTACTTCTGGTTTGTTTTCTTCTTGTCTCTAGGTTGGCTTCAGTCTTGTTTTGGCCATAATTAGGACATCAAGGATTTCAGTAGTCAAATGTTATTGCTTGAACCAAAAAATATAATTTCATGACTCTGGTCTTATGCATAACAATCTTAGTTTATCACAAAAGGTTATTCTCCATGAGCTTAAAACAGTTTATGAGTGTCATGTCTTTATTTGTTGTCAGACTTGGTATATATTTACAGTAAAGTAGACAAGGGTGGTAACATACTGAACATAACATAACATTACATACAGTGGAACACGGTTACTACAGACACCAAATGGAGAAGCAAAAGTGTCTGCATTATCTGGGTGTCCATATGAAGCAGGATCCACTGAGAAGAATCATCATGGAACATGTTTTATTGACACAAAGAAATGATGTTTAATCCCTTACCTGAAAATTAATGCAGGCAAAAAAACCTTTGTTGATTTAAATAGTCTTACACTGAAATTAAATGTTTGTCTAGTGTTTAAAACTCAACAACGTAATCAATTAAAATAGTCCATGAGTATCATTCGCAGTGTCATAATTATTATCAGTTTGCTATTCAGTAACTGGACTGTATAACTTTTTATTTTTGAGGGTACCATACAATCTAAAGCAAACCCCTTGGCAGACTGTTGGTATCTTCTGCCAGGTTCTCACTCGAAGGTGTATAAAGTGTGCAAATCATCAGTGCCCATAAAACTTTGTATGACAGTGCTACACTTTGGTCACATTTAAGTTTTGGTTATTCTTTATTAACTGGTGGCAGGGTATTTGGGGAAAATGTTTGAGCTTGTTATTGGGACAAAGTGTAAATATGTCTTTTATAAGTGGGTGTCCATAAAGTGTTGTTCCACTGTACTCTGAAATCTCTCCTTATGACCAACTCTGTCATACATATAATTATGGACACTCCCTTATGATGGACATTTCTTTTGCGGGTTTTGAAGAAACTTGTATCCACTATGCGTGAAACTTGCATTAAGCATACACCCTGTCCAGGATAACTGAACAGTAGCCTCAGTTAGTCCCATACTTGTTTTTGTGTTTATTGTAAAATGAAACCATATTAAATTGGACACCTGTTAAGCAGACACTAGTAAGGTCCTGTAACTGTCTGCAAATACTTTATACGGATTTCAATGTTACAGGCTTACACCTCTGTAATAGAAATGTTTATTTGGCTCAATTGCTTTGGTCTTTGTAAAATGTACTTATAGTTTTTGATAAATTGTGTAAGTTATGCTATTTCATTTGTTGGTGCAGGTTAATCCCAATTTAAACTGTCTCCGAACAAGGGTATCTGGCTCATGTGTAGAGGGTTCACTGTATCATTGCAATATAGTGCCTTGATTACTGCACCACATGGTGCTTTGGCATTGTTTAATTCAACACTACATATAAAATGAAAGAAGTAGATGCCTTTAATGCTATTTTAGCAATACGAGTTAATTGTTTATCTGGTCAACTACTTTTTAGTCCCTGTGTTCACAGGCTCATAGAAATTCCATTTGAAACGTGAATATATGAACAGTTCAACTTTTTAATATGGTCACTTTTTGGACAGGAAAAACTGTCAGTAATTAATGGGTTGCCCACGTCAAGTGTTTCACTGTCAGGGAAACAGAAAAACCATTTGGACTTTTACTAGTTAAACACTACAATTAAAAGGTGTCCATATTGAAAGGTTGACCACAAAGGGGATTGACTTTATTTATGACTCTTTCAGAAACTATCATTTGTGAGCAAATGGTTTTCCTGACTCCAATAATCAACTGCATAGGCATTATTATTATGTTCCAGGAAGATAGACTTGCATAAAGAAGAAAGGTCCCAAATACTCCAAACTACTTGCTTGCAAAGTTATAAGTTTCTGCAGTTGTTTGTTGCTGTTTAAGATTTTTAATGATCAAGGATTTTATAGGCTGGATGAAGGCCTTCATTTTGTTTCATCAAGTCCATGTCCCCTTTCACAAAGATCTGAATTTTAAAAATGTGGCCATTTGTTTTATTTTCCAAGACAAGACAAATGTAGCACAAAGAGCAAAGAGTACAATTAAATATTCTTATCCGCTGCAATATGAAATTCATCGTTGAATATTCGACTTTATTGAGATTTACTGGCATATTATTTTGAGAACTACAGGATTAAATGCAAATGCGAGGTCTTGTCAGAAGAATAATCCGAAATTTTCCTACAGCAACGGTAAACAGCGATGATAACCAGCCCTTGCTGTCACTAAATCGGCAAACAAAACGGCAGTTGGTCAGGGTATCGTGCATGTGCGTATTTCCTCGAGCTCGCAACTGAGTAGCTACGATCGAAAATGTTACAGTTCGCGTGCTTTGCCGGTGAGCCTTTGAATCGATCAGCAGAGCAAAAGCTTCGTTTAGGATGAAACCTGAGTAGATTAGTTCAAAGTAAATGGGAAAATGGATGATAAAAACAGCGATACCGGCCGATTCAGTGCTCACTGAAGCTAAAATTCGTGGTAACTCGAGGTCCACACAACTTGAAGGTTCGTTGCAACTGAACGGAACGGCGCTCGACTCGATAATTCGCTCCATGATACCTTGTGGACCGTGTCCAACCTCCTTTGATTTGTGCTACGGTGTATTCTTTGAACGAACCTTTGAGGAAGTCAAACAGCCTATTCTGTTGTAACAGAATCTGTTTCTTTCAAAACGTGCAGGTCACGATTTGACAAGTTTATTTACTACGAAAACACGAGTAACAGAAGTCTTGTATCTCGTACGCGAGCACGTGAACCCAGTAGGATTTGTGTCAAAGAGGTGGGTAATTTTGTGATCAAGCCAAGAAAACTAAGGCGAATCTGCAAAAAATACATCAGTAAAAATGTTCCAAGATCTTCCATATATTTATCGATAGGAATAACAGAACGCGTATGATAGGGCGCTTGTGGTAAAAGCATGAACTGAGGCGAACGAAGGAGAAATTGAACCCAGCGGGGCCTGGGGGGGGGGGGGGTACTCGAAGTATACATGACGGGGTCCGACGTATTTTTTTGGGTTGGAATCTGACACGCTCGGTATTTTTCTGGGTCAAGAGATCGGTCACGTATTTTTTTAGGTCTTAAAAAAATACGCGTATTTTTGGGGGTCACATCTCCGAGCAAACTTTTCGTTGCGATCAGTGGATCAGAATAATGTTCATTCGAACTTTTTTCAGCGACGTGTGCGACTCTTTGATTGAATAAATCAGTAGTGAGGTATTTAAGTCTTGTATTTTTTTTGGGTAGGATATTTTGATGCCAGGTATTTTTTTGGGTGTTAAATTTCAGGCTCGTGTGTTTTTTGGGGTTTGCAATATGATGTTCCGTCGGACCCCTCCGTCATATATACTTCGATTACCCCTCCCCCCTAAGAAATTGAAGTGCAAATTGAAAGAGGGACAATATCCCAAAATGGAACGGTACTTTAATATCGGTGTTTACAAGACTCAAAATCATAGGCTAAATCATTGCCGCTTTATCCTTCGGCCATTAATTTTGAAATCTCATATTTGCGTTCACGACCCTTTGATCTTGGTTCTTATGTCAAACGACAAGTGGCAATGACAACATTGCACGTCCTCTCCAAGCTACACGCTGCAATTTTCCCCGAGCTAAAAGCCATTATGGCTCTTGTTACTAGTGAAAAACACCGTTCATCCAATCAGACGCCGCGAACGTTGATTTCTCACTTGTGAAATTTCATCGTTCGCGTCGCTAATTGGCTGTGACTAAAAACAAAACGATTTTTTCATCACCGTCATTTCTGTGAGCAAATCTCAGTATTTACATAATAAAAGAATGTGAATAATAAAATAATTGCACGAGAGTTTTCACACAAGGCGTTTTGAGCGAATACAGTCACTTTGGCTATTAAGCTTCGGTCTTTTCTTCCTAAGCAAGAGCATTTCAAAAATTAAACACCCAAGCTTGCTTCGGCATTTCTTAAGAATTTTACAATTCCCACGCAGGTTCGACTGTCTTAAATTGTGTTGATTGAACTGCATTAATAACAACACCCCCCCCCCCCCTATTTACTCAAGCGTCCACCCCTCCCCATTTAGTGAATAGGAATGAAACAAATAACTGCCGATACTGGACCCTACACTACACACTACACTTTCATTCTCCTGTATGTCTGCTTCAATTATTTTAGTCTTCTTGTTTATTATTATTATTATTATTATTATTATTATTATTAGTTTGAAGCCAGTTTTCAAATTTTTGTGCTGAAGACTTTTTTCAAGCAATCTTTTTCATGCTCCGTTCCGGGATGCTTTTATCGATGTCTAGGCATAGCTGAGTTTATGATCGTGTACCGCAAAACAATGATCGTGTACAGTAAAACAATGTCGTGAAAAACTGTTAACTGTTGTTAGACTATAATCACCAGATTAAAGAACAATTGCCCATGATTACGCCTTTCTTTACTTGGATAATTAAACGACGTCTTCTTTTCTGCAGGAATTATTACTGAAGCAGCTAACATATACGTTTCCCGCGCTTCAGGCGATGACAAACGGTCATGTGAAAAGGCTAATCCTTGCAAAACCATATCACGTGCAGTCAGCATGGCGTCGCCGGGAGATCATATTCACCTCGATGGGACCAACACCGACAAAAATCCATACGCCTATGAGAACATGACCTCACAACATCCAGGTCTTGTCATTGATAAAAGTTTGTTGTTCATAGGATATGGTCCAACGCCACAGATTCGATGCTCAAACGGAACCAGCATAGTTTTTCATGGATCGGTTGATCCTGGCAACGTGGAGATTACTTTATCACAATTGTTGTTTAATGATACAATTGTCACTCTTCGAGATTCGTCAGCTGTAATAAATGGCTGCAAATTTGCTGGGGACCAGCAGCGAGTTGAGTTTACAATGGAGGATAAGTCTTACACGAGTATCCGAATTTGGAATTCTGAGTTCTGGAAAAATACCAATGGTATCTCTGTTAAAGTCAACAGTAAAACAAACAGAAACCAAATTCAATTCCTTAGGGTCGAAGTGCAAAACACAATATTTAGAGACAATTATAACTTGTCGGAAAAAAAGATGGAGGGCTGATAAAAGTAGACAGTATCAGGCAGCTGAGCAAGTCATTCAATTGCGAGCTCACCCTACGTAATGTTACTTTAGCGAACAACACTTTTCTTTGGAAAGGCCTGGTTTATGTAAACTTGCAGAATGGCCACCTTAATATGTCGTTGAACGATATTGTTGCCAAGGGAAACAATCGCTTCTCTGGGTATGGAGATTATTCACAATTCAATGTAGACAGCAACATTGTCACCTTAGTTATCAGTGGAGCCTATTTCACAGCTGTGGATGGAACGGTCCTTAGCGTAAATGCAAGAACTCTGTCCGTCCAGGTTTATAACTCAGCGTTTTACGAATATGGTGGCAAGGCAGGCCTTGCATTGTTTGCGTACGTCTTCTGAACTTGTTAACTTTAGCATATTTAATTCATCGTTTGTGAACCCTAGACCACACAGCGCTTATGTGGGTGGTGCTATTTTTCTACAATGTTGGAGATTCATGGTTAGAATTGACGGATGCGTCTTTAAACATAATAAGGCTACATTTGGAGGAGCTGTTTTTCTTTTCGTGACGAGCTCCTTGGCAAGAGTTTCATCGAATATAAGTTCTTATTATGGGTCTGGCGGAGATGTAGCAGTTGGCGACAATCATTATTTACCCATAAATGCGAGGAAAAGTAAGGATTACGTTATTGGTGTAGGTAATGCTATTACGATTGAGGACTCGAGTTTTCTCAATAGTGCCTCTTTAAGCTACGGGGGAGCAATTTACATTGAAGCTTCGACGGATTATAACCTAACAATAAGAAATAGCAGTTTTACAAATAGCAATGCTGACGGTCCAGGAGGAGCAATTGCAGTAAAGGACTCCATGAACACAGGTTCTCAGCGCAAGTACATAACAATCGAGAGTTCACGTTTTGTCAATAGCACTTCGTCAGGAGCAGGCGGCGCTATTTTAATCAGTGTTACGACAATGCAACCTAACATAGCGATAAAAAATACTTATTTTACGGAAAACACCGCTGGAGGTCCAGGGGGAGCACTGTTCTTGCAAAACCCTCAGGATCCTCTATCGCATTTTACGATGATAAATAATTGCAGTTTTGTGAAGAATATTGCTAAATATAATTCCCTTGGAGGGGCGATTTATATCAGTGGTGGATCAACAGGGCAGAATGTGACAATAAAGGACTCGTATTTTGCCAAGAACAATTCAAGTGATCACGGTGGTGCGTTTTCCATGAATAATAGGTCACTAGGTAACTTGTTAATGATAAATGATACGATTTTCACTGATGATTATGCAACAAATTCTGGTGGTGGTGTCTTCCTTTTCATTAATTTTGAGGAAGTGATTATTTCAAGTGTAACAGTTTAAAATTGCAAACGTGCCTATGGTGTTGGAGGAGGTGTGTACCTTCAGACAACTGACAGGTCCCGTATTGTGTTTCAAAAATCTGTGTTTGTTAACAACTCATCGCCAGATATGGTTGGAGGAGCTCTCCTGCTTTCGATGCCTTCGGACGAATTGTTAGATACAGGCTGCATTTTGGAAGATTATAATAAGAAATTTCCCAACTGGCATTATAATAGTGAGCCCTTTTTTAAGGACATAACATTCCAGTACAATACTGCAAGAATTGGTGGTGCATTGTCATTGGAAAACGGAAAAACGTCATTTAGAAATTGCTCATTTGTGGACAATTTTGCGTCACGTGTTGGTGGAAGTATTTACGCAACTGACGGGTCTGCAAGCGTTAATATACACGACAGCTTATTTGTGCAATTCAAAACAGAGTTACTAAGCAACAGCAAGACCTTCTCAAAGTCCTCTTTCATTTATTCAGATGGTGAAGGACCACTGCTTTTGAACAATACCACTCTAATCGCCACTCGCAACACTGTTGGAAATTCTCTGGTTACCATTGGAAAGGGAGGACGTGTTGACTTTGGCAAGGAAAACCTCACAGTTCTTTATTGCCCAGTGGAGAGTAAAATGCAGTTTTTTAACTTTTCAAATACAATAACCACCAGCTGCAGAGTAAACGATTCTTCCTGTAGGATAAGAGTGACTGGTCTGGAATATAGCTGTCTTCCCTGCCCTGGAGGTTTCTACAGTTTGCAACGGGGAGAAATGCATGGAACTTACCTTACACCTGGCTTCCAGTGTCTCAATTGTCCGTTTGGAGCAAGCTGTAGCAAGAACATAGTCGCCATGCCAAACTTTTGGGGATTTGAGGTGTCAAAAAATCCACCAACTTTGAACTTTACAATCTGCCCCGTAGAATACTGTAGTTCAAATCAACAGCAAGAGTCATTAGATTACAATGGTTGCCAAGGAAACCGTTCTGGTGTTTTATGCGGGCGATGCAAGAGTGGTTTCACCGAGACACTTTACTCTACTCACTGCCGACCTGTTATCGAGTGCAATGACTACTGGTTTTGGCCTGTTGCGGTATTGTATCTTTTCATAATGGCGATGTACTTGATCTTTAAACCGCCGGTTTTATCATGGGTAAAGGCACAAATCCTCTGGTTCAAGGTACCTAAACCAGCTAACAGCCAACAACCAGAATTCGATGGCGGATACCTTAAGATTGGATTCTACTTTTATCAGGCAGGAAATCTACTCCGTGTTTCCACGTCCAATTTCAAATCCCTTGTGAAAACCTATTTTGTTGATTATATTGTGGGGTTGTTCAATTTTCAGCAGAAAGTCGCCTTCTCCTCTGGCTTTATATGCCCTTTTCCTGGCCTTACAGTCGTCACCAAGCATCTCTTTTTGACGTTCTACGTTTTCGGTACTCTTCTTGTGATTCTCCTGCTGTATGGTTTTCACTTTGGATTGTATAAAATGCGTCTTGGTGACAGTCCGCATGCAGGTCCCTATCTCGCTGGTGTAATGCAAATATTGTTACTGGGCTACGCAGTTCTTGGATCTGTAAGTTTTGATCTTCTGCGATGTGTTCGTATTGGTCATGAGTGGCGACTGTTTTATGATGGTAATGTGGTATGTCTGCAAAGGTGGCAATATGTTTGTATTGCATTTGTTGTCGCCTTTGTGGTCCCATTTGCGTTGGTTTTGTTTTTGGGCTCCAGTAAGTTGCAGAAGGGAACATTGTCCGCGAAGAGTTTTATGCTCGCTTGTCTTTTCCCTTTGCCATTTTTAATTCACTGGTCATTCAACGCTGTTTTGGGCAGCTCAAATGACATAATAGCTCCCTCTTCCCTGACGGAGTCACTGAAAAAGGTGGTGTATGACCCTTTCAAAAGACCAGTTGACGGCAAGGGAGGCTCTTTAAGCTGGGAGAGCGTATTAATTGGCCGTCGTTTGGTTCTTATTATTGTGAAGGCGTTGAACAGTGATCCTTTTTCCCGCATTATGCTGACGACTTTCTCATCGTTTCACTTTCTTCTTCATCATATAGCGAAGCAACCGTTTCGGGATTCCAAAGCCAACGTAGCGGAAACGATTTCTCTTCTATCGCTAATCGTGTTAGGGATGGTCAACTTGTTTCCTGCAGCTTTTATTTCATTGGGTGTTTCCTCCACTGGTCCCTTCGCTTGTTGGTTAAATTTTTGTTCGTGGATCGAGGTAGTTATTCTTGGTTTTTACCTGCTGCGTGCATGTTGCTTATTGTGATTTTTTTAGTATCTCAGTTCTGTCGCATAGTGTTTTTGGTGTATCGTCTCCTGTTTTTCTGTTTCGGGTTTTGCCGCTGCATTTGTTGTCGGAAACATGGAAGCGAAGAAACCCCGTTGGTCAGGCCAGATGCTTGATGGAGATGCTGTTCCATATTTGAACTACCAGAAGACGGTATGGAGTCGATATGAAGGCAAACTAAAAGAGACTACCTTATAACTAAATTTCTTCGTAAATTAACATCGTCATTATTCTAGAGTATTTTGAAGCCCTGTTAGTGACATCGAGTCGCACCTTCTTTCTAAAGTATAATTGAATAGGGTGTTGGGAGCCGAACGTGACCATCGGATGGAAGGGGTTCGGTCTACATTGCTTAAAAAGGGGAGATTTCGATAAAACTATCACATTGTCAAACTGAATACCCAAATGGTGCAAATATGAATTCTTCTGTAATTGTCAGTGAAATTGTTTTCTGCTTTCATCACGTGGTCACATTCAGCTCGTAATGATAACAGCGTTGATCTGATAATTTATACCCATTTTTTAGTGGCTCCAGACCACTTTACGTTTGTTTTTCCCCATGTTGTTAAAGGGAACCTCCATTCTTACAACAAATTCACGCTGAATTGATGGAAATAATTACTAGATTTCAAATTTTGCAAATGAAGCAGAAAATCCTTTGTGTTAAACAATATGGCAACGATCAAGCGTCATCAAATTCAAAATAGCGGCGCCCATGAAACTTAACAGCGAAAATGGGCGATGATGATATCCATGTTTTTGAACATTAAAAAGTTATATCCATGTTTTAAAACAAATTTGAAATCTAGTAATTGCTACCTACAATTTAGCGTCAATTTGTTGTAAGAGTGGAGGTTCCTTTTAAAAGCCGCTTTAGTTCCCCATTTTTGTCTTACATTACTGAGAAAGATGTAAACGATGACAGAAGAGTCAAAAAGTGATTTGGACAGCTATAGTGGTTGTAATGACAAACTTTCAGGCTTTTTTTGGAGACTTGGAATTCGTTTGGTCTCAGTTTTACCTCCTCGTGTTGAATCAAAACAGCATCCTTAGTAACTTGAAAAATAATTTAAAGGTTAAAACCACCTTACGCAACATTACAAAAATCAGTAACGATGGAAAAGTGCTACTCAGTAGCTTTCATTGACATCTGTGTTCACACTTCGCAATATGGTTCTTTAACTCATACGTTAGGCAATGGCATGAATGAACCTTCGTGCCTCCCGGCCGTTTACACGACGTTTTGATTCTCCATTGCCTTTTATAGATTAGTAAGCAGTACCAATGGAAACTGTTATGATTATCACATACGTTTTAGTTAAATTGTCCCACATTTTTTTCTTATCAATTAAGATAGGGACATCAAGTACTGGAATAAGCATAAAGCACAAAGTCATTATTACCCCATTGTAACGTTGAATAAGAATGGCAAGGCAATTATTTCTTAATGATTAAGATAGAGGCAAAAAGTAGTAGCGTCAGCAAAAGACACGAAATCATTGTTACTCCATTGTTACATTGACTAAGAAGAGTAAGACAATATATGTTTCTTATTGATTAAAGTGCCTATGAAGTAAAAATTGTGTTTTTTGAGTTTTTGAAGCTTGTTGTGTCTTGATTACGAAATGACAAAAGAAATTTGACAAAATCAACTATAAAGCCGATTTTTTCCCCCTCCAAAGAACTTCAAAATTTACTAAATCGTGTCCCGTGGACTGGGAACGATCTTTGCCTAGGACAATGCTGATGACCAAGGAAATGCAACGACACTCGTGTCTTCTGAAGCATTTGCTACGTCACAGCTTTACAATACGATCGCTTGGTCGCGCGTAAGATGGAGACACTTTTTTGCGCCAAATTTAAAACTTTCGGTCCGATTTATTCAGCGTTGTGAATGTTTTACTGCTTAAAACCTACATATTAAGAATCAGAAAATGATGAACTATCATATTAGAACAACAAATGTTTTACTTCATAGATACTTTAAGACAGAGACAAAGTATTAGCATCAACATAAGACAAGAAGTCATTAATATATAGATTTAGCCAAGCCTAAAAGCGGAGCTCCACGATTATTATTTTTACTGGTATTGAAGAACACCGCACGGCTTTCCTTGCGCCAATATTTTATGTTTAGAGCAGACAACGGGAATTGACCGCGGTTCAAAAACATCAAAACATTACGAGAAAACAATACAGTCGACACGTGTGTTTGTTAAAAAACAAATTTAGCAATCAAAGAATGATCAAATATTTTCATCCAACATCGTTGGACGAGCATGTTTGACGGTTTAGCCACCTCTCACAATCGTGCATTAAATGGCTTTCCATGTTTGATCGAAATCAAACATGTTCATCCAAAATTTCGCGTTACGAACAAATGTTTGATCGTTTAGCCACCCCAACAAACAAATCGTGCACAAACGGTAAAAAGCAACCAAATGAGCCACGTAACGTCGAAAATTTCAGCAATAATACGCAAAAATCATTTATTTTGGACTCACTTGGTCCCGTGTTTGGTCAAACATTGTTTGCGTTTAGCCACCAAACGTTATGCTTGACAAACACGATAATGGAAGAAAATGTTTGATCTTTTAGCCGGGACTTAACAAACATATTTCATAGTACGTTAAGTTTTGACACAGCTTAAATGTCCTAGAAAAGAGAAAAAGGAAAACAATCCTGATAGTTTGGATAGGTAATCGCATGGGGCCGAGTAAATATCACTTGTGCCAGTTTTCAGAAAGTTTCTGAAATTGCCCTCATCGCGCAAAACATAAGTGATACTAATCCTTAATTTTACGAGGATTCATTGCGATTACGTGTTAATAACATAAGGGCAAACGTTTCTTTCAGTTTTTAACACTGCAGAAACACAGACGCCGAAAAACATGTGCAGTCAGCCAAGCGGAGGAAAACACTCGTTCGCTTGTAAAACAACAAACAAACAATTCAATTAGCTACTTCTTTGTGTCCAAAACGAGTAGATTGTTATTTATATCCATTCGAGACAGAAATACAAGTTTCCTTCCTGAACAAAATTAACAACGATTAAACCAAATGCTAAGCTTCAATTTATTTAAGTTACCAAGCGGAGGAAAACACTCGTTCGCTTGTAAAACAACAAACAAACAATTCAATTAGCTACTTCTTTGTGTCCAAAACGAGTAGACTGTTATTTATATCCATTCGAGACAGAAATACAAGTTTCCTTCCTGAACAAAATTAACAACGATTAAACCAAATGCTAAGCTTCAATTTATTTAAGTTACCAAGCGGAGGAAAACACTCGTTCGCTTGTAAAACAACAAACAAACAATTCAATTAGCTACTTCTTTGTGTCCAAAACGAGTAGACTGTTATTTATATCCATTCGAGACAGAAATACAAGTTTCCTTCCTGAACAAAATTAACAACGATTAAACCAAATGCTAAGCTTCAATTTATTTAAGTTACCAAGCGGAGGAAAACACTCGTTCGCTTGTAAAACAACAAACAAACAATTCAATTAGCTACTTCTTTGTGTCCAAAACGAGTAGACTGTTATTTATATCCATTCGAGACAGAAATACAAGTTTCCTTCCTGAACAAAATTAACAACGATTAAACCAAATGCTAAGCTTCAATTTATTTAAGTTACCTGTGCTGTCGAGGTTTCTACCACTTGAAAATACGCATCGATCCACTATAGTAAAAACACGCATCTACAAAAATAGCAAACGGTTTGTTCAAAGAAAGAACTTCTTCCACCAAGTGTGAGTTACTCGTTCCTCCCATTAATGCCGGTGAGTTGTTAAGAACTTTCTTGGTGAGCTGCAAGATGTCGCGGTAAAGTGAACAAGCCCTGAAGCATTAAATCATTTTGTTTTTCAACCACACAATCCGGGCGCCATAGAAGTGGATCCAAAAATTGAAGAATTTCCTGCGAACAACCTTTTGCTCTTCCATTTTCCAGTTGAAAATTCACCTTCCGGAGTATCTTTTAAGTAGTTCTTGATTTTTATGCCCTTTATGCGAATTAAGAGACAGAAACTGAACTTCGAAGATGATGTTGTTTTGCTCAAAATGAAGACACCAACTGAATCTGAAATCTCGAGCCGCAGAAAGCGCGCGAAAAATTAAGCCTCGTTGTGGCTTGGGTGTCTCGTTTTGGTTAAATTAACTTGACTTGAGCCTACGATCCAATTGAAAACCATTACCTGATCAGCGGTCAACTTAAAAAAACAGCGGACCTCGATGAGCTCTAACTTGAGCCCGCGATATGGTCACGTGATACTGGTCAGCGGAAACCTTGTTTTGACAGGTGTCAATTAGCCATGACACGGATGCCCTATATCAAAGATATACGCTGTAAACTAGGTGATCAGCTGGAGTATGGCCGCCATGTTGGATTATTATGATTATTATTAGGATATTATTAATTATTGGGCGACTCCGTCGTCGTCGTCGTCGTCGTCGTCGTGCGTGCGCGCCCACGAGCAATACCGCTAGCCATTTTTACCATGAGAAAAGCAGTTGACGGGTTTCTATAAGTATGGTGCTCCGCCGGAGCTCCGCTATTAATTAATTGTCACTTTGAGTACGAAGTGTAAGACACTTTGTTTTGTTTTCTTATTGGTTGAGATACAGACAAGAATTGCTAGTATCAGCATTTTACGTGTTATGTCAATAAAACAAAGTTCTTGGGCATTTAGAAGCACTGTGTAAACTGTAAACTACTTATATTTTCACACATCTTGCGTATCTGTGCCTTAAATTGTCCTACGAGGACCACTCTGCTCAAGGCTTTAACAGCATATGGGATTGACATACTTATAGGCTCCGAAGGGAACGCCCACTTCCCTGTCTACTGTATTAAGATGTTCGTCAAAGTCCTTATTTAGTTTCAGCAGCCATTTCGAAGGCGTGGTAAGTTCATGTCTAAATCACAGCTAAAATTAGGTTTAAGCCAATATAATTTTTTTTGCAGTTGACTAGTTTTAGTGATGCACACATACTCATAATGTGATTAGTTCATTCGTGTCAATAAGTTTAACGAACTTCTACTTCTCTGACAAACGGGATTGGCTATATGGTATGGGTAAGTGGATCGTACGTGACAGGTCAAGGTTCTTGGGTAGTAATTACTCTATTAACTTTTAGTAACACTTTTACTCCGCAGTTGTGTACCCATTCTTGAATTGCTTGGAGTTGGTCTTTTAAGTGAAATGCGAAGTCTCGAAGACTAACGTTGTATATAAAATTCCTTGTACAGACTGTCCTTGGAGCTATATTGGCGAGACTGGTGTTCTTCCAGAAGGAAAAAAGAACACATTCGGAAAGTAAAACATGCAAAACAGGAAAAGGAAACTTTCGAGTTTGTGAGAATCATGGCACACTGGAAACACTAATGAAGCAGAAAATAACTCCAAGCCGCTACATAAACAATACTCCATTATTTTAAATTAGTATATTTGTTCCTTATTTTACCGATTGGCATTTGTCACACTTTCTTACCGCATATGTTTTATCATTTCGCGCTTTTGCATCTTTAGACTGGAAGCCGAAAGCTTACGGTGACGACTTTTTGTAAAACTTCATTTATCCAGAGAACGCTTTTACACAATATGACTTGTAATCGTGGTTACTCCTCTATCTTTCATGGCAAGCTTTTAATCAAGTTGAGAAAAAAAAAAAAAAAAAAAGCGAAGAAACCAATCATGGTTTCGCATATTATTTTTGTGTGAAGGAGATATTATGCCCCACTTGGAGCACTCCGAAGGTTCTGTTTGCCAGCTACAGACGTTCGCCAATCTAGGCCACGTCCGCCGCATTTCCATGCGTGTGTCTGCCACTGTTTGGTAGCTACTATTGTAGATACATCGATTGCTCCATGAAGGAAAACTGGGAAACTGGAAGCGGGGGATTTTCTTTCACGAGTTCAAACGTATAAGAGGAGTAATTGCAAATTTTGTAAGCACATCTTTCAAAGTTGTATTGCCTTTTTCATTTATAAATATTGAGAAATCAACATTAAAACATCCAATTCGTACAAAATCTTTCATCAGCGTCTCTCGGTTACTCACTTTGCTGGGAGCCTGTGGGCCTTGTTCGAGACCCCAGGGCACAGCTTTTCCCAATCTCCACCTCTTCGCCGTGATCAA
Source organism: Pachyseris speciosa (assembly GCA_016490735.1). Lineage (NCBI taxonomy): Eukaryota > Metazoa > Cnidaria > Anthozoa > Scleractinia > Pachyseridae > Pachyseris > Pachyseris speciosa. The sequence continues at coordinate 121,220 of JAEMWC010000739.1, forward strand.
CACATGTTATGTTAGTTGAATATCCGTGAGGCGAAATATGGCCTGAAGAAACAGCAATGCTTGTTCCTCATAAGTGGGAGAAAAGGGATAATTTGACCAACCGTAGTTCCGTTGCTTTGACGGTAATGTTTTCCCGTTCTCTTTGAAAACGAGATTGTCAAGAGTGCTGGCCGAGTAAGAAGTTACGTCCAAATATCTATCAAAGCTTGTGTTATACCACTTATATAATCACTGAAGCCTTCACTGTTTGCTCGAACTTTGTCCTCCATTCCACTCTTCCAGTCGACCATACCTGAACAAAAATATTTCTTAAGCAAAGCGACGTTCCTTTCCAAACGTCAAATGATTGTTCTCATTCTCCTGTTGTTTAATAAAGGTCTCAAATAAATCCGTGACGATAACGTCATGCCATATTTGATCAACGGTTACTCAAAGAAGGAAGGTGACCAACCAAGTTTACGTTATGAGTGATGTAATTTTCCACGCATCATTTTTTCGCGCGTTCGTACTCACAAATGGCGCACACTATTGACTTTCATTTCATCATTCAATTTGCTGATTGGCTGATTTGTTTTCCCAGATTAGCAGTGCTGACATTTTGCTTGCATAGTATTTATATTACCTAAAATATAAACCACATTTTTTTTATGTATTTGCGCAAAACAACAATCCTTTCATTCAATATTAGCAAGGTTACCTGTGGAAAGTAGATAGATAGATAGATAGATAGATAGATAGATAGATAGATAGATAGAAGTATGGTGCTCCGCTTGGCGGCCCTTCATGACCAATTAATGTCAGTTAATGTTCAGATATAAGGTTGCTATTGATATTTTGGACAAGTAATCGAGGACGAAAAGCTTCAAGATTTCCGATTCCCGATTCCTTATTTTAGGTAAACCTACCCTTGATTTGGACGCGAAGTTTCTTAATCTTTCCCCGGTTTTTGGCGGCATCTTGGTTGTGGGACAAACACGGCTAAAATTACAATAAATGTATGGGATTTTGGCCGACTTTGAACCGCTAAAACGCCGCTACAAAAAAACGGATTTCCAAAGTTTGCCACTATTTTAATAGTGTTATTGATATCATTCATTCAACAGAAAATTAGGCCATTAAAGAACGTGCGACGTCCGTAAATTGGAATTATTTTCTCACGTGGCCTGTAATTTCGATTATTGCGATATTACATGACATTTCAAAGTCATCTTGACTTCATTTTCAAGTGATAAATGTAACGGTCGTTTCAGGTTTAAATTAAGTGGTTGTTTATAACGTCAGCCAACGAATTAGTGCGTGCGCGATAAAATGTTCTAAACAAATATTTTCGCGCGAATTGAGTCTGTGTGTTCAACTTCGGTTTCCTCACGCGGATGAAAAGCATTTCGCGGATTAGACAGTCAAAACGGAGAACTGTTTTTAAACCTCGATGTTTGAAATTCCGTGGCAACCTTTCACATGTGCACCGACGGCTGAGGCTCTGTGTTCTTCAATTCGCTGATGGAGATGATGAGTAGTGTAGCCGATATAATCTGTATCGCACAGATAACATTTAAATTGATATACAACACATTGTCGGCTAACGACCGGTGGTTTCCTCTCCTGAATTTTAAGTTGCTCGCCAATTTTTGGACTCGTGAATACCGTTTGTATTGGGTTGCCGAAGTTGTTGCCAAGATCTTTAAGCTGTTTTCGAACGAAGTCAGCAGATCTCTGATCTTTGAAAGGTAGTATGATTCGAACGATGTTTCCCTCTGACATGTCGTTGTTGTTGTTGTTGTTCTTCTTCTTCTAATAATAATAATAATAATAATAATAATAATAATAATAATAAATATAATAATAGTCTTTATTGCCAAAAGATAAAAGTACATATCTTTTGTTACATTCTGCACACCTAAAATTTAAACTAGTTAAACTACAAACGGACGATATTAAAACTACGTAGAAACTACATTATCTTGTGTTTAAAAATCAGTCTATTTATTTAGGATGCCATAAATCGTTCGGTATGAACCTTGGGAAGGGCACACTGCTTTTTACGCAGATTATATTTCGTCTCCTTTGTTGGTGGTAAATACGAGCCTAGCGGATGGTTATCTACAGAGGTAATAGCCTTTAAAATCTTGCAGTCCTGTCTAAATAAAAGATCCTTAATTGAAACGGGAGAAGAAACAAAGCGGTGCTTATGGCAACGATCTAAAAAAGATTGTAAAATATTCAAATCAGAATATGACGCTCCATACACAGAAAGGCAATAAGTAAAATTAGGTAGAACTAAGGACTTAAATAAATGGTGTATCTCTACTTGAGAGTATTGCTCCTTTCTAAGAGATCTTAAAACATGCAAACATCTGTTTGCTTTGACTAATTTCGGTCTTACATGTTCACTGAACTTGTAGTTCCATTGAAGAGTAACACCTAGTAACGACAGACTGTTACACTGTGGAATATTGCAAATCTGCTCATATTGCGTGTTATTGGTCTTCTTCCTAAGAACGAGTTCCTTGCATTTGCTAGGGTTGCAAATCATATTATTCTCTCTAGTCAAATTTAAAAATAGTTCTACTAAACGGTGAGACGGATCAGAAATACTGCTTACAGGAGCTATGATACTGGAGTCGTCTGCATATTTAAAAAGAGCAGGAACGTCATTATGAAAAATATTTAGATCATTAAGAAAAACATTAAAGAGGTAAGGGCCGCTGACACTTCCCCGAGTCGTGCCCTTGTTGACTACCTGCCAAGTACAAACATGGTTACCAGATGAAACACGCTGTTGTCGTTTATACAGAAAACTGTGGTACCAGTTAACTATGTAGGGGTTAAGCGGTAGCTGCTTAAGTTTTGCAGAAAGTAAACTGTGATTAACTGAGTCCAATCCATAGTAAAGATGCGAACTGTCTTACAGTCGTGATTGTCCAAATATTTATAAACATGATGTTGAATAGGTATTAATGCATTGATACAGTTACCCCCCTGCCTGTAAGCAAACTGGGTGGAGCTCAGACTTTGCTCAACAGCTCCCCTCGCATGCGTATGATATACAATTTTCTCGAAGGCCCTGGCAATCACAGGTGTGACGTTTATCCCTCTGTAGTCTGAATCCGCTTTAGGAATGTCGACCTTGGGCAGGGGGTTAATATTCGCCCTCTTCCAGGAACCCGGCCATGAGTGAGTTGATAACGATAAATTCCACACACGAGTGATTACTGAAGTGAGAAGTTCTGCGTGATCTTTCCAAATCCAGAAAGGTATGTTGTCTGGGCCTGTAGCTGTTCTTTTCAACTTAGTAAGCGCATTCCAGACCTGCCTCTCTGTTATCTCTGGAACTTCCACGTCCCCCTCGATAAGTACATCAACAGGTCTCACATAACATGGCATGACGCCCAAAATAGTCATTCAGACGGTCCAGCGAGGCGTGGTCAAAGTTAACACCAGTTGTCTTTGCACGACGCTGTGAGACTAAGTCGACGTTTTTCCACCATTCTCGACGTCCCAATACACTCGTTGGATTTCTTCTATTTTCACTGACAACTTGTGAAATTCTGCTGTTCGCGAGTTTTAGTCGATCTCTATTATTGAGCGATATTCTCGTTTTTGCTCTAAGCATGGACCGCACGAGAGGGGACATCCAACTGGGATCACGAGATGACATACGGATAGACCTGAGTGGCATACAGGTATCCATAAAAGAGGATATTTTGTCTTCCATAATTCTAACTGCAACGTCAACATTGTCAGCCGTGTCAACCTCTTGCCAGTCTTGTGCTGCTAAAGCCAGATAGATTGATTGATCATTCTCCGTCAAAAAGACTGAATTCAGAAACGTGGTAACGGTGGCATCAACCAGTCTATCCGGGTATCCCAGCTTAAAAAACATCCCCTTAAGATAGTCGCACTCTCTTACGACCGATTCCCACGAAGATGAAAGGCGTTAGGCCCGGTGTAACATGGTTTTAATCAATGATTTCTTGTAGCGCATGTCTACGTGGCTCTGAAAATGTAAAAGGAGACCATTGTTCGTTGGTTTTCGGTATACGCTGGTTACCAGTTCACAGCCTTTCTTTTCTATCATCATGCCAAGGAATGGTAACTTGTTGTTGTCGGCTATCTCCATCGTAAAGTGGATAGATGGATGAAACATTCAAAATTGCCAAGAAGGTCGTTGCACTTTGGATGTCTGACACAGAAGATAGTGTGTCATCGACATATCTCCTACAAAATGATGGTAACTTGTTCTCGCGCTCGAGGTGTTCTTCATTAGAGCATATGAAGGCGTTGGCTACAAGGGGGCCTAAGGGTGAACCCATTACAACACCATTAACCTGTTCGTAGAGCCTTCCATCAAACTGAAACAACTGATTTTTTGTTGCCATTTGCAATAATTCAACCAGATCGGACTTGCTGATATTCAGTTTGTGTGTAACATTGAACCAATTGTTCGTAAATGCTTTCTCGACTAGGATATGGATCGTTTCGTCAAGTGGAACATTTATGAATGAGGAGGATACATTATAAGATACCAGGATGTCACTTTCGTTAAGTGACGTGTTCCTTAGATCCTCGGAAAAGGAGATGTCAGAGATCGTGTACTGATTGAGTGATAATGGTTTGAGTTTATCGTCAAGCCACTTAGCCAATGCATAGTTGTACGTACCTTGAGCTGAAAGGATGGTTCTCATTGCAAGCTGTGGTTTGTGAGTCTTAGGGAGACCATACTGGTGAGCAAGTCGGGATCCTTTCGAGCAAACTTTATCAGCAACTGGCTTTGGTAGAATTCTGCGTACAACCGACTCGAGATGTTTTTCTTTCTGTAGTAGAGGATGGTAGGATTCTTTTCATCCGTGAGAGGAGATCGAAGTTGAACACACAATCAGACTCAATTCGCGCGAAAATATTTGTTTAGAACATTTCATCGCGCGCGCACTAATTCGTTGGCTGACGTTATAAACAACCACTTAATTTAAACCTGAAACGACCGTTACATTTATCACTTGAAAATAAAGTCAAGATGACTTCGAAACACCGTGTAATATCGCTCATTTTTGTAATCAAATGTATTTCAAAACATTTTCTCCTTCGCTTCTAATTTCGCCGTAATTTTGATTAGAAGGGTTTGTATGATATCTTACAAATTTGTTTACGGTCGTTGTAGCATGAATCGGTTCTTTATAGTTGCAGAAAATAATCTCGGTACATCAAAATCGTACCTGGCGGAGTTAAAGAGGTTCAAAGTCAGCCAAACTCCCATACATTCACTGTAATTTTAGCCGTGTTTGCCACCCCGAACCAAGATGGTGTCAGAAACCGTGGAAAGGTCTATTCCTGAGCACACTAGTAGAATCACATTGACAATGAAATATTCTTCACTGTGAAATTTGCTTTACGCCTTACAGGTGACATGTTACAGGTGAGATGTTTTTCTTCAAGCTAGTCACCAAGAAAAACTGAAACACGAAGTTATGGTAATTATCCAGCACTGAATTAAAACATGTTTACCTGTTGCTTAAAAAAGAAATTAAAACTGAATAGACCTTTTTAGCTTGTAGATTTTGTTTTCCCAATGTAGACCATGTGATCTTCCCAAGGGGTTTGCCTTTTGTCTTTTCATAAATTATGCGTACATATGCACGTGAATAAGGCGAAATTTCAAAGAAACAATTCTCTAGGGTAACATCACATGGTCTACATTGGGAAAACAAAATCTACAAGCTAAAATGGCCTATTATCTGGATAATTTCTCATTTCGAAAGAATTATTACAAAACAGGACAAATGTTATTACAATTCAAACTGCATCAATCTTTGAAGTGGGATATTCACGGACTGCGTAGGATGTGTTCCGCATTCATTTAAAAAAAAAGTTTGCATAACTGTTTGACACTCTTCTGGCCGTAACGCTATTGTTTTGACTTGGTGAAGGAGCCTTTACAGAAATATATATTGAATGCGCATTTGTTTCTCAGTTTTTTCACGAGAGAGGCACTCTTACAAAATGTTCTTAAGGTGGAAATAGTAATATAAATTTAATATGCTAATATAAAGACCAACAAATACGGACTCAGAGAGGAGCAAGTGAGTCTTCCGAAGTCTTTGAAGTGAGTAATTCACGGATTGCGTACATTCTGTTCTGCTTTCACTCAAATGGCGTTTGCACAACTTTTTGGTACTCCTATGGTCGTAACGCAAATTGTTATAACAAATTTGTGAGACAGTCTTTATGGAATTGTGTGACGATATCCCATATGGAGATTCTGTGGTCGTCAACACGAGCGTAAAAGCGGAAAATGCCCCGCATATGGACAAATCTGTTCTTCGTGTGGAAAACCTAATCACTTCGCTGTGACATGTGGAAGCACAGGAAGGTACTTCAGCTCGGTGACAACACTGACCCAAGTTACTCTTCAGAAGAAGAAATCTTGTCTATACCTTCGGGTAATGTTGTCTACACTGTGAACATGTGTGAGTACAAAAGTAAAAGATTTGCGCACATGGAAATGGATGGTGTGTTAGTGAAGATGCAAGTTGATTCGGGTGCCTCATGCAATGTGTTGCTTCGCAAATGTCTGTCGAAAGAAACTGTGGTTGACAAAACTGATGTGAAATTAACCACCTACTCTAAAGCTAACTTGAAGTTACTGGGTGTGGCTAAAGTCCCCTTGCGGAACCCGAAAAATCAGAAGAAGCACCGTGTTAAATTCGTGATTATTGAGGAAGATTACACTCCTCTCCCTGGCTCTACATCAGCACAGAAAATAGGTTTGATCACTGTACAACATGAGAATACCATGAATGTTAATGAAACTGTGGCTAAGACTTACAATCAAGGTCTCACTATGGAGGAATTTTCTGCCACCTACAGCGATGTTTTCAAGGGCCTAGGATGTATGGAAGGAGCTCTTCACCCGGAAGTCGATAAAAGTGTAGCACCAGCAATTTTGCCTCCAAGTCGTGTGCCCCTCACCTTAAATGATAGGCTGAAAGGATGTAGCAGCAGTTAGAAGACTGACAGACCTAGTGAACTACCTGTCCAAGTTCTTAAGCAAGCTGTCAGAGCCATGTGAGCTGCTTAGAAGATTAGCTCACAAGGACTTCGAGTGGAGATGGTCATCAGAACAAGAAGAAGCATTTCAAAGTGTGAAGTGTGCTGTCACTTCAGCTCCAGTCCTGAAATATTTCAGTTGCACTGAGCCTATGGAAGGTCAAGGAGATGCCTCTTCCAGTGGAATAGGATTCGTACTGATGCAGAATGGGCAACCAGTGTCGTATGCAAGTCGAGTTCTCATAGCCAGTGAGAAGAACTACTTCCAAATAGAAAAGGAGTTGTTAGCCCAAGCATTTGGTGTAGAGCGAACGCACCAGTTTGTTTATGGCAGAACAATTGTGTTGTGGTCTGATCATAAACCATTGGAGACTATTTGCAAGAAACCCTTGGCAACAGCACCAAAACGATTGCAGCGCCTGCTCCCACGATTACAGCAGTATGATGTTGAGATAGGGTACAAGCCAGGTCCTAAAGTGCATTTGGCAGATACCTTATCACGTGCTTACCTACTGACAGAGGATCGCTCTCCAGGTGAAGAGGAAGCCGAGCGGATCCATGCTGTTGATTTCCTGCCTATCTCAGAACCGTAGTTACTGGAGATTCAGCGTGAAACAGTAGCAGACCCTGTTTTACAGTCCCTCATTCAAGTAATTTTAAAGGGCTGGCCAGATAGGAAAGAAGATCTTCCGAGAGAACTTCACCCCAATTTCAATGTTCGAGATGAACTGACAGCTCAGGACGGTGTTCTCTTCAAAGGACTACGCTGCCTGATTCTGCCCAACCTCTGACCCAAGATAAGCGAGAGTCTACATGGTGCACACACGGGTATTGAAAGCTGCCTACGTAGGGCTCGAGAAGCTGTCTATTGGCCCGGTATGACTGCAGAGATTAACGATTACATCGCCAAGTGTGCAGTCTGTGCAGCTTATCAGAAAGAACAACCAAAGGAACCACTAATTTCTCACAAGATCCCTAACAGTCCTTAGGAAACAATCGGCTGTGACATATTTCACTTCGGAGACAGAGATTACCTCTGCACAGTTGATTAATATTCAAGCTACGTCGAGAGCCAAGACCGTAAGGGAAGTCGTTCACGCCCTCAAGATACACTTCTCGAGGCATGGAATTCCTAACAAGCTTGTGAGTGACAATGGTCCGCCATAAAACTCCTATGAGTTTCAGCAATCTGTGACCAGCTATGACATTGAACATGTTACCAGCTCCCCTCATTACTCGCAGAGTAATGGAAAAGTCGAAAATGCCATCAAAACTGCCAAGAGATTACTGAAGAAATCTAAAGCAGCAAGATCAGACATCTACCTAGCTTTGTTGGAATGGAGAAATACCCCTTCAACTGTTTGGGCGTCGAACTCGAACACTGATACCAACCACCAGTGAGCTACTTAGGCCTAAAATAGTTGAAGACGTCCCAGGAAAACTGATTAAGAGGAAACAGTTGCAAGCAAAGTACTTCAATATCAGTGCTCATGCATTTGCTCCTCTTAGCAATGGAGAGGTATTGCGTGTGAAACCTACAGCCAGATCTGGTCAGTGGTATAAGGCTTGAGTAGAACAGCAAGTCGATGTAAGATCATATGATTTGAGGACTGAGGATGGAATTGTTTTCAGGAGAAATAGAAGACACCTCAGAAGCAGCAAGGAACCACAAGCCACCAGCAGAAAACCTTTGCCAACTGACATGCCTGGTGGAGCACCTCATGTCCCAATTCCCCTTTCGAGTCAGCTCCAGCTAAATCCAGCACCCCAAAAGAGGTGCTACCGCCCAAACACAATGTCGAAGCAAGTTCGCCCTGAAACGCAAACAGTGATCGCAAGCCTGCAGTAGTTCCAATACCGTCTACACCTGTGGTACGAGCTAATTTGCCAGACACTCGCAGTGGTCGCATCTCCAGACCACCTGGGCATCTGAAAGACTTCCTCCAAGTGACTTTGTTTTCAGCTAACTAGGGAAATTCATGAAATAATGGTTGGGCGAAGAACTCTGCTTTAAGAATATTAGTTGAGATTATTTTTTTGGATGATTTACTGTCAGTTATTTGTCTTTGTATTTGGATCAAGTTCATTTTCTTTGTCTCTTAAAAGAAAGAGAGGGTGTGACGATATTCCATTGTTCTTTGCGGCCAATCAGCGTTTAGTTTTCCACGTGCTCAAGTTCAGGCGCTTTTGCCACTTCGCTTTTACATGGCCGGTGCATTCTTTGATTAAACGTCTGTTGATTCGAGTCTATGACTCCATTTCATTACAAAATGTACATTTTTTTCACGAGAGACGCACTGTGATAACATGTTCAGGATGTGGGAGTAGTAATATAAATTAACATGTTGAGCAAGGGAGAACCACATGATATCTCTGAAAACGAAGTTTGTGATCGGTGGTGCCCTATCACAACCTAACACAAACTCCGTTTTCAGAGACATCCTTTGGTTCTCCCACGGTAGCTTGCTGGCAGAGGAGAGAACTCTTGTCGCTAACAGCAACACAAACTTGTTAACACCTATCCTTACTCGCTTCGTTTGGCACTGGCTTTCATCTCGAATTCACTCATCACCTCGAAGAGATTTTTCTATTTTCATTCGATTCTTTTATAGTTGACGTGCGGAAATTACTCTTTATTTTCACCAGCGAAATTACTTAAAGTTTTCTGTCGAATCTCATACCATGTTTTGTAAACCGGTACGTCATTTTGAGGAGTCGCGTGCGTCTGAATAAATTATCTCGGAATAAACAGGACTCGTATTTCTGGTTACTTAAAATGAAGATAGGTTTCCTGTTATAGCAACTTAACGTCCTCGCTATACTGAATATGGAAGGTGTTAACTGGCATGTTGGAATTACACGTTCACCGCTGCTAATGAGACAATGTTGGAACCAATAGCACTGAGGGCGTTGTGCTATTTGACTACCTTAGAGCGTTTGATCTTATTGATCATCATATCCCTGTAAGCTTTATTCTTCAAATTTCAGTCCCCGTATTTGTAAAGAACAGAGTCATCGTGTATTTGAACAACAGAAAACAGCGAGTAAAATTGTCAAGGGACGTTTTCTCGGAATGGGATGAAGCTTCTGCTGGAAGTCCACAGGTTACCAAATTGGGCCACTTGCCCTTCGTCCTCAGACACTCAAGTATCCCCACCCTTCCCGCAAACTTCCATTAATGGGAGTATATTGATAACATCACTACGTCGGAAATTGCCCCAAAGCCACGATCAAGTGTTTTCCAGCCCACTGTTGACTATGTCCAGGTAGTAGTATAGTGTTTGGGGGTACCAGATCAAAAATTAATCAAATGGAATAACCTACTGATTTAGGGGGTGTTTTCGCAAAATGATCTCGTATTTTGGAATCTATAGTTTATTAAAATACGTGACTTTCTCGGAAAACCACCAAGCGTGACATTCTCGGAAAAACAGTACTTGGGGGTACCAGATCAAAAATTAATCAAATGGAATCATACTGATTTAGGGGGGTGTTTTAGCAAAATGATCTCGTATTTTGGAATCTATAGTTTATTAAAAATGCGTGACTTTCTCGGAAAAATCACCAAGCGTGTCTTTCTCGGAAAAACAGGAAATGAGTTATCACCTATAGCTATTATTTCTCACTGGTTTCGTCTCATGGTTTAAAAATAAAATATCAAATAATATTATAGAATGAGTTGTAATTCAGTAATTCAATTAATGACTATGGAAGAGTATACTTGTCCTTTTTGTGGTAAGCAATTGGTAGAAGTTAATAGTAGTGTGGCAGCATCATGCTGCAGTAATCAGCAAATGTTTAACGATAATGGTGTGAGCCTCTGTACAAATTGTGGTTCAGTTCATGGTTATGATTATGTTAAGAGTATGTTGACTTTTATGAGAATATGTATAAGATACGACGAAAATCGGTATATCATCGGAAGTACCATATTGAAAATATGATAAATAGTATTTGCAGTAATAATGGATTTCAAATTTCTGTAAAAGATAGTGGTAAAATATTAAAAATATTCGAAGAGATAGAAACTGTACTCCCATTAGTGAATAAGAATCGTAAAAGGATGATAAGTACTAAATTTGTCCTTAAGAAAATATTTATAATGCTTGTCTTCCATTTGAAAGAATAATTATAACCAATTCAAAAAAGACGCTTAAATTTTATAATCAATATTGGGTTGAAATTTATTGTTAAGATTTGATGTGATTATTGGTATTATTAGACAGTGAATTTTCATCATATTTTAGTAAGTACTTATCAATAACAGGACTGTTGTCAGTCACATAATCATCAATGTTCTTCATTGTGTTATGGATGCTGGACTCATTGAAATTACCGCTTCTCATTGTGTCTTTTATGGTATTAAGTAGATGTTGATAGCTTTGATAAGCATATGTACAATTTTGGATTTTGAGATCGAGGTTTTTATGCTTCATCCACCCTTGTATCAAAAGTGCTGCAGTACTGATGGCTACCAAACTAACACCACCAGTTGCTATGCTTGTGGCGAGGCCTCCGGTTGCAAAGATGATAGACAATGAGTTCCCAGTAATTTCCATTTTTTGAACTGTTTCACCGCCTGTTTGTGGGCCCAACACTTTCTGTGATATGTGTGGTAATAGGATTTTAATTCATTAATCTGGTCTTCTGTCAATTCACCTGAAATATGATTCCAGTTGAATATGCTTTTTCGATTAGCAGTCATATATATCATTTATATTATAATTCTTTTGCAAACACAATAAATTAATCCAGTGAATTGACCACATAATGGAGATCTTTTCATCCATTTTGTTGTAAGGTTCTTTGGTATAGTATATGTGTACCCTCTGTCTAATGAATAGCGGTTATAAAATCTTCCAAAAGCATCATGGAGAATACTATGTGAGTGTAATACATGAATCCAACCAAGTGTTCTTTCAAAAAATCGTGTAAGGCAGCCATTTCCCGGACCAATAAGTCCTATATCATTATGAATGTATAAAATGTTGTTAATTGGAAGTATTCTTTTGAAATGCTTGAAATACAAAAAATTGGTAATACTAGGTATGATTTCAATATTGTGTCATCAATATAAATATGTTGTTGTTTGGTTTCATTAAAAAGATAGCTAACGTATTTAATTATATCTTCTATCATATATTATATCGTTGTATTAAAATTTGATGATGATCTAAAATTGTTTTTCATCTAACATGAAATCCAAAGTATACACAGAAAAAAAATAATACAACCGTCTAAAGGTGCGATGGAACTTGGATTAAATCACCAAAAGTCATTTGTTGACTACCGGTTCTATTAGCAGCTGTGAAACTTCCAATATATTTTTTGTTCCAATAGATTTTACTTTTGTCTGTATTAGGAGAAGATAAATTATCCCAATGAACAGATAAGCAGTGCCAAACATTAATTTGACCTAAATCATTTACGGAATAATCTGCTATTTTTTTGAAATTTTGTATAGTTGCTGCTGGACCAAAATACACACAATTTGTTTGATCAGCACCACTTATAGCTAAATTTGAAACCATTGTAATAGCTGACAAACTTATCATAACCTCCATCGTCATGACCAAAAAGTCCATTTTTCCATGGATTTCCACCTGTATTTGAATTTATTTTATAAACAATGAAAATATCAACAGCATTATTATTCAAATTGATTTGCTTATCATTCTCTGTGATCCGTCAAACTTAAAAAATAACGTCCATTATGTTTCTCAGCCTTGGTACAAACAGTGGGTCTTATGTTTAAAGTTGATTGAGTTGCATTATTTTCTTCATTTGAGAGATCATATAATGTTTCAACTTTTCTGCCTGCATTCATATCTACAAAATTATTATTCGCTCTGTCGATTTGATAAACACATTTTGAGTACAATCTAATGAATTCAGAAACCCATAAATCTAAAAAATATCTCTGACAATATCTGAAACTTGTGATTTGATTACAACATGATCAGAATCATTGCCTGCTTTTACATTAGTCAAATGTTTGTTTCCAAGATCATAGTGACCATCTTGTGTTAATGTAAAACCAATTCCTTTATCACCTCTATCACCTTTAGGACCAATAGGCTAGTTTCGAATTGTGGGAGAACAAAAGAACAGAGTCGAGGTTGAGGGGAATAATTTGCATTTTCTTTTGTCAAAAACAAAGGAAAATGCAAATTATTCCCCTCAACCTCGACTCTGTTCTTTTGTTCTCCCACAATTCGAAACTAGCCTATTGCACCAGTATCCCTTTGGGACCAACAGCACCAGTATCACCTATATTGTCTGAAGTTGGTAAATCATTAAATAATCCCATTATAATATTAATTTAGATTAATTCATAATTACTTCAAGTGTGAATGCTGTATCAAATGCTCCACTATTGGGATGTGAATAGTCAATTATAAAATAACCTCTCGATAATGATTTATTGACTGTAACTGTTTTTATGTTTCTACTCGTAAAAGGAATTCTATATTCGAAAATAGTTGCTGGTAATGGCAAAGGCCCAGCACCTTCATTCTTTTTCTTGAAGTAGAACATTCCGGGTTTTGTTCCTTGTATAATATACATATTCTTAATATAAAAGTTATTATTATGAATAACTAAAAATTCAGCGCCATTTATCAATACAGGCTTTAAAGTATTCTTATTATGTCCTTGTTTGGCTTTAACAAAGCAATTTAAATATTGTATTTGACCAATTATTCCATTCCCATTCAAATCTAGATCACCTCCTAATTTTGGCTTATAGAGAGCAAATCCTCCGAGATCGAAAGCTGTTTCCATAATTACACCTGTAACGCTTGAACGAAATAGTTTTAAACCACCGTTATGAATTCTATAGCCATTCATATTTAAATCACCACCAAGTTTAGCCTCTTTTATGTGTTCATATTAATATCATTTAGCATTGTTAGTTCACCATTTTCACCATCAAATAAGTTTGTTGAATTATTAATCAAAGCATGTCCATTCAAATCTAAATCAGTTTGTAATTGCATTTTTTCATTCACGATTTTATAAGCTTCTGCGAAGTCGTAAACACTTGATGGAACGTCTACAGCTTCAAAATCAATACCATATGCAACACAATGAACTTTGTACTTATTTGGATAAGTTGGGTTAGCATTAATATGTATTGTACAATATAAATATTCAGGTGGTGAACTTACTGAAGGTTTTTCAATCCATAATAAATATCTCGAATGATCTTCATTTCTGTTATCAAATTTTCTCCCTACAGTTTTATGAATTGTAATTCCACCAGTTGCACTGAATGTTACACTACTAAGACTCATTCCTTCATAATCAGGAAATAGCCATTCAAGAATGAAAGTGTATTTTCCATCTTTTATTGTGTACATATTAAATCCAATTCTAGCTCTGTAAATATGATTAGCTTCTTTATTCAAGTCTACATCAATTACCTTTTTTGAAATCAAATGTAGAGACCGAGGTAAATTGACATATCCATTAACTGTCAAGCCATATTCAGTGCTAATTTCATCGATATCATTCATCAAATATTTGATAGCATTCTTTGGATGAGAAGCAGATGAAATATGACTTTTTTCTAATTGATCTAAATTTACGGCATCAGTTTTATTTGTTCCTTCTTTTAAGTTAATGATTTTATGCCCTCCAAGTTTTAAGTCTGCTGCCATCGCATTTGTTCCATTCAATAATAAAGCGTTTGCTCTAATAACTATTCCAGCTCGATTTAAAACTCTGAAGTTCACTGCATCAGTTTCATTCGACGGGTCCGCTAAATTCGTCAATTTATTTCCACCCATCGACAAATTTCCATACATCGCAGTCGAACTGTCTCGTCGAAGAAAATACTCGTCAGTATATCTTTTTGTAACCGCATCATCTAAATTTACGGGTGGAGCAAGATCAGTAATGGCATTGTTGTTCATATTTAGATTTTGTTGTGCAATCGTATCGAGTTTGGTTTGCAACCTCTGGTCCACATAACTTTTGTTTACAGCGTCTTGTGGGTTTGAGGGGTTATCCTGCAGGTTGATGATTTTGTTTAATTTCATGTCAACATTACCACCAAATGCAACATGGCCGTTTTCAATTTCATAAGCTGGGTCATGAACAAAGTAAGACAAATTTGTATGATATCCAAAGGCTCCATAAACAATGAGATGTGTTTTGGTGTTAGACGCTGGAGCTGTGCTACTTAGATCACCCTGTATTGCCGCCTGCCCACCACTGGTTTTTTCTATCTGGAAAAGTTTTTTCATGTAACCATCAATGTGTAGAGTTTCAGGAAAAGGTTTTTGAAACGGCTGTCCCGCATCTCGTATATTTACAGTTGGAAGAAAAAGCCCAATTGTTGCATTTTGAGGGTTGGAGGGTGAGAAAAACTCAGTAACAAATGTATACTGTCCATTTCTTAATGATGTAACATTAAAACGAATTTTGGATGTGAAGCTACCGCTTCGTTTGATGAAAAAAGACAATGACGACTTGTTTATGTGATATGGTGATCTGTCAAAATTCTCAATTTGAAGGTTTTCCACACCACTAACTGCAGAAGACTTGGATTTGTCCTTTAACAGAAAAGTGAATGGGTTGTGTTGAGCTCCTGATGCTGAAAAAATAAGGTCATAAACATATTTTTTGTTGACGGCGTTCTCAGCGGGCGTGCTGTTATCAATGTCTTTCAAATTTTCTATAGCGTATCGGTCCATGTCAAGATCACCCTCTGCTGGGTCGGTTCCATCCCGTTTTAGACAGCTTGCAATTTGAGAGTCAACGTAGCTTTTGTTTGTGGCGTCTAATATATCAACGGGATATTTCATGTTTTTGACAATATTTCGTCCCATATTCAAATCTCCAGTCATTAAAACACTTCCATCTTTTTTAAGATATGGAGAAAGATCAACAACATTTGAAACAGAAGCAATTTGTGCGTCAACATAAGTTTTATCAGCTTTTGTATTAAAATCTATCTTGGATATTTCATCATCAACATAAACCTTATTTGCACCATCATCATCTTCGGTTGGAGTTGCAACATTAATGATCTTATTACTATTCATGTCAATTTTACCATCGAATGCAACATTACCATTTTCAATTTCAAAAACAGGATCGTGAATATGTGATAAAATGATATTTGAAAATCCGTAAACACCATAAACTATAACATAATGTTTTTTATTATTTTGTAAATATGGTGAAATCAACAATAACTCCATTGATGTTTGACCATTACTTGTTTTTTCAAGGAAGAATATTCTTTTGAGATAAGCCTCTACAATATGAGTCTCTGGAAATGCTCTTTTTATCGAATCTTTTCTTTCAACTAAATTGGATGACAAATTATCATCATCAACTGTTGCATTATTTGGATTACCGTTTGTATAAAACTCAACAGCAAAAGTGTATCTTGAAACTTCGAATTGTGACAAATCAAAACGAAGAACAGTTGTCTGGCTAGCAGTAGGAATAACAAAAGACAAGGCTTTTTTATTTATTAAGTAAGGGCTTTTATTAAAATCTTCCAATTTGAGATCATTTGTATTTCTAAGAATAGTTGTTTTTGATATATCTTCAAGAAGAAATTTAAATGGATTAACACGTGTTCCTTCAATTGATAAAACAGCATCGTTGACGTATCTCATATTAACAGCATCTTTGTTTGAATTTGGTTCTCCAACATTAGTCAAGCGTTTATTTTCAAGATCATAGTTACCATCTTGTGTTAATTTGAATCCATAACCCTTATCACCTTTATCACCTTTTGGACCAGCAGGACCTCTATCACCTTTATCACCTTTTGGACCAACAGGACCTCTATCACCTTTTGGACCTATTTCACCAGTTCCTATATTGTCTGGAGTTGGTAAATCATTAAATAATCCCATATAATATTAGATTAGATAACACCGTAAAAATTTCTCTTCACTGTTTTCATTGGTTTGTCAACATAACGGAAGGAATACGGTTTTTTGGTTGCTTCAATATACTTCTGCTTATCGATTGCTAGTTCTCTCTCTTGTGGATGGGAAATCATAAAGACAGAAATGGCTGCAATTAAGTCTAACAGATTTTGGGCAACCGTAAAATGACTGTGTTAGGTACAGCACTGAACAATTTTTATGGCGACCCTGAATGAAATAGCTTATGATTTGATCTTGTTTTTTATCAGTCACGAAATCATCAAATACAACCAGTCGCTGTAAATCAGTGTCTTTGATTTGTTCAACAGGAAGTATTTCATCTTGACTGCATACTAAAACGGGGTAGCCAACCTGTTTGCTTATTCCATCCATCACTTGCTGTAAATATTTATATTTATCTTGATCCAAGTTTTTGGCGTATAGATGTATTTGATCATAATAGACTAACGGTTCCATAATCAAATGCAAAAACAAGGTTGTCTTTCCAGATCCAGAATTTCCAGCCAATAACATTCTGAATGTATCTTTTGGCATATACGGATACAACTGTCTGAATGAATTATTTGAATTCTGAACAATATCGTAATTTGGAATTTCCATATGTTAATAGTTTAGATTAGTCTAACACAATTGTATATGGATATAGAACGTATGAAAAGGCTTCTTAAAAGTGGAATTGAAGCTGGAAATAAAACTAGAGAAGTACGTGAGGTTATCAAGACTTATGAAAACAGAAAACAGGATGCTTATGATGAAACATTGCAATTACTGAAACCCTCTATTGATGTCCAGAAGAGTGTGAAAGAAAGTGTTGATAAAAAACAGGATGAAGTTATTGAACAGTTGAAAAAGAATCAAAAAGCCTTAACATCCGGTTTTGAAGATCTTATGCTATTAAACACATTACCTGAATCAGTACCTGTGAAAACAACATTACCAATTGATTACAAACCTCAAATGATGACTGAAAGAGAAGCACCATATAAGTCAAATCTTGATAAAGGTTTTTCACTTGAGGATATTCAAACATTGATGAAATATAATTTAGCTCCTCCATCACAGATATTTAAATCATATATGGATGGAACAATCAATATTAATGAGTATGATCAAATGATTGGTAAATTAACCAAAGATATTGGAAGACAAAAAGCTCATCTATCAACAACCAAAATGAATAGGGATAAAAATAAAGAACAAATATTTCAATTAACTCAAGAGATCAAATTACTACAAAAGTACCGAAAAAGAATTGGCGCCGTTGAGGAAGGTGCACAAACTGTTGGTTCAGGTATCAGAAAGAAGAAAAGACAATATGGAGCAGGCATTTTTCATTATAATAATATTGGAGACTTGCTTTCACGATTGCAATTACTTGGTGGGTCCCTATTTGCAGGTAATAACAGTGCTGGTGTCAGAAATGAGTTTGTAAAGATATTGCATACCTTAAGCAGACTGGGAATTGTTGGAAACGATGAGCTAAATAAAATAATGATGAAATATCTAATGTAAAAGTATATGACAGAAATTTCATTACGATTCAACAGTAAAAACAGAGACAAAATTGGTGTAAGTAAGAGTCATGATTTTGAAAAAAGATTCAATACACCTATCAAATTAACGAATGATTTGAAATATGAAATGGCTGTGAATGTTATCAATATGACATACAGTTGGTACAACATCAGAGAGTCTTTAGGGAATAATCAAATGAAATATAGCCATGACAAAGGTGCAAACTGGGAAACAATAACATTCGTTGACGGGATGTATTCATACGACGATATCAATAGTTACATTCATGAGTATATGAGTAAAAATAGCCATGTACTGAATCCATCTGAAACAGACAAATCAAAATTCAAGTATGGCATCAATATATATTTCGTTTTGTCAACATATCGCATTTTGATTGAACTTGGTGAAAACTATCGAGTGGATCTGAGAAATCTTGATTTCAGAAAACTTGTCGGTTTCGATTCAAAATTAGTTTCAGCAACAGAATATGGAGCAAATCTACCTGATATTACAAGAGGAGTGGATGAAATTTATATTAATTGTGATAATGTGATAGATAGCATTGTTGATGGCAATAGTACAAATACAATCGCTGTTATTCCAGTCACAGATCTCGTCAGAAGTTTACCTTTTACTTACAAACCTCGTTTTCTTTCATGGAATCCTGTCTCAACACATACAATCAGCTCAATACGTTTTTATGTCACTGATTCTTCCGGAGCACCAGTTGATTTGAATGGGATAGATTGGTATATTGAGTTATTCTTGAGAGGGACAGAATTATAAAACCTAATATTATATGAAGAGGTTTGAGTACAAAAAATATGAGCAAATTGGTGAAGGCATCTTTACTGACATTGCCAAAACAGCTGTAAAAAAAAAGCAGCTGAAAAAGCAGCTACAACAATTGGTGAACATGCTGGCAAAAAAGGTGGTGATAAAATAATAGAACTTTTAAGCAAGAAAAAGAGAAAAAGTGGAACTGAGAGTGAGATTAAGACTGGGGGTGAGATCAAAAGAAAGAGAGGCAGACCTCGAAAAATTAAGTAACTTTTATCTAACACAATAATATATGTCAAACTATCGCGACTCAAAATATATCGAACGATATGAAGATGTTGTCTTTGAGCTTGAGACAGCACTTAATACTGTGATTGCAAATCATGCTCATCAGAGGAAAACAGGTTACCGATTTGTCGTTGATAACAGTGGAGAGACAACACCATTTGACTGGTATAATGCCCGTTTTAATGTTATTTTCAAAGAAAATAAGCTTGCAGATGGAGCTAATATTGCTGCTGCAGATCGAAATGGTATTGTTAATTCAGTTCACGTTCTTATTAACACCATTAATGTAAAAATGAATGGAATCGATGTTTATGAATGCCGAGATGCTAACCAAGCCACAAATATTAAGTCATTGCTTGAGTATTCACAGGGTTATGCTGTAAGTCAGGGAAACAATGAGTTCTTCTATCTTGACACCAGCAGAGGTGCTGAAAACAGAGTGGCACAAGCTGCTTATAACAAAGGATTCTCAGATCGTAAAGCTTTGCTTAATGATGGTGGTGAAATAAATGGAGAGATAGCATTAAATAGATATGGATTTTTCAAGGACCTTTATGATGAAATCTTGCCTAACTCAAAAGTAGAGGTGAACCTAACACTTGAGAGTGATGACAATCTTGTTTGGCAGGCTAGTGATGAATGTCGTGTGATACTGACTAAATTCCAGCTAATAGTTCCTCGTATTGTTTTCAATTTTTCGGGAAAGTCTTTGTACATGAGCACGTATCTTGACAACAGAAAGTGGACTTACATGAGAGAAATGGTTGAGAGAGGCAATTCAACAAGACAACAGACTGCCAATTTCCGTATTTCCACAGGAATAAACAAACCCAGACATGTCTTTGTATTCATCATCAATGATGCAAGTGATGCATCTCAGACAGCCAATAAATTTCTCTATAACACATTCTCAGTTGCAAATAACCAAACACTGACAAATTGTTATCTTGAAGTTGGCAATGGAAATGACTATCCAGAGGTTCATTACAAACCCTCAACAGAACCCTCAAGAGTATTCAGAGATGTTTTGAAATATGTTCGAGTTGTAAATGAATTCAGTGATAACACCCTTCTAACAAGAGGAAACTTTGGTACAATATTCCCTTTCATTTACTTTGATCTGACAAAACAGAAGCAGGACATAAAAGATGGAATGACAAAACTGACTTTCAAATACACTTTGAGTGGGGCAACAAATGCTGATTACAGTGTGTATGCACTTGTGCTGTATGAACAGGATGTTGAGATGAGAAAGACTGATGGAAAGTTGATTCTGAGATCTATGTAAATGGAATAATTAAATAATTAAATAAATTAATTAAATAAAATAATTAAATTAAATAATTAAAGAATTAAAGAATTAAATTAAATCATTATTTATATTAAATACAATTTAGTATAAACATATATTATATGACTACTTGTCATCCTCATGGAGTGACACTGTCACAAGGTCAGAAAGAAAAGCTGGCAAAAGCTATTAAATCAAATTCAGCGGTAACATTGAGGCTGACGCATGGTGAATTGTCTGGTGGTGATCAACTTATGTTGACAAAAAGACAAATCAACAAACTAATGAAATCAAAAAGATTGGGAAAAGGTTCTGATATCAATATATCAAAAAGTCAAATCAGAAAGGCGGTTGTACATGGAGGTTCTCTTTGGTCAAGTCTTTTTTCACTTGGAACAAGACTATTACCATATGCAGGTAAGGCAGTAGCTAAAGCGGCTCCAGCATTGGCCACAGGTGCCCTTTCTTCATTAGCAAGTCTCGGCATTGATAAACTATTTGGAAAGAAACAAAAAGGAGGATTCATTATTCCCAATAAAAACTTGCCCCAACTATTGAATTTTGGAAATCTATTGAATGTGAGACAAATGGCTGATCTTGTAAATGCAATGCAGTCTGGTGGACAACTTGCTATCAAACCAACAAAAACTCAGTCTGGTGGGTTTCTTGGAACACTTTTAGCAAGTATTGGAATTCCTCTACTTGTGAATGCCTTGACTGGAAAGGGTTTGCATGTTGAACACAGCCGTTCTAGACGGTCATTACCAGTTCATGTTCCAGATCACATTGCAGTTAATAAAAATAAAAGTGGTGGGAAACACGCTGTGATTCCATGGCAATGACCCCCAGTTGTTGGTACATGGGATAACCCAATCGGTTATGGAATGAAAAAAAAAAAAAAGACCAAAAAGGGAAAAGGGCTTCTACTGGGAAAAGACAGTCCATTCAATTCAATCCCCATACTAGGAACCATTTTGTAAACAAACCCTTATCCAACTTTGATTAAATCAATTGGGTGAAACAACTTGGAATAAAACATTTTAGAGGAGTATTTTCAAGAGACAATCTGCCGAGACAAATAAAAAAGAATGAATGTGGGATAGTCAATCTTGATTCCAAAATTGGACCTGGTACTCATTGGGTTTGTTATAGGAATTTCAAAAATGATAAATACTGTGAATACTTCGACTCTTTCGGTTTAATGATGCCAACAGAAGTTCAAATGTATATGTTGACAAGTGGTAAACAACTTGAATACTCTGGTGATGAGATACAGGAAAGGGATTCAGTATTATGTGGATATTGGTGTTTATACTATCTTCTTGAGAGACAAAAAGGTAGATCAATTCTGGATACAATACACAATTCCAAATTCAATTCAGCAGATGTGAGTGTCAATCACAGATTCATCATAGACTACTTTAAAAATATCTAACTTAATGGTATATTGGTAAAATCATATTGTGTAAAATAGAAGAAAGTCACAGAATGTGTACCTGGGAGTGAAAGATATCAAAAGACAAAAAATGGTCGAACTGTGATGAAATGCACTTGTGCAGAATGTGGAATTACAAAGACTAAATTTGTCAAGAAACAGGGAAAAGGATTGGCCCGTCTGAAGGGGCGGGCATACTAGATTCGGCAGCAGATATGGCAATAACTGGATTCTTAGAACATGGTGTCCCTTTTTTAGCAAAGAAAGGTGTTGAAATGGGGAGATATTATGCTTCAGAAGCAATGAGAAATCCAAAGCTGCAAAAGCAATTGATTGATAAAGGACTTTCCCTTGCAAAGCCAGTGATTACAAAGGTTGGTAAAGAAGGCTTAATGCAATTGAGCACTGCTATGAGACCCAAACGCTCTGACAAGAAAAAAATGTATAAAACGGATATTAAAGGATTGGATTACGGCGGTGCTATTGACATTCACAAGATGATCGGTAAACTACCAAAACCAAAAAGTGGATGGACACCCGGAAAGGATAAATACATGGGACCTTATAATCCCCTCGATAAACAGTTAGAGTATGATAAAAACACAGGTGAGGTCACAAAATGGTATGTCCAACCTTACAACAAGGTAGATGAAATAGCAGCTTATCATGATATTTGTTATGATATGGGAAAAAATAAAGGTGATTGTGATAGAACAATGGTCGAGTCACTTGATCTAATACCATATGGTGAGATGCCAAATGGGGTCAAACAGCCAGATTCTTAATTGATAAAAAACAGAAATTAGGTCTTGGTGTTCCAAAAAACGGAAAAAGCCGTCGAGTGAAGAAAACTGGCACGAAAAACGAGCTGATGAATTACATGCACCCATAAAACGAAATTTCACTCGGCGGGGTGTGATTGTAAATAAAATTGATGAAATATGGGCAAGTGATCTAGTTGAAATGCAACAGTTCAGTAAATGGAATAAAGGTTATCGATATCTTCTTATGGTTATTGATGTCTTTAGTAAATATGGTTGGATTGTCCCATTGAAGGATAAGAAAGGCGAATCTGTCACTGAAGCATTCAAAACAATATTCAAGGAAGGCAGAAAACCACAGTATTTATGGGTCGACAAGGGAAAAGAGTTTTACAACAAACATGTGAAAGACCTATTAGAGAAAAATGGGATACATATGTACTCAACTGAGAATGAAGAAAAGTCCTCAGTGGTTGAAAGATGGAATAGGACAATCAAGTCCAAAATGTGGAAGCAGTACACTGTTCAAGGTAATACACAGTATTTAGACATGTTACCAAAATTAGTGAAACAGTATAATAATACCAAACATTCAAGCACAGTGATGACACCTACAGAAGCTAGTAAAAAGAGGAATGAAGGAACTGTTTACTTCAATTTGTATGGTGATATGGAGCCATTATCAGCTAAACCAAAATTTAAGGTCGGCGACAAGGTCCGAATATCTAAGTATAAACGGAATGTGTTTGACAAGGGCTATACACCAAATTGGACAGAAGAAGTGTTTACAGTTGATAAGATCCAATACACTAATCCAATAACATACAAACTAAAAGATCTCAACGATGAAGAAATACAAGGGAGTTTTTATGAACCTGAGTTATTAAAAGCCAGACAGGTTGTTTTCCGTATTGATAAAGTCATTCGCAGAGATTACAAGAAGAAACAAGCTTTGGTGAAGTGGAAGGGATATAGTGATGACTTCAACAGTTGGATACCGTTCAGGGATTTAAAAGATATATTATAAAAAGAAAATTATCTAACATATATATAAGTAGACCTTACAGTATTCTGTTATTTGCTATTATATAGCCAAAAATAAAATTGTTTCTGGTTATATCAAACACACAAGTGGTAAATATTTAAAAATAAATTATTATAATATAATATACAAATGCAAAAATATTCCTACGATAATAAAGAATTAGATGTATCAATAGATTGTTATCTTGATGATAAAAATGATATATGGTTCAGAGGTAGAGACATAGCTACTATTCTTGACTATAAAAATCCACAAAGAACAATCAGAGATTATGTTGTATCGGATGATAAAATCTTGATAAACCATAAAATAAACACAAATTCACGGGGGACAAAAACGGTCCCTCATGCTGAGACCATCGATTCACGGGGGACAAAAACGGTCCCTCATGCTGAGACCATCGATTCACGGGGGACAAAAACGGTCCCTCGTGCTGAGACCACTGATTCACGGGGGACAAAAACGGTCCCTCGTGCTGAGACCATCGATTCACGGGGGACAAAAACGGTCCCTCGTGCTGAGACCATCGAAAAAACTTTCAAATGTTTTTTTATAAATGAATCAGGATTTTATTCACTAATACTGTCCTCTAAAAAACAGGAAGCAGCAAAATTTAAACATTGGGTTACATCAAAAGGATTACCATCAATCAGAAAACAAGGTTATTACAAACAGTTCAATGATAGAAGCAATAACATGATATTAATTGAAAGTGAAAATGATTTGCATTATAAGATTGTTTCATTCATCAGAAAGAAATATGAAGACGCATTAATGATAGCCGGTTTAGGTGAAAATCAAATAAGCTCAAATATGAGAATCAGAAGTTATAACAAAGGATATACGTCTGGACAATGTGATTTGATGTTAATGAATCCCACTAGAAAATATAATGCTCTATGTCTTGAATTCAAAAGTCCCACTGGTGTATACCAAGTGTCGGAAAAACAAACAAATATGAAGCAAATGTATGAGAAAAACAAATGCAGATACATCATGAGCAATTGCTTTGAAGATTTAATTTATGAAATAACCAAACACATGGAAGAAAGCAAATTATACTTGTCAAGAAGAGAAAAATAATATAAAATATTTAAAAATAAATATAGTAGTATATTATATGGAGAATCAAAATGTTAAGAGAGGTCGGGGAAGGCCTAGAGTTCTCAGTGATGAGGAAAGAAAAAAACACAAGACTACCTATATGCTAAATAAAGAATGGTTCTGTGAAGTTTGTAATAATGGCTGGTAAAACGCTTCACCCTCACAAAATGAGGCACTATCTTTTTACTATCTTATGGCTAGTTAACGCAACTATCTACAAGCTATCTCTTATCTAGTTTATTCCTATCTTCAAGCCATATTTAGCCACTATTAACTTATTACTACCTTAATCCTATCTTATTCTTAACTAATTTCTAGTTATTTGGAACCATGAAGATAGGCTATCTTAATACTATCCGAAAAATTAGATCGTCCATGTTGATGGAAAAGTTAGTTTTTAGATACAAATAAGATAGAGTAAAACTAGATAAAAAGTTAGTTTTCAGATAGATCTTAATTACAGATGAGATCGTTGACATAGTTAAAAACTAGTTTTTAGATAGGCATAAACTAGATCTATTGACACGAGAAATAGTACATAGATAGCAATCAACTAGGCATAAATTAGTTAAAAGATAGTGATTGGATAGCTATGAAATAGATGCCTGGTAACTAAAAAGTAGTGTTTGGATAGCAATTAACTAGAACTCTGATAGCTAAAAAGTAGTGATTGGATAGCAATTAACTAGATGTCTGATAGCTATAAAGTAGTGTTTGGATAGCATTTAACTAGATGTCTGATAGCTAAAAAGTAGTGTTTGGATAGCAATTAACTAGAACTCTGGCAGCTAAAAAGTAGCGATTGGATAGCAATTAACCAGATGTCTGATAGCTAGCAAGTAGTGTTTGGATAGCAATAATTAACTAGATGTCTCATAGCTAATTAGTAGTGATTGGATAGAAATTAACTAGACGTCTGATAACTAAGAAGACATCATGGCACTTTGAAGCGCCACAGCAAGTAGGAGAAAAAAATTGCATTTGTCATGCCATATGAAAGGTTTTATTTTGTCTTCCAAAATATGATGTTTAAAAATTACAAGCTCAGCGAATCACATATTTAAAGCTCGACACATCAAACATGGATGTTTATAATGATAACTCAGATAGAAAAATAATTATATTTTTAATCAGGACTCAGCTGCAGTCTGTGCTATTTCCTTTAACTTTGCTTTCTCTTTCTCTTGCCTTTTTTTCCTTTGCTCTGAAATGAGGAAAATGATCAACTTAATATTTTTCAGTGATAAAACATTTTATAATATACATGTAGCATGCAGTGTGCCTTGATTTTTGTAATTTAAAGAATATAATGCTGCTTACATGTAGGATCTGTCCATGGTACATTAGCCAATTGCTAGTAGATAATTACAGTTACCTGGGCCTTATCATAATATTAATATAGATGGGCTAATTAATTAAAAGGCAGATTTAGCAAAGACAATGCAACATCAAATGTCAGAATGCAATAGCCCAATTAGAAACGACTGAATGCTACTTCCTGTGCTCATTTTGCCATTGGTCAAGTCAGTTTTTTTCAAATCATGCAATGAAATGTTTGCTCCAAGTTTTACGTACACAATATCAGGTTATGTTAATTAAATGGGCCCTATCATGCAGTTTGCAACTGATCAACCCCTTTGTTGCCTAGTATCCGACCACAAAAATAACAAGATAATTAAACCTAACATTTTCAGTCATTCAAGGAAAACATCCTTGGGCAAGAAAAAGTTTGGGAAGGTATATAATTGGGTTTTAAAGAGAGAGAAGCCGTTGAAACAGACCAACAAAATCGCTTCAAATCAACCCAGAAACCAGATACAGTGTAGGACACAAACGAAACTACAAAGGAGCTAGTTCAGGCGAGAAAAACTTAAAAAAAAATAAAAATAAAAATAAATGAAAAACAATTCCTAATTTTGCCTTCAAATTCGATACTTTTTCCCCATACAAACCCTTGTAATTTTGCTATTTCGCAAAGGTCATATTACGTGACGCGCACCTCTGTTTCTGACACAAAGGTCACAAAAGCTGGCACTACCTGTTATTAGCCATGAAAATTTTACTCAGAAAGGCGCCTTCTGCAAGTGTTTATCAATAGTTAAAAGCCCACCGAACTTTCAATTTAAAAACTTAAATGTTGGGCTTCCTTTCGGAATACTTCGGTTGAGGGAAATTAATAACCATATCGCTTAAAGGTCCATTATCACCCTTGAACGAGTCTCTGTAAATCCTCCTTAAACCTCACTTTTGACATAAAACAACGCTGCGAAGTTACCGCTACCGACTACTGCCACACTGACTCTTTTGACTTCCCAAAATAATACAAGGAAAATGAAGAATAAAGAGAGAACATATTTACGGCCATAAATTTGGAGATTTGTTCACGATGCGATAAAACAAGGGCTTCGAAGTCTGAGTAATTTCGTGTTACACGAAATTCCAGAATGAATTACCGGTCGGATACTGAGTAACATATCTGTACCGATTCAAAGGCTTCATGACCGTGCATTCAGTTTCTACCGTGTAATTTACAAGTCACGGCCTCTTATAATTTAAGAATTTATCCTGTTTTCAATGATAGAGTTTGCACTTACCACCAAAAATGGCTTGCCTTCTTCTAATCGTACCAGCTGATAAATCCATCGTGATGCCTTCATTTAGTTGCCATTTCGTTTACTACGCTAATGCTGTCTAATTCATACTTCCACTGAACCACTAGAAGAAACATCTTCGTGAAAGAAAAAATAAAATCGTTCGCATTATCGACCAACCGAAAATATCAATTCAAAGATGGGCGCCAACAGAGAATGAATAGAAGTTCTTTGTTCGGTAAAAGCACGAGGATAGTCACGTGAAAATCAACACGCTATCATTGGCTGTTGCTGTGTAAAATCCGCTGGATTGCCAGATTGCGGTGCACAGAAACACACACAAAACATGGCCGCTTTCTTCGGGTTCGTCCGATAATGTTTCTCAAGTCATATTTGCCTCTTTTCCACTGAATTTTTGCAATCTTGGGGATATATGAATCAAATTTCTGGCGGAGATTTTGACGAAAACAAACTTTATGAAGAGATTCGTCTTCAGCTGAGGATAAAAACATGCTTTAGATGATCCATTTGTCGTCGAACGTTGTTGAGGAAACAAAGAGTGATTGAGTCAAATATCACGGAGTAGGTGAGAAAAATCCGTCACTTAACTCTCGCTTTTACGTTCATTTCGTTTCAAAGGGTGTTGAGCAATTCTTCTCATTTACGTGAGTCTGAAATTGCTATACTTAGCAAGAAAGGAAACTGGGAAAAACTGTGGATGTTTTTTCGATGTCAGTAGTAATGGAGTACAGCGCATTATGTGCAAAATGCAAGCGTGTTACGGCTCCAAATAATGTCACACTGATGTATGGCTTCATTGGGACATATGTTAAAGTTGCTGAAGGTTGCAAGGAGAGATGTGCAGGAGAGAATCGGCAGTGCAGTGAAAATGATGTGCCAGCTACTGGCAATTATCGAGATTCAGGATAAGCACCCTGAACAGCCTTGTATGTATTAATCATGTTTTAAAGCACATTTGTTCGAGTGAAACCTGCATGGCAATCAATACCATACAAGAGAAATGTGTCTGTGTAGATGTTTCTTCAGGAACTTTGCCATCCCCCTAATAGCGATGAAAGGGACTGAGCTTTTGTGGCTTAGGATCAGGAAAGTTAGTTATGCATTCAATGCATCAAGAAATATTGGTCCATGACATTGTAGTTAATTGCAATAGCTGTGAAGTGTTTTATCCTGGATTTTATAAGGAATTTGCATTTTTTTTTCTTTTCAATCTGACACATAATGTAAATTCATTTCCAGCTACCTACTTGCTTTTTTGGCATCTGCATGTGCCAGGTTTTTGGTATATTAGAACTAAATGTACACTAGCTGTAGCAGTTTTAAATAATTATATAGCTACAGTGTATGTAACTGATATTACCAGTTATTATACAAGATTGATAGTATACAAATATTTCACTATCTTTGACAAAGTTATAACTTTTGAATAGGTTATCAACATGCTATTTACAATGAAAAGTTTTGAGCAGCTAGCTCTTTCATTGTTATCACTGCCTTTGACAAAGATGGCTTTTGGGTGGGCTATCAAAGTGGTAGGCGAATGTTGGATAGTTTTGGATAGGCTATATCATTTCACTATCTATGACAAAGACAGCTTTTGCGAATTGCTAGGTGAATGTTGGATCGTTTTCAGATAGGCTATCTTTTTACTATCTGTGACAAAGATAGCTTTTGGGTAGGTTATAAAAGTGCTAGGCGTATGTTGGATAGTTTTTGGACAGGCTATCTTTTCACTATCTGACTAACATAGCTTTTGGGTAGGTTATCAAAGTGCTAGGCGAATGTTGGATAGTTTTCATATAGGCTATCTTTTTACTATCTATAATAAAGATAGCTTTTGGGTAGGTTATCAAAGTGTTGGGTGAATGTTGGATAGTTTTCAGGTAGGCTATCTTTTCACTATCTATAATAAAGATAGCTTTTGGGTAGGTTATCAAAGTGTTGGGCGAATGTTGGATAGCTTTCAGATAGACTATCTTTTTACTATCTACAGTAAAGATAGGTTTCCGATAGGATAGAGTTTTGGTGTGCAGTAGTAAGATAGTCTTCAGATAGCCTAGTTCAAACTACACGGCAGACAAGTTAGTGGATAGATAGGCTATCTTTTGACTATCTGCATCGGAAGCTAGGTTTTAGATAGTCTATCTACTTGCTAACTGTCTGATAGATAGATATCAGTTAGCTTTAAGCTAGGTAAAAGATAACTATCCACTATCTACAAAACCCCTCAGATAGTAAAAAATTAGTGATTTTCATCAGTCAACTAGGAATAAGATAGTGGCAACTAGCATCAAGTTAGTAATAAACTAGTAATAAGATATGATCATTTTTGTGAGGGCACACAAAAACAAAAAAGCATCAAAAAAATAAAATTTAAAACTGTTCAAAGGATTCCAGAATTTGGAATCACTTGAATTATTAGCCCTACTTAAACGCGCATTAAAACTAGTTAAACAAAAAACATATATAGTTATAATATAAATAGATGAATAAAAATTTAATCGAAACTAATAATATGAATATGAACAAGAAAGATTTGAAGAAACTAACCAAGTCGCAGCTTATTGAATTGTTATTGAAGCAACAGAATAAGAAACAAAAACCAAAAATTGTTATAGTTGATGATTACAAACCAGTCCCTCCACCTAGAATCAAAAAACTAAAGAGAACAACACAAAGACCAACTGTTAAAGAATTGGTTGATTATTTTGAGAGAAAAAGATTACCAGCCCCACCTGCTGAATGGTTGGAAGAAATAGAACAATTGAAAAAGAAACCAGTGCCTGCGCCAAGAACCAAAAAGGTTGTTCAAAAACCAGCGATTGCACCCAGAACCAGGATAGAGCAAATGGTTCAAGCTCTGAAGGGCTACAGTAAGTCTTATGAAATCAGTATAAGAGATGATAAAGATCCTCTTGCACAACTATACAGCACAAGAAAGGCCCTTGAGTATCACATTAAAAAATTGTTGAGTGAAACGAAAGGACTGAAATTTGTTGAAACACTGAAGGTGCAATTCACAAAAATGACGGATGGAAGTCTAGAGTTTAAAACAGCATATTTCAGCAGTGTAGCTCAAACAATTATCAATAATCTAGAAATTGCAGAATCACTTGAATTATCAAAGCAGGAAATATTGAATAAGATAGCTCAATGGGTATCTGAAGGTTCTGGTTGGACTATTGAATCTGTTGAAAACCATTATCTAAATACAGTGAAATATGAACCAATGAAGGGCTCCTCATACATTAAACTACCAAATGAACTCAGAAACAGTGTAAAGGGGTTGATCAATATTAAAAATGAGGATAATGAATGCTTCAGATGGTGTCACATCAGGCATTTGAATCCACAAGACAAAAACCCACAGAGGATTAAAAAAGTTGATAAACAGTATATCGACAAATTGGATTATTCAGGAATTGAATTTCTAGTGACAACCAAACATTACAATAAGATTGAAAAACAAAATGAGATCAACATCAATGTTTTCGGTTATGAGGACAAACAACCATACCCAATTTTTGTCTCAAAAGAGAAATATAAAGACTGCTTAAACCTGCTTCTAATAACTGAAAATGAAAACAAGCATTATGTGCTAATCAATGATTTCAACAAGTTTATGTACAATCAAACAAAGCATAAAGAAAGAAAACACTTTTGCATGAACTGTCTTCAATGCTTCAGCTCTGAAAGGGTGTTGAATGATCACAAGGACAACTGCATGCAAGTTAATGGCACACAAGCAATAATGATGCCAACCAAGGATAACAATATTCTGAAATTCAACAACTTTCATAAACAACAACAGGTACCATTTGTGATCTATGCTGATTTTGAGGCTATCACTGAAAAAATACACGGTTGCCAACCCAACAATGATAAATCATTCACCGAAGCCTATCAGAAGCATACTGATTGTGGATATGGATACAAAGTTGTTTGTTGCTATGATGATAAATACAGCAAACCAGCAGCAATATACAGGGGTGAAAAGGCTTTGTACAAATTCATGGAAGCTATGTTGGAGGAAGTTGCATATTGCAAGAAAGTTATGAAGAAAGAATTCAACAAACCATTGAAAATGACAAAAGATGATGATGAGGAATTCCAAAAAGCCAAAGAATGTCACATTTGTGATAAAAAATACACTGACAAAGATATTCGAGTACGAGATCACTGTCATATTACTGGCCAGTATAGAGGATCAGCTCACCAAGAATGTAACCTGAAACTTAGAGTCAATCCAGAGGAAATAAAGATACCTGTTATATTTCACAATCTAAGAGGTTATGATAGTCATTTTATTATGCAGGAGATTGGAGCCATTGTCAAGAAACACACCTATACAAATAAGAAAGGTGAAAAGTGTCAAATGACAATCAATGCTATACCAAATAACATGGAGAAGTATATGGCTTTCATGCTTGGTAATCACTTGACCTTTTTTGATAGTTTCCAGTTCATGAGCTCTAGTTTGGAAAAACTTGTAGGCAATCTACCAAAAGAAGCCTTAAAATACACCTCACAAGAGTTCAAGGGAAATGATCTTAATCTGGTGGCACAGAAAGGTATTTATCCTGATGACTATATGGATAGTTTTGATAAATTTAACCAAAAGCTGCCATCAAAAGATGAATTTTATAGCATATTGAGTGATGAGCATATATCAGATGAAGACTATGCACATGCTCAGACTGTTTGGAATGCATTCTCTTTGAAAAACATGGGTGAGTATCATGATCTGTACCTTAAAACAGATATACTCCTGTTGGCTGATGTATTTGAAAACTTCAGAAAAACATGCCTTGAGTACTACAAGCTGGACCCGTGTCACTATTTTACATCTCCCGGTTTGTCATGGGATGCCATGTTAAAGATGACCAATATCAAACTGGAATTGATGACTGACATTGATATGTTCCAGTTCATTGAAAAGGGTATGCGAGGTGGTATCAGCTATATAGCCAACCGTTACGGTAAAGCAAATAATAAATACATGAAAGAGTATGATGAGAAGGCGCCCTCGAAGTATATCATGTATCTTGATGCCAATAATTTATACAGCTGGGCAATGAGCCAATACCTTCCAACTGGTGGATTCAGATGGATGACTGAGAATAAAATAAATAATCTCAACCTAAGTACAAAGAAGACAGCAACAAGGGTTTGATTCTGGAAGTTGATCTGGAATACCCCCAAAGTTGCATAACCATCATAATGACTACCCACTTGGACCAGAGAAGGTGAAAGTAACTGAAGACATGCTTTCAGACTATTGCAAAGATATAGCAAAGAAATACAATATATCAACTGGTTTGGTACATAAACTGATACCAACATTAAGCAGCAAAGAGAAGTATGTACTGCATTACAGGAACCTCCAATTATACACAGACTTGGGTTTGAAAATAACAAAAATCCATAGGGTGCTTGAGTTCAATCAATCCCCTTGGCTGAGGCAGTACATTGACTTCAACACTCAGAAAAGAACTAATGCCAAAAATGCTTTTGAGAAAGACTTTTTCAAGTTAATGAACAACTCAGTATTTGGCAAAACTATGGAGAATCTCAGAAAGAGAGTAGATGTCAGATTGGTGACAGATGAAAAGAAGCTATTGAAATTAGCCAGTAAACCAACTTATGTTAGCAGTAAGATATTCAATGAAAATCTGGTTGCAGTGCACAAGATCAAAGAAACACTAACTTTGAACAGGCCGGCATATGTAGGAATGTGTATTCTTGATCTTAGTAAGACACTAATGTATGATTTCCATTATAATTACATTAAACAAAAGTATGGTAATAAGGCCAAGCTGCTCTTCACTGATACAGACAGTTTGACATATGAAATTGAAGCTGAAGATGTCTATAGGGATTTCTGGAATGATAAGGATAAATTTGACAATAGTGACTACCCTGAAAGCTCACCTTATTTCAATAAGGCCAATAAAAAAGTAATTGGTAAATTCAAAGATGAGGCAGCAGGAGTACCTATTTGTGAATTCATTGGATTGAAATCAAAGATGTACAGTTATATTAAAGATAACCAAAAAGGAGGAAAAACAGCAAAAGGAATCAAAAAGAACATAATCAAAAATAAAATCAAGCATGAAAATTATAAAGACACTCTATTCAATAATAAACAGATGTATCATAAAATGAAAACAATCAGAAGTCAGAATCATCAGCTTGGAAGTTATGAAATCAATAAAGTATCACTCAGTTGCTTTGATGACAAAAGATATTTATCAAAAGACGGAATCAACAGTTATGCATATGGTCACTATTCCATCCAATAATTCCAAGAATTTCAGATTGAACAACTATAGATTCCATCAGATTAAACAACTATAGATTTCATCAAATTGAACAACTATAGATTTCATCAAATTGAACAACTATAGATTACCAACAAATGGCGAGTAGTATGGAGTTGGTTGGGTAAGAGCACAAAACTGTGCTCGTACCCCCAACTCCTATACTACTTTTGTAACATAAGGCAAATAATGTTAATAATTTAGTGACAAGAAATCCTTGTGTGAGCTCAAAAATCAAACCAACAAAGATATATAGCCTTGTCTGTAAATCTAGTATTGTAATAATGCGTTAGTCTTGTTTGTAACGTTAGTATTGTAAGTAATTTTTTTGGTTTAATTAGCCAGTATTGTTAGTATTTTAAGCAATGTCGGGAGTCGAGCAGCAGGTGGAAAGTCGTCCTATATAGTTCTTCACAATTTTCTGGCCTTAAGCTCGAGTCACAACACCGCGTTTCACCATTGTGGAAACCAGCTGCACAACGTCTTTTCGCAGTTTGGGATAATTTTCCCCGCTTTCAACGAGCCAAGCTTCACATACAAATCGTGGATCATTTCCTCTCCTTCTGCTCCCACCCCACTCCCTTCCATCCACTCTTCGGCTCCTTCGTCGTCTTCCGCTCCGGTTATTGTGGGTCTGCGAGTCACAATTCGCTCCATCCCTTCTTCCAAAGCGGCCGTCTCTGGTTTGGGTCTCGGTTGTTTCGGAGCGGGGGGCCTTTGCCTCAATCTCTTGTTTCCCCGTTGCAGCTGGCTCGCCGACAGCGGCGAGGTTCGAACGGGCGGTGGTGGTGGTTGTGCTCACACAGCGCGTATGGCATCTCTTCGCAGTTTGTCGTCCTCCAGCGACCAGCATTGTATCTTCCGCTTTTTACCGTTTGTTGCCCGCTTTGCTCCATTTTCGTGACCAGTGCGCTGAGCGACCGCAAATCTTTCGACTCGTTGTATGTCTCGAGTAACGTTCTTGGCGCGCGTTCTCCCCAAGTCTGGCGGGAAACGCCGGCCTCTTCCTCCAGCGGTGGTGGGAGACGGTGGCGGCGGGAGAGGGAAAAGGTGTCGGAGCCTTCGCTGGAAACCTTCCTGCCAGTCAAAAGGGTTGATTTGATCTAACTCGTCCATCGCGTAGTCGGGCCCCCGCCTCGGGTTTCGGGTCGGCCTGGCGGGAGTCATCCAACCGCTTCGTGATCGGTTTGAAAAGCTGCTCCGCCTCCAATTCCCCCACCCTTTTCGCCAGTCTGTTTTTCTTGAACTTCTGCCGAATTGTTTGTTCCGGCGCCTTCAAATCGGCCTCTTTTGCAACTTGCTCACGCCACTTTTTCAAGGACATGTTTCCCACCGGAGGGTATATGGAGAATAAAAATTCAGAATGAACCAGGAGTTGCGGCAATGACTTGGAAACAGGGGCATCTGTCCATACCCGAAGACATTTTCTGGATGCTGATCTGCGGCCCCAGCAATTCCGGCAAAACAAAAATCCTGCAGCACATGCTTTACGAGCTGTTGGAGTTAGACAAGGTTCTGCTTTTCTCCAAGAACCTCCACCAGAACAAGTACCAGACGCTTCTACAAGACTTCGCCGAAAACTTCGACCCCCATGTTGAGGACGACATCGTTCCGCTCGAGGAGCTGCCCCCCCGACAACCAGAAAATCGTTGTGTTTGACGACCTGGTTTGCGAGAAAAACTAGAACGACATAATAAACTATTTTATCAACGGGAGCCACCGCAACTGCGCTGTGATCTATCTGTCCCAATCTTATTTCAAAGTCCACAAAAACATCCGCGACTACTGCAGCCATTTCTTCCGTTTCCTCCCGAGAGAGAACA
The DNA here is from genome assembly GCA_016490735.1 of Pachyseris speciosa. NCBI lineage: Eukaryota > Metazoa > Cnidaria > Anthozoa > Scleractinia > Pachyseridae > Pachyseris > Pachyseris speciosa. The sequence continues at coordinate 157,155 of JAEMWC010000739.1, forward strand.
GACGGATCACCGACAAGCTGGGGGTGGATCGCGACCTGCTGGACCGCGCCACCGACAAAAAAATTCTCCTTCTTCTACTACGACAAACCCAAGAAAGAAATGAAAAAGAATTTTGACGAAAGAATGTAAGAGAGAAACCAACATGGCTTGGTTGAACGAACGTCCCGGAACGTTTTTCAGAAGAGCGGGGCAGGGAGTACCCGAACAAAACCCGCCACTCCCCCCCCCCCCCCCCCTGGACCCTGGCAAGGACCTTCGGGCCCTCGAGGACCTGCGGGCCCTCGAGGACCTGCAAGCCCTCAAGGACCTGCAGGCCCTCGAGGTCCTGCACGTTCACATGGTGATTACGTGAAAAAAGATGGCAGCACAACGACGACGGGCGATCTCGACATGGGGAAAAACCTGATCCGGAAAGTGGGTTACCCGAAAGACATTTTGGATGCGGTTAACAAAAGCCATCTCAATTCAAAAGTTGCGCGATGCCTCAAAATCGACGGGGCCAACCCCTCGTGGGCTGATCAGGACTGGGGCGGGCACCGGCTTTGCAACCTGAAAGACGTCGTCTCCGGCTCACTTGCGGGAGACGCCGTCAACAAAAAATATGTGGACGACAATTTGCAGACCAAATTTGACGCAATTGCTTAAAAGGATCTGAATATGAACAACAACGCCATCACCAATCTTGCCCCTCCGTTAACCACAACCAACGCGGGGAATATAAGGTACGTTGATGAGTATTTTGTCAAAAGAGACGATTTCAGTGCGCTGTACGGGGTTCTGTACATGGGCGACCACAAAATCAAAAATATCGGGGCTCCCGCAGAGGACAAAGACGCTGCGAACAAAGTTTATATGGACCAAGCACCTTTTCTTCCACTTGCTGACAAATGGCGGGCGGGATTGACAAGCACAACAACCGAATCATCAACTTGGAAGACCCCGCGAATCCGAGTGACGGTGTCAACAAAAAATATGTCGGAGCGGCTCATTTGTCTTTTTCCGGCCACCAACCGAACCCTTTCAAGTATCTGATGTACGATTTTGATGAATATTCGAGCGAAAGCAACATCACAGTTCTGGAAATCAACCACTTTTCTAAATCTCCCCATCTGATCAACAAAAACGCATACCTTTTCACGTTGATCAAAGACACAGATGGCAGCAACCGATACCGCTCGCCCATCTTGTTCGATCTTTTCTCGCGCGTTGCCCGTTGGTTACTTTACATTTGTTGCCGAATACTTTCCTCCAGAGATGCGAAATGTTCGTGTAACCGCAAACGCAACCACCTTGTCAATCAGGGGGCGAGCATCTAAAACCTTCCCACCGGTAAGCTCGACTGCTGGTTATGTGAAAAACTTGGTTCGATTTCACCGATTGCGAAGCTCGCCCCCCACATACATATTCCTCGATTTGGATGGAGAAACGACGCAAAACTCACCGTCGGTCAGGATGGTGGTGTATGGTGTGAACGGCTTCGTTTCAAATGTCCCTTCAGGTGTTTATGACCACGTTTTTGTTGAGAAAGATGGTCGAATGATTATGCAAACTGATTTGGATTTGAGCCAACACGAAGTCAGAAACGGCAGTCAGAAGTTGTTTGAGGGGGTTGTTGGTGGAATAGCAATGGGGTCTTCACTCGATCTGCGTAGGTTTCCTCTTTTCGGGGTGAAATTGGGTGATGATATCGATTTGAACGACAAAAAAGTCAAAGATGGCTCTTCGGTGTTATTCAAAGCAACCAATCAGGGAATATTACTGGGTTCCACCCTTGACATGGGCGGGTTTCCCATTCGTCAACCAAAGTTGGGAGATGATTTGAACACAAATGGGTACAATTTGGTGGGGAAAATGGGGGAGGTAGTCTTGAGGTTGACGACAACGGGAGGACAATGCACGACGATTGGATCTGAATGGGCATGGGATTCACGAAGTCCTTTCGTTCACAAGCGACAATGTCGTGTGGCATAAAAATTTGGATTTGAATGGGAAGCAATTGTTGGACGGGGGCACACCGCTGTTCGATTATAGCAGGGGGAGGGGGCATTTCGCTGCTTGAGACCTGTTGTAATTCTCGGTATGCTCATTTGGTTGAAAAGCGACTATCTTTCAGCTTCGTGCCCTTACGACCATCAGAACCAGGAACATGCACGCTTTCGTTTACCAGCGTTTTGGTCTCCTTACGTTATGTTCAGAGAGATAATCGATATCACTTTGCTCTTCAGTAAAGTAATGCCACGCTCCGGTTTTTTCTATCATGAGATTGTCTACGGAAATGGTTTCTCACTGTTTCATACGATGTATTTGGTTCATGCGGGTTCATCAACCGAAAATGTATTTCCAAAGGGGTCAGTTCAGATTCCAAATCAGACCGCCTCAATTATTTTCAGCATCGCCGGTCTTGACCAGGACACCAAAGCGAAGCTTGAAGTTTCCTTTCTCGCATAATATATTCCATGGCGTGCGCGCACATCGACAGCTTTCTTTGCTCATTCACCTGGTGCGACTGGTGCGACAAGTGTCGCCTGGTCTGCCTCTGCAAAAATCCCAAACCCGAGTGGCACCAGCGGAAAAAACTTCGCGCAGCCATGCTCGCAACAAAACCAAACGGTCCATCTTACAACACCGTCTTCTGAAAATTTTTTGAAAGATATACAACCATGAGTTTGCTTTCAACCCTTCGGCTGCGGCGGCAACCCCGACCACCTCCCACAAACATCTTCGACTTCAACCACATCGACCCGGCCCTTCCGAAGGAAACCGTCGAGATATTGAGACACTTCTATGCTTTTTACCACAACAAACATTGAGGCTACGACAAGCTTTTCCGAATGTTCCAGCGCAGAAACCTGCTTTGCAATGTGGTTGCGGGGAAGGCTGTGCATAGCAGGGCTGTAGCAGGAGGAATCACTCTCAACCCTAGTGTCATTGCTGGTCTGAACGCTTTTGGTGCTGTCGTCAAAATTGTCACGACTGCGAAAGAAATACGACAAGAAAGTGGAGAGAGCCGGCTTCGCGCGAGCTGAATACAAGAAAATTCTGGACACCATCCGGTTCCATCTCCGGGGAAAGCCCCTCGACCAGGAAGCCTTTTGTGACAGACTCAAAATGATCGACGACTTCGTCAGCGATGGAATACAGATGGAATACACCAAACATTTGAATGTGAATTAACGGTCCTCAATTGGTCGAATCTTTCTTTTGCTTTTTTTCCGTGTTCGCGGGTGGATCCTCTCGAAAGCCAGCGAATGGTTCGCGAGAATTTCTTTTTAGTGCGGCCAGATTTCTTCTGGAACTGACTCGAAAAAGTCGTGAAAGAAACAAACATAATTCACCGACCTTTCTTCTCCCTTTCGCCCAAGCGGGAAGTTCGTGAAATCGTGGAAGATATTCCCCAAAAACTTCCACCGTGGCATGCTGCGCACTTTCCCGCCCGGTAACACACTGGTATTGGCAAAACCAAAAATGCCGGTTTTTTCGAGAGTTCTGCGGATATGGTTGCGGGGAATCACAAGAATTGTGTCGAGCTGTTCAACCCGCGCACATGTTTCGCAAACGAGCTCGAAATCCGACTTTCTTTCCTGTATTTTCCCTCCACAGACGCATTGCTTTTTCTTTTTTGTGAACAGAGGGAGCGGCAACCGTTTTCACAGACCCTCCCGCAACTTCCAAGATTCTTGTGCCTCCCAAGCTTCTTGTTTTTCTTTTTCGCCTCCAGTCTCGATTCCAAACATCCTCGAATTTTCCCACGAAATATATATGCAAATGAATTTCAAAAGTTTATTCGAAACAAGAGCGGCGACTTTCTGAAATTTATTACAGCCCGGCGTGCTATTGGAAGGGGATGGGTGCGGCGAAACAATTGACACGCACCGCGCGAGTCTCGGAAAAAAGTGGTGAAAAGATGGCTGCGCAAACAGGCCCTTTGGCAGGTGTATCTCCCCCAGCCGCGACATATTCCTCGTCCGAAGTTTGATGTGCCTGTCCCCAACGCGGTACTCCAAGGAGACCTAGTCTTCATGCCCCACGACCGAGTTGGGGGGAAACTTTGGAAATATGCGCTGACAATTGTCGATGTGGCCAGTCGATACAAAGAAGCCGAGCCACTCTCCACGGAACATTCGGGGAAAGTCGCTTTGGCTTTCGAGAAAATTTACAAATGTAGCCCGTTTAAATGGCCGAAGTTGCTGCGAGTCGATCCGGGGCTAGAGTTTATGGGTTCAGTCTCGCGAGTAATGAAGGAACATGGCACGAACATCCGACGTGGGCATCCGGGACTGCACCGCGACCAAGGAATTGTGGAACGGTTCAACCGCACACTCGCGGAGTGGTTGTTCCGTTACCAGTATGCCGTGGAAATGCGCCTGCCAGCGGGACAACGGGCCAGACTCTGGGTACGGAACTTCCATTGGTCATTGTCGCGACTTACGAACGAACCACTCGGTTGACTGGGTTTAGACCATCCGAGTCAATCCGGCGACAACAGGTGTATGCGGAACCAGCCACCGCTCGCTATCTGAGACCTGTCAGTTTCGACGAAAGACCGCTTCCCCAGGGAACGCCGGTTCGCTTTCTGTACCTTCCTGATTAGTTGGAGGGTGGTGAACGAAGAGCCACCGACCCTGTTTGGTCGATGGACGTGTTCGAAATCGGGTTGGTCATGACCAAAGTGCACCAAACCTCCCTGTATTGGCTCAGCAGTGGTCCGTGGCGCAGCTTTGTGTGGGAGGAATTGCAGGTTGTTCCCCCCGATACCGAACTTCCTCCTCCCGAGCCCCGCTGATGTGATATTCGATCGGTTCCATGTGAATCCCGTCCGGCAGCACGTACCGCTTGTCATTAAACGTGGAGAGCCCCAGTTTCTTCTGGTGATACGTCACCATGCTGCCTTCTTTCATGCGGAAACCTCGGTTTGCCGCCATATCTTTGCATCCCCCGAGTGCCGCTTTGAAACGCTCTCCCAAGACTTTGTTCTGCCACTTCGACATCCCCTTCGTCGAGAACTTTGCGCGTGTTCCATCGAGGTCCACGAAGTAACATTTCGAACAGAGAGCGATCGCCCCCCTTCCTTCGCACTGGAGTTTGAACAGCCTCGGGGTGCGCCCGCTCCACTTGTCCCACGCCAACCAGTTCTTCTTGTCGGCCTCGAATTCCTCTCCCAGATGAGGTTTCTCGATGTCTTCCAACTTCTCTCCGCTTATCGAGAGATAGTTGCTGTCTATATCCATCTGGACCAACTCGAAGACTTTGCGGTCGATGTACTTGTCCAGGAAGTCGAAGTAGAACTCCAGCATTCTCAGCTTTACCAACTGGTACACCGCAATTCCAACTTGAAACGGTCGTCTTATCATGATCCTTGACTTTCGACTGTTCAACTCGTACACATCCCCGATTTCGTCGAGATCCTCGAAGAATGGGCTCCGCATTGCTCTGTCCACAACTTTCTCGTCTCGTGTGTGGTTCTCCAACGCTTCGATCATTTTCCCGTATGCGCTGTTTCCGAGCAGTTTGAACATGTTTGGGAGGATCGATTTGCTTTTGTCTGTGTCGCCGGTCCGCCGGGCCGCGGTTACTTCTTCCACGGACCAAACGAATGGTTTGCTGGCTTCGTAATCGATCGTGTGGTGCACGGTGTGATTCTTGCCCCTTTGTCGATTTACCACCCAAGAAGAGGAGCGAAGACCAACATTTTTTTCCGGCGAGAGCGCACCCACCAGCTTCCTTCCATCTCCGCGGGTTCTGCCGGTTTTTTGCAGGTAGTCCAGCATGTGTTGTGGGACGGCTTCAGCGGGCACTTCCTTGTTTACGAAGTATGGACACATTTCCTCGAACTTCGGCCACAGATTTTTGTGGATCTCGATGTCTACTTCCGCGAAACCAAACCAAGTTCCTTCCCGGAGTCTCTCGACAAATTCTCCAACCATGCCCGCTGGATCCTCGATGTGGGAAACCGTTTCCTTTCCACAAGGCATGTCTCGGAGCATCGTCGAAAGATACAGCCCGTTGGCGTCGTAGCCCAAGATCTTCTTGCAGGGGAGGGGGTTCGGAATTTGGTGGTTTCGGATGGCGGTCTCTCCCACTTCGTGGTACCGGGTGAACACAAGGCTTTGCCTTCCGACAACAGCGGCTTTCAACATTTCGTAGGCCTCTTTTCCTGTTGTCCACAATCTCGCGCCGCTTTCGAACGAACCCCGAAGAAGATATTGCATGCTGAGTCCCGAGATCGATACCGCATCTTTCAAGAAAGAATTGGAATTGGTCATACCTCAAAGCTGCCATAAACTCCTTTAATTTTGGTCCTGATATCCTAAACTGGATTATTAGTATTTTACAATGACGTGTCTAGCTGTGTTTTAAACAACGGCCACGCCTCCACGTTCTTTCCTCTTCAACGAGGTGTACGACAAAGATGTCCTTTATCAGGAGTCCTTTTTGTTCTAGGCATCGAACTTTTTAGAAGAGCTTTAAAAAACAACAAGTCTATCAAAGGAATTGTAGTCAGCAAATACGAAATAAAAGTAACACAATATGCTGATGATACCACTGTTTTTATTCGTGATCGGGATTCTGTCCTCCATCTGTTAGATCTCCTTGAAAATCTTAGCTTTTTTTCCGGACTGGAAATAAACACCGCCAAAACTGACGCAATGTGGCTTGGGGAAAGGAAAAATAAGGAAGACACGCCCTTTGTTTTAAAGTGGCCCAAGGAACCAATACTCTCTCTCGGAATTTTTTTCTCCCACAATTGTACGCATGCTGCGGAACTAAATTTTGACGCTAAAGTACGAGATTTGGAACAAACTTTAAACACTTGGAAAAGAAGAAAACTCACCCTCTACGGATAAATTAACATTGTTAAAACACTAGGGCTACAAAAACTGAAATACAACGCTTCTGTTTTGGATGTCCCCAAGCAATAGGTAGAACAAATAAACAAAATTACTTTCAATTTCATCTGGGACGGTAAGCCCGCAAAAGTTAAAAGAGGTACAATCATAGGAGAAAGAGCGAAAGGAGGCTTAAAAATGTGCGACTTCGCAATCATGGAGAAAGCTTTGAAAATTGCGTGGATTAAAATAATCCAAACCGAGGTCACCTCTTCTTGGAAAATTATTCCTGACTTCATGGTCCAACAATACGGTAACCTCCCTTTCTTGACCGAATGCAATTACGACCCTTGTTTGCTCTCCCTGGAACACCTTCCCTCTTTCTACCGATCAATTCTGGTGTACTGGCATGATTTTAAAAACTCGAAACAAAATGAAGCAGACCTTAAAAATGAAATTCTCTGGACTAATTACAATATTTTAATGAATGAAAAAACAGTTTTCTATAAAAGATGGTTTTCACACAAGATCGTTTACATACGTGTTTTATTGAACAGACATGGAAATTTCTGTAACTACCCTGAGTTCAAGACGTTGCACAACCTAGAAGTACCTTTTACCACCTTTTATGGTTTGGTAGATGCCATTCCATCTTTGTGGAAAAAGCACTAACCCAGCAGAATCATACTAACGCTGTCGAAAACCCGTAACAAACTCCTCCACACGTTCTATCTACTCGACAATGTTAACATTTACTTTTGTACCGCCAACTTCCGAGACTGAAATTTTGAGAGATAGCTTTACCGAAAAAACCCTCGACATGGTAAACCTGTTTCCGTTTAAAATTACAAAAGAAGTCAAACTCGTAATGTTTCAGTAAAAATTATACACAACATTCTTCCCACTCAATTCAGTTTACACCGCGATGGAATAGCTGAGAGTGACTTTTGCCCTCTTTGCAAAAATGAAAAACAAACTATAAATCACTTGTTTGTCCTCTGCACGTGCAGTCACTCTGGAAAACATTTAAGAGTTGGTGGCTTCAAAAGACCCATGAATTGCTTTCTTTGAATCAAAGTATTATACGTATTGTTTTTTCGAAAAATCGTCATACTGGCAGGCATTAAACTACTCAATACTCATAGCAAAATATACATCTTTTGTACAAGCAAAGGCAAGGGCGTACTGAACTTCCAGAGCTCCCTTCTACGACTTTCCGATAAAATTCAGACTTAAGAGCAGATTGCGGTCGCTAATAGTTGTTTATCAAACTCTCGTCTCAGATGGGCAGTTCTTCCTTAAAAAAGTGCTCTATATAAATATCCTTTTGCCAACCTGCAATCACATACCCTAAATTTTTTACAGCTGCAACTTTTAAATCAAATTGTAAGCAGTAATTTTCTTCATCACCTGGTTTCTATTTTGACCAAATTTGTATGTATTGCGTGTATAATGCGTAAATCTGTATTTTAGGTAGAGTAGTGTTTCGTTATCCTTTGTAAGAAACGTAATTGTTGAATTAAAATATCATGGAAAAAAAATACACCGAGCAATAAAAAAAAAAAACAAATCGAAGATTTCGGAGAAAAATCCAATTAATTATAGTTTACTTTGTGGTTTTTTTGCATATTACCCCACATTTGACCGTATGTTACCTGTGTGTTACTCGTATGTATTCGTATGTTACTTCTATATCTGTATGTACCCGTATGTCACTCGTATGTACTCGTATGTAGTGGTATGTTACTCGTATGTTACTCGTAGTACTCGTGTGGTGTTTTACTAACGATACGAATTATGTTCCACAGTAACGTTAAGCAGTTCATTAGCATTCGAAAGCCAGAGTCACCCAAACAGTTTGGGGCAAAAGGACTCAGTTTGCACTGCAAAATAGTACTGATCAGTTGACCGCCGAAGAGGTTATGAACGATCAGCTTACTTCAATCCTTCAAAAAATTAAACAATTAAGAACCCGTGCTTTATTAATAGAAAATACACCCTGATAATTTTCATGTTTTCTTTTCTTTTCCAAGAATTATGAGAAAGCATCAAGACAGTAACACTCAACTAAAACTCTTATTTTCAACCAAAGAAAAATGAAAATTTTGACGTGTTCTAGTCAATTATCATCTTTGCTAAAAGAATCGAACTATTGATACCAGCCACGGTGCTTCTTATTCTCACACGCAACGAACAATGGAAACTGAGAATTACAACTCAATTCCGTTCCTTGATACGTTGTTCATCAATGATTCGAATGGATACCTCTCTACCAGTGTTTACAGAAAGCCTACACACACTGACCAGTACCTAGCGTTTGATTCACACCACCCGCAATCTGTAAAACGCGGTATTGTCAAGTGCCTGTACGATCGATCTAAACACCTCATAACAAAACCATCAGTTATCTCTCATGAAAAGAAACACCTCTCATCGGTCCTTGTTTCCAACGGTTATCCGTTTTCGTTTGTAAAAAATCTTACGAAAACTAAGGGACGAACAACCACCAAAGAACCTGAACCCGGAATTAAATCTACTGTGGTTCTGTCATACTTCAAAGGCACATCGGAGGCTCTTCGCCGTTGCCTACAACAACAAGGCATACGGACTTTTTTCAGATCTGACACAACTCTTAGATCACACGTAGTGCGACCTAAGGACATTGTTGATCCAGTAAAACAAGACGGAGTAGTCTACAAGATTCCCTGAGAATGTGATAAGGTTTATATTGGAGAGACGAGAAGATCTATGCATGAACGGATTAAAGAACACGATAGAGACATACGGCTTCCTCGAACCCAATCCTCCGCCGTTTCAGCACATGGCAACGCGACCGGACATTATCCTCTCTGGGACGAAGTTAAATTTATTGACCGAGACCCCATAGGTACACCCGTAGGGTTAAAAAGGCTATTCACATAAGACTTCACCCTAACAACCTTAACAGGGACAGTGGAATTGAAATTCCTGAAGCGTGGATGCCCACGATCAAACAACAGCGGACCGCTGAGGGAACAATTCCTAGTCTGAACGACAAGGATCGAAATCCTCCAATCAACAACAGCCTAAGCGAGGATCGAAACGCACCAATCACGACCAGCCACGGTGCTTCTTATTCTCACACGCAACCAGTCGACACCATCGCCTGATGAAGACCAGCAGTATAGCGGTCGAAACGTCGCGATCCACATCTTTGTGACTCAATCGTGAGACAAAAGATTAACTCAGCTTTTATTTGAAACCACGATGACGAACACCTTTTATAATAATATACCAGTACTACTTAACAGTTATTGGTTTTTGATCGATGTCCTTGCGCAAATGTGTTAATTAGTCCTTCCACAAATTTCATATAACGTATTTTTGCTTTGTCAGCGAGAACATTTTTCATCAAATAAAGCAAATATTTTTATTGGCAAAAAAAAAAAAGGAATTAATTAGCGTTATTCCGCCTCAAGAGAACATGTTCCGAACCTAGCGACATTCCTCTTGCATTTGGTTCGCTATTCGATATTTAAGCAAAGACCTTATGTGAAGTAATTACAGCCTCCTTTTCAACGAAATGGGGAAAGAGAAACCTCAACTCAAAAACCCAGAATAAGCTTTGTAAACAACTCATGATCAGGAGGCGTCGCACTACATCCTGCCATGTTATACCTGCTTTTACGAGAACGATGCAACGATTTCAGGACTGCAGCCCGTATGTGAAACAAGTTGTGTGTTGGACTTAAAATGCGAAACATTTGAGTTTGTGTGTGTGTGTGTTAAATAAGGCGCAACTTTTGACCTATGTTTAATCGAGTTAAAAGTAGATGGGATAAATTTGATTAGATTTTGTAAATAAATGGACAAGAATTGCTCAAATTGTTGTCAACATATGTTTTCAAATCAAATGAAGAATGATCCTCGCAGTTGTGATGTAATCGCGAGGTCACGGGTTCAAACCCCGTTGAAGTCCTGAATATTTTTCAGGCTTCTTTTCGCAATTGCATAAATTGCGTTCACAACTGCGAGGATCATTCTTCATTTGATTTCATTTCCGCAGTTCATATATGATTCATTTCATATATCATTCACAACATATGTTTTGTTGTTGGTTTTCAAGATTTGGTAGTTTTATTGGCCTAGGTTGTTATATTTTCTTAAGCAAAGCTTCCAGATTCGTCTGAAATTTAGAGCACCAAAAGTGGCATTCCGACGGAATTCAGTTAATATCGATTTTCGCGAAAATAAATCGATATTTTTCTTTTCAACCAATCAAAGTATGTAGTGATTTGTTTCACTATAGGGCCCACCTAACTTGAGAATATGAGCCGAATTGATTTTTTAGCTGTTGCCACCATATTTTGAAAATGCTCGATTTTTGGCCACATTTGCTCTTCAAACTTTGATATTTTTGTATATGTTAACGTATTTAGCAAGATTTTCATCCGCAAACAGTATATAGATTTTATTTGAAAAATTAGTTAATCAGGAGGTCCTTTCTTAGGGATTGCGTATCCTAGAATCTGAAGCGCATCCGGTCCTTGCAAACGTTTTTTAGACAAGGTAGTGGATCATGGCCATAATCTAAGATCTAATAAGACGAAATCAATGCACCTCAGAAGATCTGTTTCACGTACTAATGGGCACAAACAATCGTGTATTCCTAGAGGTGCTGAACTTAACTTAAAGTAATATAACTTAATTTGAATTACTTATATGTATATATATACTTTTAGCCCGTTGTTGTTCTGCCTTTTCACATTTTTAGTCATCTTTTTTCAAATCGTTTTTATCAATTGTAATATTACCGTAATTCTTATAACCATAGGTAATAAGAGAAGTTATTATTATTATTATATTTACTATTATTATTATAACCTTGGGCCCTCCTTTTCAAGTACGGCTAGTCCTTTGAATAAAGTATTAGGGGATTTAAGCAACGTCCACGACAACGGCAACGAGAACGTCAAAAAACAATGGGTTTAATGAGCAAGGACATTTTTTATTTGTTTTTTTTTCCACAATTACACATTTACAAGTCATTTTACAAGGAATTATTGATTACTAATTATTGATTAAATAAATTTCCGTTTACAGGTAACAGTGACACCATACTGTACGAACTACATTTTTTACTCAGCACTCATCATACTTTATACTTTCTACTTATTTTACCAATACATACTTGCCTTTATAATGTTAATAACACAGATTTCTACTTTAGTTAGCAAATGATCTTATTTCCTCAAACCTCCTCCATTTTTTTTGAACAGATTCGTTTGATTTTAAAATTTGAAATGAACGTGTTTTCTGTCATATTTATTTTCAAAATTCTCCTAAAATGACTAAGGGAAGGTTTGTGTACTTTACATCGACAAGTCCGCGAGTATGATTTTCCTAGATTTAATATATAATTAATTAGATTCAACTCCTCCTTTAAGAGGCCTATTATAACATGACAACAGGCCAGCGAGAGACCTCCGTAACTCTTCAGTTTGTTTAAAATGTTGCCATTAACCTCGTTCCAAAAAGCGTTCGAAAAAGAACAATCAAGCATGATATGGGGTATAATTTCTGTCGCCTGATGGCAAAAAGAGCAATCGGGATTGGAAATGTAACCTATTTTACATAGCAGGTCATTCGAATACAGGATGGAGTTTAATACGTTATACTGAAAGAAGCGTAGGTAAGGTTCGTTAGCCACCCTCACTGGAGAAAAGAAAGCAGCTGAAACATGTTCCTCATCTAAGTTAAATTCTTCTCTCAACTTAACCCATTTGCTTGGCTTTTCCAATTTTTGATTTATAACATAACAATAATAGTCGTGACATTTTAAATTTTCCAAATCAAATATGACCTTAAAATTGGGTAAGTTGACCCGCAGTCTCAAAGGAACAGATTTCCTGAGACCAGAACATACTAGGAAGTTTTTTTTGTCATACCTGCACTTCTGACAACGTTAAAAGACTCGGTGTTTGACATATTGTAGGGCAGATTACTTGTGTATTTTATATGCTTATCGAAATAACGTTTAGAAAATCCACTTTTACCATCAATTGTTATCTCTTTGTTGTTCCATATGATGTATTTGTGCAGGTTGTTGTTTTCTTCAATTTCTCTGATTTTTGACCACCATATTATTAATTCTCGATAAAAGGCTGTTGAAACCCATACTCGGTTTGCCTCATAACTACACTGAAATTTAAAAAAAAGACCTCTTTGGCTCTCCAAAACGTAGTCAACATAAGACTTCCAGAAACCCGATAAAACTTCGTCGGTAATAAGTCTTAACCAGCTCAGGCTCAACGCTCGTACCAAGGTTTCATAGTCTACCATTTTAAGGCTACCTTGGTCGTAAGGTGCATAAGTCGAACGTCAGATGACTTTGTCTTTTCCGTTCCATAAAAACTGAAATACTAGGTTGTTGAACATTTTTATGATCTTACACGGAGTGCAAATCACAAAGCTAGGATATATCAACATAGTAAGAAGAATTGCTTTTACATTGTTTAGCCTTCCATGTATTGACAAACATCTTGACTTCCATAAATTTATTGAATTCTTAATTTTTTTTTCAACCTTTGTTTAAAGTGCACGTAAACCCAATTATGTTTTCGCTAAAAGAAATCTTTGCACCTGTTTGAAACGCATTGCGCCCTTTTTTTAGAAGTTAGAGTTAGAAGGGTTTTGAGTCTAATCTTGATCTCACGTTACAAACTGCTTTGCATGCATGTTTACAAATGTAAATGAGTTTGTGAAGCCAAATCGAGAATTGACCCAAGCCCCTTCTGACCCTGTCGTGGGACAGACGATGGCCAGATTTTGCAACTGAAACACCCTAGAAAAGTCGACATAACTAGTCAAGATTTGTTAAGAAAGGCGCAATGCGTGTCAAACAGATGCAAAGATTTATTTAGCTAAAAAAATTTGGGGTTTAGGTGCACTTTAAAGTTTTTCTCAAATAGAAGCTGTACATCATATGTAATAACAAATCCCTAAAAATTTGACATATGTTTTCCACACAACCCCAAGTGGTTGATCATTATATTTCTGAAGGGACGCAGCCCACATTGCTTCCGTTTACGTGACATTAAGTCTTAGCTCAGGCGTTTTCTCAAAACGTCCAATTTTTTAAACAAAGCTTTAGCCGAATCCAAATCTGATAAAACAGCAGTTGTGTCATTAGCAAACTGCAGCAATTTATTTTTTAAACCAATTATTGTTATTCCTTTGATACTATCTTGGTTTCTGATAGCTATTGCCAGAGTTTCAACTGCAGTCACAAACAGATATGGAGAGAGGGGTCTCCCTGTCAAACTCCACGGCCTATCTTAAAGTAATGAGAGCATAAACCATTGTTTATAATATAGCTTTAAATATCACCATAGAAAATACTAACGCATCTTACAAAATAAGGTCCAAAACCAAATCTAATCAAACACTTTTCAAGAAATTCCCGTTTCAGACTATCGAAAGCATTCTAAGAGTCGATACATAATAAAAAAAACCCTGGTAATTTTGTCGCTTTAGTGTACTCCATTATGTCGAGAATTGAGCGTATATTTTTACTAACATTTTTTCCTGGAATATCCTATCTGATTGTTATGTATTAAATTAGGCAAGGCACGTTTCATTCTTTCTGCAATAACTTTTGAGGCTATCTTCGCGTCAGCATTTGAAAAGGAAATCGGTCTCCAGTTTTTGAGATCACAGCGGTCTTTGTCTTTTTTTCTCGATCAGTGTAATGACAGCCTGTTTTTGTGACGGGCTTGTTATTCCTTTTTCAAAAGACACATCGAAACATTCAACCAGAGGTTTTCCCAGGAGGTCCCAAAAAGTCTCATAAAATTCTACGCGTCATCCATCATTTTCGGGGACCTTATTTAATAGAAAGGATTTCAGAACTTTGCTACACTCTTCAGTGCTTATTAATCCGTCAACATGATTTCTATATTTATTTGAAAGTGTTGGTATTGGAAAATGCTCTAGGCAGAAATAACTTTTGGTTTCATCATTGTATTTTGTTCTCGCATTAAGAGGTTTTCATTAAACATTTCTCTCAGCTTCTACAATATCAAAGGGGTCTGTTGCGATGACACCACTGAAGCTTTCTAATATGTTTTCTTATGCAATTGCGTTTTCCTAAACTAAACAAATATTTAGAAATTCTTCCCAGTCCTCATACCACCTAGCTCGTGATCTAGGGATTATACCCTGGAGCTCATTTTCAAATGGCTGTTCAATTTTTTTTCTTACAAGACATTCAAAGCTGATAAGTTATCTTGACTAGGGTTGTTTTGAAAAGCTAATGAGGTTTGTTAGAAGTCGTTGTTTAAGCGCTGCTCTTCTGCTCTCCTTAGCTATAGGTAACATTTATTAATCGAATATTGTCTAGAATATTTCTTAATATTATATTTCATCTAGTCCCGTACAGAGCGCGGATAAGTTACATCCTGCTTCCCTTCTTAAAGCCAAGAAGGTAACCGAGAATATATTTTATCGACGTATTGTTCATCATTTAGAAGGGAACCATTCAACTTCCATTGTCCTGGGCCCTTTACCCGATCATCAATATCTTGCAACTCTATTATGATTGCGGAGTGGTCAGTTTTTTTATGGCAGAGATCATATCCACCTCACTAACGTTATCGGATAAAGAATTGGAAATAAGTTAATAGTCGAGTCTAGAAAAAAAAACAAAGGCTCTGATTAACCCCAAGTAAAGCTGCGTGTTGTGGGATTTCTTACTCGCCAGATGTCATGGAAATCAAGCTCTCACAGTAAATGTTCAATTGGGTTAGTTACAGGTTGTTTAAGGATCTAGCTTTCATTTCTTTTGTCATTAATTGCGTCCAAAGGACAATTAAAGTCTTCCCCCACAATGGTGTTGTCAATCTCATCCAGACTATTGTTTACAATAGCGACCGATAAAAGTTAACTTCTTCATTCTCTCGATTCGGAGAGTATATGTTGACTAAAAGGACAGGTTTTCCCCACAAAAAAACTTTCCAGTATAATAAATCTACCGTTTCTGTCAACAAAAGACTACGCAACAGTGCAATCAAACTTATTCCTAATTACAATCGCCACCACTCTGACATTGTTCGACCCATGAGAGCAGAACAATATAGCACTCCATTCTCTTTTCCACGAGACTTCATTCCCTTCTACGGAATGTGTTTGCTGTAGGAAAAGAACATCAGGTTTTGCTTTCTGACCCAAGTAAATATGGTCCGTCTCTTACGGTAGTTGCTGATGCCTCTCGCTTTTAAAGAAATAAGTTAACCTTTCACCATTTTTGATGATAAATATCATAGAGAACAAATCTATTTAAGGAGGAGAAGGATCTTGCAAAGAAACTAAATGGCCATACAAGTGTAATCATTAAAAAACTCAAATAGGTATTACTATTAGCTATAAGATGAATGCTTTGAGGTGAATAAATTATATGGTGTCTGCAAAAATGCCGTTAAAACTATAGTGTAAATACAGAACTTTACTCGAAAGGAGTTATCAAAAAAAAAAATCGCGCTCCCGTAGCATTGCACAAGGAATTCCGGCACACATGAAATCATCGATGGGGCTTCGAGACTAGCTTCAGTTGTTCGGTTTCTGCGGATTTTCAGTCACTCCTCGGATCAGTGCGGTAATTTAAATATCGTTTCTGATTGCAGGCATGATTTCTAATGGTCGTTCATCTGATGAAATGTTGTATTGAAAAGCGGAGGGAAATCTACGCAAAATTTGTGTACGCACAGTTTAGTGTCAAGCTTATTTGCAATCAAAAATTTAACAGCTTGTTCTTAGAAGCGAAACAGTTCTCTCTTGGATATTTTTAGATAATATTGCCATATTCATATCATTTTTATTTTACGGTAAAGGAAAAATACAATTTTCTGCTGCTACACATCTCACTTGATAAACATTTTTATTTTGTTTAAAGAGTGCCAGCACTTGTTACAATGTCTAATTACTTACTTCCGGTAAAAAACTGCTATTTGTGAAACCCGATCTTTAAAATGTTTTACCGTATGTATTCGTCTATAATTACAACAGAATTCAGTGATGTATTAGTAGCAAACCTTTTGAAATGTTTGAATTTCTCATGCCAAACTGTTCGAATCCATACCAGTGGGATAGAAACTGTCTTTAATATGCGCAAGCTTCACCATCTTTACGAAGTGGCACGCACAAGGTCATGGATGTAAAACAAGAAGAAAAATGAAAAATAAATTTAAGCGGATTAACCTCGTATATCTTGCATCGCTTAGAAAGTGGCACTGCTCAACGCAGAGTCCAGAACTTCTTTAACTGGCGACAAAGGTTCTTTTGCTGCTCTAAATTGCGTGTTTATTTTTATTATAGCAATTGTTCACTATACCATCTTGCCTTATGATAAGAACGAAATCTTTGTACTTACAACCACGTCAGGCTCGACAGGTTAGAGAATATTCCAAGCGGTAGATCTTGAAGGTCATTGTTATATAAGCTCCTGGAAGAATAATGAAACCTTCTCTTCACTGGTAGTCACTGGTATTGCTTCAGTAAATAAATAAGATTGGTATTAAAACGATGCTCTATTGAGCAGATTTGCCCGACTTAGGATAGAAATAAGGGTGCATGGCGATTTCCGCATTTCGATGGTAACGTGTTAACTATAATCAAAACTAAAAGGTCTAGTCATCTGACTCATCAAAGAAGTAGTATAGTCTCAATAAATTTAATGTTTGGCTAAAAATGCTTCTATGAGAATGATCCTCAATCCAAAGATGTATAGTTTTGTATGTATTTTGTAGCCTATTTTTCACATACAATATCGAAGTGAGAATCCTAACAAAGTACCTTTTCCTATGAAATTATTTGTAAAGGAGCATACCTTAAGCATTTATTGTCTTTTTGTCTCATTCCTTTTAATTAAAAACACTGTAATCCAACAGTTTATGTCAAGGAATATAGAGATTTCTCTTCTTGCAATCAGGTCGACTTAAGAAACTTAGCAAAGATAACCATACAAGGTGTTATCGGAGAAACCAATACCACTGTAATGGTAGTGCTTTTGAAGAGCGAGGCTTAGTTTAATCAAATCATGCACCCATTGTTACTTGATATTGTGTGGCGTGGACTTTAAATGGCCTTAACTGATGAAATTGAGCTCAGAGATTCAAAGCATTTCCTTGCGAGACATTCAAATTAATAATTCGGTTTCTGCCGATTTTCAGTCACTGTTCGGAAAAGTGCGGTCATGATTTCTAATTGTCGATCACTTGATGAAATGATGTATCGTAGAGTGGAGGGGAAACTACGTACAATTTATGAATAATAAAATACGATAAATAGTAAAAGACCTGGTAATTTAGTCGCTTATGTGTACTCTATTATGTCGAGAACGGAGAGTATATGTTTACTAATATTCCTGGAATATCCTATCTGATTATTATGTATTAAATTAGGCAAGACACATTTCATTCTTTCTGCAATAACTTTTGAGGCTATCTTCGCGTCAACATTAAAAAGGGAAATTATCTTCCATTTTTTGAGATCACAGTGGCCTTAGTCTTTTTTCTCGATCCGTGTAACGACAGCCTGTTTTTGTGACGGGCTTGTTATTCCTTTTTCAAAAGACACATCGAAACATTCAACTAGAGGTTAGCCCAGGAGGTCCCAGAAAGTCTTATAAAATTCTACGGGTAATCCATCATTTTCAGGGACCTTATTTAATGGAAAGGATTTCAGAACTTTGCTACACTGTTAAGTACTTATTAACCCTTCAACATGATTTCTATGTTTATTTGAAAGTGTTGGTATTGGTAAATCCTCTAGGCAGAAAGATTTTCATGAAAAATTTTCTCAGCTTCTAAAATTTCAAATGGGGTCTGTTGTGATGACACCACTCAGACGAAGCTTTCGAATATGTTTCCTGATATGATTGCGCTTTCTGAATTAAAGAAATATTAAGAATTTTTTCTCGGTGCTCATACCAGTTCGTGACCTAATGATTATACCCTCGACTTCTTTTTCATATAGCTGTTCCATTTTTTTCTTTGAAGACATTCAAAGCTGATAAGTTATCCTGACTAGGGTTGTTTTAAACAGCTAATCAGGCTTCTTGAAATTATTTATTTAAGAGCTGCTCTTCTGCTTTCCTTAGCTATAGGTTACATTTATTAATCGAATATTGTCTAGAATATATCTTAATTTTGAATTTCACCTAGTCCTGGGCCCTTTACCCGATCATTAATATCTTGCAACTCTATTAGTATTGCGGAGTGGTCAGTTTTTTATGGCAGAAATCATCAAAAGACTACGTAACAGTGCAATAGAAATTATTCCTAATTAAAATCGCCATCACTCTAACATTGGTCGCCCCATGAAAGCAGAACGATATGGCTCTCCAATCTCTTTTCTACGAGACTTCATTCCCTTCAACGAAATGTGTTTCCTGTAGGTAAACGACATCAGGTTTTTGTTTTCTGACCCAAGTAAACATGGTCCGTCTTTTACGGTAGTTGCTGATGCCTCTCGTATTTAAAGAAATAAGTTAACCTTTCACCATTTGTGATGATAAATATCATAGAGAACAAATCTAATTAAGGGGGAGAAGGATCTTGCAATTGATGTATGCGAAAGTAAATGGCCTTACAAGTGTAATCGTTAAAAAACTTAAATAGGAATTACTATTAGCTATAAGACGAGGACTTCGACGTCAATAAATCATGTGGTGTGTGCCAAAATGTCGTTAAAACTATAGTGTAAATAAAGAAATTAACTCGAAAGGAGTAATTACAAAAAAAAAGTCGCGTTCTCGAAGCTTTGCACGAGCAGTTCCGGCACACATGAAATCATCGATGGGCTTCAAGGCTTTCCTTTGCTGTGCCACACATTGTAAAAACATATTAAACAGCTATTATTGACACACAATATGTAATATTAAGATTCTACTCAAACAGGACTACCCTTCTCTCAACTAAATGTTTTCCTTTAGTTAAGCGAGCCCTCTTTCCTTCTTCGTAAGCTTTCTGCACAATTAGAAGCATCTTTTTTCGAATTTCAAAATCGCTACATGTAAAATCTTTTACCTTTCCATCTGCTCTCTTTGTAACCTGAAGGAATTTTCTTTTTAAAGGTCTACTGTAAAGTTTGACAATAATGTGTCACAGCTTTTCGTCTCGTTTTCTTCCCGTGCGATGAGCATTTTTGACTTCAGAAAAAGCGCCTTCGAATCCAAGACGCGTGATGTAATCCAGAAATATCGCCATCATTCGTTCATATCTCGCTGAAAATCCTTTAAGTCGTCACTCAGTTTCTTCATTCGACTTGTAAGGTCACTTCTCATTAATTTTAGTTCTTCTAATACAGCGGCAGAGAACTTTGATTCCTCATCATTTGTCCTATTTTTCCTATCTTTGTTCGCCATGTTTTCTTGCGAGACATTCCAATCAATAATTTGGTTTCTACGGATTTTCAGTCAATGCATAGATCAGTGTGATAATTGAAATGTCGTTTACGATTGCAGACATGATTTCTAACGGTCGTTCATCAGATCAAATGCTGTATTGAAAAGCGGATGGGAAACTACGCACGATTTGTGTACGCACAGTTTAGTGTCAAGCTTATTTGGAACCAAAAATTTAACAGCTTTTTCTTAGAAGCGAAACAGTTCTTTCTTGAATGTTTTTAGATAACATTGCCCAATTCATATTATTATTATTTTACTGTAAAGGAAAAAAGACAATTTTCTGCTGCTAAACATCTCACTTGATAAACATTTTTTATTTTATTTGAAGAGTGCCACCACTTCCAACAATGTGTAATTGTTTAAATCGGGTAAAAAAGAAATGCTATTTGTGAAACCCGCTCTTTAAAATGTTTTACCGTATGTATTCGCCTACAATTACAGCTGAATTCAGTGATGTATTAGCAGCAAACCTACTAAAATGTTGGAATTTCTCATGCCAACCTATTCAAATCCCTAACAAGTAGGATAGAAACTGTCTTTATACACGCAAGCTTTATCATCCAGACGCAGTGGCACGCCCAAGGTGATAGATAGAAAGCAAGAAGAAAAATTAAAAATAAATTTAAGCAGATTAACCCCGTATATCTTGCGCCGAAAATGGCTCTGCTCAACGCGGGGTCCAAAACTTCTTTAATTGGCGACTAAGGTTTTGCTGCACTAAATTGCATGCTCTTATTCATTATAGCCATGGTTGACTATATTATCTTGCCTTATGATAAGAACGAAATCTTGGTACTTACAAAACGCTCAGGCTCGACAGGTTGGAGAATATTCCAAGCGGAAGATCTTTCAGCTCATTGTCTTCTAAAACCCTGAAAGAACAATGAAACATTCTCTTCGCTGCTAGTCAGTGGTATAGCTTCAGTAAATAAAAAAGATTGGTACTAAAACGATGCTCTACTGAGCAGATTTGCCCGACTTAGGGTAGAATTAAGAGTACATGACGCTTTCCGCTTTTAGAGGGTAACGTGTTAACTATAATCAAAACTAAAAGGTGTAGTCAACTTACTCATCGAAGAAGTAATAAAGTCTCAATAAATTTATTGTTTGGCTAAAGACGCGTCTTTGAGAATAAACCTCACTTCAAAAATATATAGTATTGTAACTTTATATAAAGCTTTAATTTGTGTCATTTTGTAGTCTATTTTTCATATACAATATTGAAGTGAGAATCCTAACAAAGTACCTTTATTGTGAAATTATTAAAGAAGCATACCTTAAGCATTTATTATCTTTTTGTCATATTCTTTTTAATTAAAAACACTGTAACCCAACAGTTTATGTCAAGGAATCGAGAGATTTCTCTTCTTGCAATCAGGTCGAGTTAAAAAATTTAGCAAAGATAACAATACAAACTGTTTCCAAAGAAACCAATACCGCTGTAATGGGTAATGGTAGTCCTTCCTAAGAGCGAGGCTTAGTTTCATCAAAGCATGCACCAATTGCTACTTGATGTTATATGAAGTGGAGTTTAAATGGCCTCAGCCGATGAAATTGAGCTCTGAGATTCAAAGCATTTTCTTGCGAAACATTCAAATTAATAATTCCATTTCTGCGGATTTTCAGTGACTGCTCGGAAAAGTGCGGTCATGGAAATATCGTTTCTGAATGCAGCCATGATTTCTAATTGTCGTTCATCTGATAAAATGGTGTATTGAATAGCGGAGGGGAAACTACGCACAATTTACAAAAAATAAAATACGATAAATAATAAAAGACCTCTTAATTTAGTCGCTTTTGTGTATTCCATTATATCGAGAATTGAGCTTATAATTTTACTAACATTTCTTTCTGGAATATTCTATCTGATTATTATGTATTAAATTAGGCAAGACACATTTCATTCTTTCTGCAATAACCTTTGAGGCTATCTTCGCGTCAACATTTAAAAGGGAAAGTGGCCTCGAATTTTTGAGATCGCAACGATCTTGGTCTTTTTTTCTCGATCAGTGTAATGACAGCCTGTTTTTGTGACGGGCTTGTTATTCCTTTTTCAAAAGACACATCAAAACATTCAACTAGAGGTTCACCCAGGGGGTCCAAAAAGTCATATAAAATTCTACGGGTAATCCATCATTTTCGGGGACCTTATTAATGGAAAGGAGCTCAGAACTTTGCTACACTCTTCCGTGCTTACTAACCCTTCAACGTGATTTCTATGTTTATTTGAAATTGTTGGTATTGGCAAATACTCTAGGCAGAAATAACCTTTTTGTTTCATCATGAGATTTTCTTCTCGATTTAGAAAGATTTTCATGTAAAGTTCTCTCAGTTTCTAAAATTTCAAACGGGTCTGTTGTCAGTGATGACACCACTCAGACGAAGCTTTCGAATATGTTTCCTGATATGATTGCGCTTTCCTAAATTAGAGAAATATTTAGAATTTTTTCCCATGCTCATACAACCTAGTTCGTGATCTAATGATTATACCCTCGACTTCTTTTTCATATAGCTGTTCCATTTTTTCTTTAAAGACATTCAAAGCTGATAAGTTATCTTGACAAGAGTTGTTTTAAAAAGCTAATGAGGCTTCTTGAAATTCTTTGTTTAAGCGCTGCTCCTCTGCTCTCCTTAGCTATAGGTTACATTTATTAATTGAATGCTGTCTAGAATATTTCTTAATATTGTATTTCATCTAGTCCCATACAGAGCGCGGATCACTTAGATCTTGCTTTCCTTCTTAAAGCCAAGTAGGTAAAACAGAATTTATTTTACCGACGTATTGTTTATCATTTAGAAGGGAACAATTCAATTTCCAATGTCCTGGGCCCTTTCCCTTTTTAGTATCTTGCAACTCTATTAGTATTGCAGAGTGGTCAGTTTTTTTTATGGCAGAAATCATATCAACATCGCTAACGTTATCGGATAAAGAATTGGAAATAAGCCAATAGTCAAGTCTAGAAAAAAAAAATCAAAGCTTCTGATTGACTCCAAGTAAAGCTATGTGTCGTGGGATTTCTTACTCGTCAAATATCATGTGAATCAAGCTCTCACTGTAAATGTTCAATTGGGTTAATTACAGATTGTCTAGGGATCTGGCTCCCACCTCTTTTGTCAATAATTTCGTTCAAAGGACAGTTAAAGTCTTCCCCCACAATGATGTTGTCAATCTCATCCAGATTACTGTTTAAGATAGTTTGCAATAGCGACCGATAAAAGTTAACTTGTTCAATGTCTCGATTCGGAGGGCATATGTTGACTAAACGGGCAGGTTGTCCGCACAAAAGTACTTTTCAGTATAATAAATCTACCGTTTGTGTCAACAAAAGACTACGCAACAGTGCAATCAAAATTATTCCTAATTAAAATAACCACTACTCTAATATTGGTCGCCCCATGAGAGTAGAACAGTATAGCACTCCATTCTTTTTCCCACTAGACTTCATTACCTTGAACGGAATGTGTTTCCTGTAGGAAAACAACAACAGGTTTTTTTTTTTTTTTTTTAATGACCCAAGTAAATATGGTCCGTCTTTTACAATAGTTGCTGATGCCTCTCGTTTTTAAAGAAATAAGTTTACCTTACACCATTCGTAATTATAAATATCATAGAGATGCATCTGAATTTAGGAGGAGAAGGATCCTGCAATTGATGTATGCGAAACTAAATGGCCATACAAGTGTAATCGTTAAAAAATTCAAAAAGGTATAACATTAGCTATAAGATTAAGACTTTGAGGGAATAAATTATATGGTGTCTGCAAAAATGCCATTAAAACTATAGTGTAAATAAGGAAGTTTACTCGAAAGGAGTCTGAGGTGAATAAGCTATATGGTGTCTACAAAAATGTCGTTAAAACTATAGTGTAAATAATTTATTCCAAAAAACAAAAAAGAAAGAAATAAAACAAATCGCGCTCGCGCAGCATTACGCGAGCAGTCCCGGCACACATGAAATCATCGATAAGCTTCAAGGCTTGCTTTTGGTGTGCCACGCATTGCAAAAAAAACTTATTAAACAGCTGTTATCGACACAGAATGTGTAATATTGAGATTCTACTTAACAATGACTACCCTTCCGTTTACTAAATGTTTCCCTTTAGTGAAGCGATCCCTCTGTCCTTCTTCGTAAGCTTTCTGCAGAATGGAAGCGCCTTTTTTCGAATTTCAAAATCGCTACATGTAAAATCTTCTACATTTCTTACCCCATTTAGTACTCCCTTTCCATCTGTTCTCTTTGCAACCTGAAGCAATCTTCTTTTATAAGGTCTACTGTAAAGTCTTGCAATACTGTGGCTCAGCTTTTCGCGTCGTTTTCTTCCTGTGCGACTTCAGAAAAAGCACCTTCGAATCCAAGACGCGTGATGTAATCCAGAAATATCACCATCTTTCGTTCGTATTTCGTGAAATTCTTTAAGTCATCACTCAGTTTCTTCATTTGACTTGTAAGGTCACTCAGTTTCTTCATTACTTGTAAGGTTTATTAAATTTAGTTCTTCTAGTACTGCGGCAGACATATTTGTTTGGCATATTTTCTTCGGAGATATTCAAATCAATAATTCGGTTTCTGCGGATTTTCAGTCACTGCTCGGATCAATGCGGTAATTGAAATATCGTTTCTCATTGCAGACATGATTTCTAATCTTGAAAAGAGGAGGGGAACCTACGCACAATTTGTGTACGCACAGTTTAGTTTCAATCTTATTTGCTCGTGGGAATTTGTACTGCAGAACCAAAAATTTAACAGCTTTTTCTTAGAAGCGAAACAATTCTTTCTTGAATATTTTTAGATAATAGTGCCCTAGTTATATTATTATTATTATTATTATTTTACGATAAAGGAAAAAAGGCAATTTTCTGCCGCTAAACATCTTACTTGATAAACATTTTTATTTTGTTTAAAGAGTGCCACCGCTTCCACCAATAGACAGATTAAGCACCACGTTTACGTCAAACGGCAAACGGCAAACGGCAAAATTGAAGCTTTTGCCGTCTGTCTTCAGCGGTCTATACCGTGGAGTGAAAATATTTTTATTTCCGGTTAATAGTAGAAGACATTGGTTTATTTTTGTGTGATTTATTTAAGGATTTCAAGAAGAGAATAAAAAATCGCAGGTAATCTTTACCGTTTGCCGTCTACCGTAAACGTCATGCTTAAACTCTCTATATGTCTACTTGTTGACTTCCCCTAAAAATTGCTATTTGTGAAACCCTCTCTTAAAATGTTTTAGCGTATGTATTCATCTA
The DNA here is from genome assembly GCA_016490735.1 of Pachyseris speciosa. Classification (NCBI taxonomy): domain Eukaryota; kingdom Metazoa; phylum Cnidaria; class Anthozoa; order Scleractinia; family Pachyseridae; genus Pachyseris; species Pachyseris speciosa. The sequence continues at coordinate 182,670 of JAEMWC010000739.1, forward strand.
CAATTACAACACAACTCAGTGATGTATTAGCAGCAAACCACATGGAATGTTAGAATTTCTCACCATAACCACTGGGATAGAAGCTGTATTTTTACACGCAAGCTTCATTATCAAGACGCAGCGGAACGCCGAAGGTGATACATATAAAACAAGAAGAAAAAAAAAAAGTTTCAGCGGAATAAACCTCGTATACCTTGCGCCGCTTAGAAAATCGCACTGTTCAACGCAGGGTTCAAAACTTTGTTAATTAGCGACTAACGTTCTTTTGCTGCTCTAAATTGCGTGTTCTTTTTTATTATAGCAATGGTGGACTATAATATCTTGCCTTATGATAAGAACGAAATCTTAGTACTTACAAAACGCTCAGGCTCGACAGGCTGGAGAATATTCCAAGCGGAAGATGTTGAAGGTCATTGTGATTAACCACCTGCAAGAATAATGAAACCTTCCCTTCACTGCTAGTCACTGGTATTGCTTCAGTAAATAAATGAGATTGGCAATAAAACGATGCTCTACTGAGCAGATTTACCCAACTTAGGGTAGAAATAAGGGTGCATGACGATTTCCGCATCTAGAGTTTAACGTGTTAACTATAATCAAAACTAAAAAGGTGTAGTCAACCTACTCATCGATGATGTAATATAGTCTCAATAAATTTAATGTTTGACTAAAACTGCGTCTATGAGAATGAACCTCAATTCAAAGATATGTAGTTTTGTAACTTAATATAAAGTTTTAATTTCTGTCATTTTGTACCTTATTTTTCACATACAATATCGAAATTAAAATCCGAACAAAGTACCCTTTTAATGAAATTATTTTTAAAGGAGAATAGCTTACGCATTTATGATCTTTTTGTGTTATTACTTTTAATTAAAAACACTGTAATCCAACAGTTTATATTAAGGACGCTAGAGATTTCTCTTTTTCCAATCAGGTCGAAGATAACCATAAAGATAACCATACAAACTGTTATTGGAGAAACCAATGCCACTGCAATGGTAGTACTTTCCAAGAGCGAGGCTTAGTTTAATCAAAGCAAGCACCCATTGTTACTTGATGTTATATTGCGTGGAGTTTAACTTGCCTCAACCGATGAAATTGAGCTCTGAGATTCAAGGCATTTTCTTGCGAGACATTCAAATTATAAATTATATATGTTAATGTATTTACATAGATTTTCATCCGTAAAACAGTACATAGATTTTATTTGAAAAATTAGTTAGTCAGGAGGTCCTTTCTTAGGGATAACGTATCCTAGAATCTGAAGCGCTTCTTTTCAAACGTTTTTTTAGACAAGGTAGTGGATCATGGCCATAATCTAAGATCTGAGAAGACGAAATCAATGCACCTAAGAAGAACTGTTTCACGCATTAATAAGCACAAACAATCGTTTATTCCTAGAGGTGCTGAACTTAACTTAACCTAATATAACTTAATTTACATTACTTATAAGTATATAACCTCGGGCCCTCCATTTCAAGTACAGATAGCCCTTGGAATAAAGTATTGGGAAGTTTAAGCAACGATTACGGCAACGGCCACGAGAACGTCGCAAAACAATGGGTTTAATGAGCAAGGACATTTAATTTGTTTAACTTTTAGCCCACAATTACACATTTACAAGTCATTTTACAAGAAATTATTGATTATTGATTAAATAAATTTCCGTTTATAGGTAACAATAACACCATACTGTACGAACTACATTGTTTTTTTACTTAATCACTCATGATACTTTATACTTGCTACTTATTTTACCAATACATACTTCCCTTGATAATGTTAATAACACAGATTTCTACTTTAGTTAGCAAATGATCTTATTTTCTCAAACCTCTTTTATTACTTCGAACAGAGTCCGTTGATTTTGAAATTTGAAATGAACGTGTTTTCTGTCATATTTATTTCTCAAAATTCTCCTAAAATGACTTAGCTAAGGTTTGAGTACTTGACATCAACAAGTCCAAGAATACGATCTTCCTAAAATTAATATATAATTAATTATATTCAACTTCTCCTTGAAGAGACCTATTATAACAACACAATAAGCGAGCGAGAGACCTCCGCAACTCTTCAGTTTGTTTAAAATGTTGTCATTAACCTCGTTCCAAAAAGCGTTCGTTACCGTAAGTAAGGCTCACTAGCCACCCTTACTGGCGATAAGTAAGCCTTTGGAACTTCTTCGCCATCTAAGCTAAAGTCTTTCTCAACTTCACCCATTTGCTTGGCTTTTGCAATTTTTATTTGATGAGATAGCAATAATAGTTAAAATTGGGTAAGTTGACCCGCAGTCTCAAAGGAAAAGATTTCCTGTGACCAGTCCATACTAGGAAGTTTGATTTTGTCAAACCTGCACTTCTGACAACGTTAAAAGACTCGATGTTTGACATATTGTAAGGCAGATCACTTATGTATTTTATATGCTTATCGAAATAACGTTTATAAAATACACTTTTACCATCAATTGTTATCTCTTTGTTGTTCCATATGATGTATATGTGCACGTTGTTGGTGTCTTCAATGTCTCTGATATTTGACACCATATTATTAGTTCTTAATAAAAGGCTGTTGAAACTCATACTTGGTTTGCCTAATAATTACAATAAAATTAAAAAAGATACCCTTGGCTTTCCAAGAGATAGTCAAGATAAGACTTCCAGAAACCCGATAAATCTTCGTCGGTAATACGTTTTAACTAGCTCAGCCTCAACGCTTTTACCAAGGTTTCATAGTCTACCATTTTAAGGCCACCTTGATCGTAAGTTGAACCTCGCATCACTTTGTCTTTCCCGTTCCATAAAAACTGAAACACTAGGTTGTTGAACTCTTTTATGATCTTAGACGGAGTGCCAATTACAGAGCTAGGATAATTCAACATAGTAAGAAGAATTGCTTTTGTAATGTTTAGCTTTCCATGAATTGACAAACATTTTGACTTACATAAGCTTTGTTAAATTCTTAATTTTTTTAACCTTTGTTTAAGGTGCCTCTAAACCCAATTTTTTTTCTCTAACATATATCTTTACACCTGTTTGAAACGCATAGCGCCTTTTTTTTTTACCAAATCTTCATTGTTATTTTGACTTTTCTAGGGTGTTTCAGTTCCGAACAAAGACTTATTTTAGCTAAAAAAAATTTTGGGTTTAGGTGCACTTTAATATTTTTCTCAGCTAGAAGCTATATATCATATGTAATAAAAATTTCTAAGAATCTGGTTCTTTTGCTGCTCTAAATTGCGTGTTCTTTTTTATTATAGCAATGGTTGACTATACTATCTTGCCTTATGATAAGAACGAAATCTTAGTACTTACAAATCGATCAGGCTCGACAGGCTGGAGAATATTCCAAGCGGAAGATGTTGAAGGTCATTGTGATTTAACCACCTGCAAGAATAATGAAACCTTCCCTTCACTGCTAGTCACTGGTATTGCTTCAGTAAATAAATGAGATTGGCAATAAAACGATGCTCTACTGAGCAGATTTGCCCGACTTAGGGTAGAAATAAGGGTGCATGACGATTTCCGTATCTAGAGGGTAACGTGTTAACTATAATCAAAACTAAAAGGTGTAATCAACTTACTCATCGAAGATGTAATATAGTCTCAATAAATTTAATGTTTGACTAAAACTGCTTCTATGAGAATGAACCTCAATTTAAAGATATGTAGTTTTTTAACTTAATATAAAGTTTTAATTTCTGTCATTTTTACCCTATTTTACACAAAAATATCCAAGTTAGAATTCTAACAAAGTACCCTTTTAATGAATTATTTTAAAGGAGAATAGCTTACGCATTTATTATCTTTTTGCTTGTTCCTTTTAATTAAAAACACTGTAATCCAACAGTTTATATCAAGGACGCTAGAGATTTCTCTTTTTGCAATCAGGTCAAGTTAAGAAACATAGCAAAGATAACCATACAAACTGTTATTGGAGAAACCAATGCCACTGCAATGGTAGTACTTTCCAAGAGCGAGGCTTAGTTTAATCAAAGCATGCACCCATTGTTACTTAATGTTATATTGCGTGGAGTTTAACTTGCCTCAACCGATGAAATTGAGCTCTGAGATTCAAGGCATTTTCTTGCGAGACATTCAAATTATAAATTATATATGTAAATGTATTTACATAGATTTTCATCCGTAAAACAGTACATAGATTTTATTTGAAAAATTAGTTAGTCAGGAAGTCCTTTCTTAGGGATAACGTATCCTAGAATCTGAAGCGCTTCTTTTCAAACGTTTTTTAGACAAGGTCGTGGATCATGGCCATAATCTAAGATCTGAGAAGACGAAATCAAAGCACCTCAGAAGAACTGTCTCACGCACTAATAGGCACAAACAATCGTTTATTCCTAGAGGTGCTGAACTTAACTTAACCTAATATAACTTAATTTACATTACTTATATGTATATAACCTCGGGCCCTCCATTTCAATAGAGATAGTCCTTGGAATAAAGTATTGGGAAGTTTAAGCAACGATTACGGCAACGGCGACGAGAACGTCGCAAAACAATGGGTTTAATGAGCAAGGACATTTAAATTGTTTAACTTTTAGCCAACAATTACACATTTACAAGTCATTTTACAAGAAATTATTGATTATTGATTAAATAAATTTCCGTTTATAGGTAACAATAACACCATACTGTACGAACTACATTGTTTTTAATTACTTAATCACTCATGATACTTCCCTTGATAATGTTAATAACACAGATTTCTACTTTAGTTAGCAAATGATCTTATTTTCTCAAACCTCTTTTATTACTTCGAACAGAGTCCGTTGATTTTGAAATTTGAAATGAACGTGTTTTCTGTCGTATTTATTTCTCACAATTCTCCCAAAATGACTTAGCTAAGGTTTGAGTACTTGACATCAACAAGTCCAAGAATACGATCTTCCTAGAATTAATATATAATTAATTATATTCAACTCCTCCTTGAAGAGACCTATTATAACAACACAATAAGCGAGAGAGAGACCTCCGCAACTCTTCAGTTTGTTAAAAATGTTGTCATTAACCTCGTTCCAAAAAGCGTTCGTTACCGTAAGTAAGGCTCACTAGCCACCCTTACTGGCGATAAGAAAGCCTTTGGAACTTCTTCGCCATCTAAGCTAAAGTCTTCTCTCAACTCACCCATTTGCTTGGCTTTTGCAATTTTTATTTGATGAGATAGCAATAATAGATAAAATTGGGTAAGTTGACCCGCAGTCTCAAAGGAAAAGATTTCCTGAGACCAGTCCATACTAGGAAGTTTGATTTTGTCAAACCTGCACTTCTGACAATGTGAAAAGACTCGATGTTTGACATATTGTAAGGCAGATCACTTATGTATTTTATATGCTTATCGAAATAACGTTTATAAAATACACTTTTACCATCAATTGTTATCTCTTTGTTGTTCCATATGATGTATATGTGCACGTTGTTGGTGTCTTCAATGTCTCTGATATTTGACAGCCATATTATTAGTTCTTAATAAAAGGCTGTTGAAACTCATACTTGGTTTGCCTAATAATTACACTGAAATTACAAAAAAGATACCCTTGGCTTTCCAAGAGATAGTCAAGATAAGACTTCCAGAAACCCGATGAATCTTCGTCGGTAATACGTTTTAACTAGCTCAGCCACAACGCTTTTACCAAGGTTTCATAGTCTACCACTTTAAGGCCACCTTGATCGTAAGTTGAACGTCGCATGACTTTGTCTTTTCCGTTCCATAAAAACTGAAACACTAGGTTGTTGAACTCTTTTATGATCTTAGACGGAGTGCAAATCACGGAGCTAGGATAATTCAACATAGTAAGAAGAATTGCTTTTGTAATGTGTAGCTTTCCATGAATTGACAAACATTTTGACTTACATAAACTTGTTAAATTCTTATTTTTTTTAACCTTTGTTTGAGGTGCCCCAAAACCCAATTTTTTATTCTCTAACATATATCTTTGCACCTGTTTGAAAGGCATAGCGCTTTTTTTTTTTTTTTTTTTTACCAAATCTTCATTGTTATTTTGATTTTTCTAGGGTGTTTCAGTTCCGAACAAAGACTTATTTTAGCTAAAAAAAATTTTGGGTTTAGGTGCACTTTAATATTTTTCTCACTAGAAGCTGTACATCATATGTAATAAAAATTTCTAAGAATCTGGTTCTTTTGCTGCTCTAAATTGCGTGTTCTTTTTTATTATAGCAATGGTTGACTATACTATCTTGCCTTATTATAAGAACGAAATCTTAGTACTTACAAAACGCTCAGGCTCGACAGGCTGGAGAATATTCCAAGCGGAAGATGTTGAAGGTCATTGTAATTTAACCACCTGCAAGAATAATGAAACCTTCCCTTCACTGTTAGTTACTGTTATTGCCTTCAGTAAATAAATGAGATTAGCAATAAAACGATGCTCTACTGAGCAGATTTACCCGACTTAGGGTAGAAATAAGGGTGCATGACGATTTCCGTATCTAGAGGGTAACGTGTTAACTATAATCAAAATTAAAAGGTGTAATCAACTTACTCATCGAAGATGTAATATAGTTTCAATAAATTTAATGTTTGACTAAGACTGCGTCTATGAGAATGAACCTCAATTCAAAGATATGTAGTTTTGTAACTTAATATCAGGTTTTAATTTGTGTCATTTTGTACCTTATTTTTCACTTACAAAATCGAAGTCAGAATCCTAACAAAGTACCCTTTTAATGAAATTATTTGCAAAGGAGAATAGCTTACGCATTTATGATCTTTTTGTGTTGTTCCTTTTAATTAAAAACACTGTAATCCAACAGTTTATATCAAGGACGCTAGAGATTTCTCTTTTTGCAATCAGGTCGAAGATAACCATAAAGATAACCATACAAACTGTTATTGGAGAAACCAATGCCACTGCAATGGTAGTACTTTCCAAGAGCGAGGCTTAGTTTAATCAAAGCATGCACCCATTGTTACTTGATGTTTTATTGCGTGGAGTTTAACTTGCCTCAACCGATGAAATTGAGCTCTGAGATTCAAGGCATTTTCTTGCGAGACATTCAAATTATAAATTATATATGTTAATGTATTTACATAGATTTTCATCCGTAAAACAGTACATAGATTTTATTTGAAAAATTAGTTAGTCAGGAGGTCCTTTCTTAGGGATAACGTATCCTAGAATCTGAAGCGCTTCTTTTCAAACGTTTTTTAGACAAGGTCGTGGATCATGGCCATAATCTAAGATCTGAGAAGACGAAATCAAAGCACCTCAGAAGAACTGTCTCACGCACTAATAGGCACAAACAATCGTTTATTCCTAGAGGTGCTGAACTTAACTTAACCTAATATAACTTAATTTACATTACTTATATGTATATAACCTCGGGCCCTCCATTTCAAGTAGAGATAGCCCTTGGAATAAAGTATTGGGAAGTTTAAGCAACGATTACGGCAACGGCCACGAGAACGTCGCAAAACAATGGGTTTAATGAGCAAGGACATTTAATTTGTTTAACTTTTAGCCCACAATTACACATTTACAAGTCATTTTACAAGAAATTATTGATTATTGATTAAATAAATTTCCGTTTATAGGTAACAATAACACCATACTGTACGAACTACATTGTTTTTAATTACTTAATCACTCATGATACTTTATACTTGCTACTTATTTTACCAATACATACTTCCCTTGATAATGTTAATAACACAGATTTCTACTTTAGTTAGCAAATGATCTTATTTTCTCAAACCTCTTTTATTAATTCGAACAGAGTCCGTTGATTTTAAAATTTGAACTGAACGTGTTTTCTGTCGTATTTATTTCTCACAATTCTCCTAAAATGACTTAGTTAAGGTTTGAGTACTTGACATCAACAAGTCCAAGAATACGATCTTCCTAAAATTAATATATAATTAATTATATTCAACTTCTCCTTGAAGAGACCTATTATAACAACACAATAAGCGAGCAATAGACCTCCGCAACTCTTCAGTTTGTTAAAAATGGTGCCATTAACCTCGTTCCAAAAAGCGTTCGTTACCGTAAGTAAGGCTCACTAGCCACCCTTACTGGCGATAAGAAATCCTTTGGAGCTTCTTCGCCATCTAAGCTTAAGTCTTCTCTCAACCTCACCCATTTGCTTGGCTTTTGCAATTTTTATTTTATGAGATAGCAATAATAGTTAAAATTGGGTAAGTTGACCCGCAGTCTCAAAGGAAAAGATTTCCTGAGACCAGTCCATACTAGGAAGTTTGATTTTGTCAAACCTGCACTTCTGACAACGTTAAAAGACTCGATGTTTGACATATTGTAAGGCAGATCACTTATGTATTTTATATGCTTATCGAAATAACGTTTATAAAATACACTTTTACCATCAATTGTTATCTCTTTGTTGTTCCATATGATGTATATGTTCACGTTGTTGGTGTCTTCAATGTCTCTGATATTTGACCACCATATTATTATTTCTTAATAAGAGGCTGTTGAAACGCATACTTGGTTTGCCTAATAATTACAATAAAATTAAAAAAGATACCCTTGGCTTTCCAAGAGATAGTCAAGATAAGACTTCCAGAAACCCGATAAATCTTCGTCGGGAATACGTTTTAACTAGCTCAGCCTCAATGCTTTTACCAAGGTTTCATAGTCTACCATTTTAAGGCCACCTTGGTCGTAAGTTGAACGTCGCATGACTTTGTCTTTTCCGTTCCATAAAAACTGAAATAATAGGTTGTTGAACTCTTTTTGTGATCTTAGACGGAGTGCAAATCACAGAGCTAGGATAATTCAACATAGTAAGAAGAATTGCTTTTGTAATGTGTAGCTTTCCATGAATTGACAAACATCTTGACCTACATAAACTTGTTAAATTCTTAATTTTTTTAACCTTTTGTTTTAGGTGCCCCTAAACCCAATTTTTTTTCTCTAACATAAATCTTTGCACCTGTTTGAAACGCATACCGCCTTTTTTTTTTTTTTTTTTTACCAAATCTTCATTGTTATTTTGACTTTTTTAGGGTGTTTCAGTTTCAAACAAAGACTTATTTTAGCTAAAAAAATTTTGGGTTTAGGTGCACTTTAATATTTTTCTCAGCTAGAAGCTGTACATCCTACGTAATAAAAATTCCTAAAAATCTGACATATGTTTTCCACTCAACCCCAAATGGTTGGTCATTATAGTCCTTTGATACTCTCTTGGTTTTTGATAGCTATCGCCAGAGTTTCACCTGCAGTCACAAACAGATATGGAGAGAGGGGTCCCCCTGTCAAAGTCCACGGCCTATCTTAAAATAATGAGAACTCAAACCATTGTTTATTATGTAGCTTTGAATATCATTATAGATAACACTGGCTCTTATAATATCAGGTCCAAAACCAAATCTCATCAAACACTTTTCAAGAAATTCCCATTTCAGACTATCAAAAGCATTCTCAAAGTTGATAAATAATAAAAGACCTGGTAATTTAGTCGCTTTTGTGTACTCCATTATGTCGAGAATTGAGCGTATATTTTTACTAACATTTCTTTCTGGAATATCCTATCTGATAATTATGTATTAAATTAGGCAAGACACGTTTTTGTGACGGGCTTGTTATTCCTTTTTCAAAAGACACATCGAAACATTCAACTAGAGGTTAGCCCAGGAGGTCCCAGAAAGTCTTAAAAAATTCTACGGGTAATCCATCATTTTCAGGGACCTTATGTAATGGTAAGGAGTTCAGAACTTTGCTACACTCTTCAGTGCTTATTAAGCCTTCAACTTGATTTCTATATTTATTTGGAAGTGTTGGTATTGGTAAATCCTCTAGGCAGAAATAACGTTTGGTTTCATCATGGGATTTTCTTCTCGATTTAAAACGATTTTCATGAAAATTTTTCTCAGCTTGTAAAATATCAAAGGGGTCTGTTTTGATGACACCACTCAGACGAAGCTTTCGAATATGTTTTCTGATATGATTGTGTTTTTCTAAATTAAAGAAATATTAAGATTTTTTTTCCGGTGCTCGTACCACCTAGCTCATGATCTAATGATTATACCCTCCACCCCCTTTTCATAAAGGTGTTCCATTTCTTTCTTTCAAGACACTCAAACCTGATAAGTTATCTTGACTAGGGTTGTTTTGAAAAGCTAATGAGGTTTCTTGAAATTCTTTGTTTAAGCGCTGCTCCTCTCCTCCCCTTGGCTATAGGTTACATTTATTAATCGAATATTGACTAGAATATTTCTTAATATTGTATTTCATCTAGTCCCATACAGAGCGCGGATCACTTAGACTTTTCTTCCCTTCTTAAAGCCAAGTAGGTAAGAGAGAATCTATTTCATCGACGTATTGTTTGTCATTTAGAAGGGAACAATTCAATTTCCAATGTCCTGGGCCCTTTACCCGATCATCAATATCTTGCAACTGTATTAGTCTTGCGGAGTGGTGATTTTTATGGCCGAAATCATATTAGCATCGCTAATGTTATCTTATAAAGAATTGGAAATAAGGCAATAGTCAAGTCCAGAAAACAAAAATCAAAGGTTCTGACTGACGTTAAGTAAAGCTGCGTGTCATGGGATTTCTTACTCGCCAAATATCATGTAAATCAAGCTCTCAATGTAAATGTTCAGTTGGATTAATTACAGATTGTTTAGGGATCTGCCTTATATTTTATATAATATTATAAATTATAATATATTTGTATCATCTGCAAATATCCTAAACGTGAGAGCTTCTGCACTATTAGGTAAATCATTGATGTAAATTAAAAAAAGCACGAGCCCTAACGAGCTTCGCTGTGGTACACCACAAGATACAGTTTCCATTGAGGAGAGATAATTTCCTAATAAAGTGTATTGTTTTCTATTGGTAAAATAACTCGTAAAAAGTTGAAGTGGTAAACCCCTGATTCCATAAGATTCCAGTTTAGACAACAATATTTTGTGGTTAACAGTATCGAAAGCTTTGGAGAAGTCTAGAAACATCCCACAAGAATAGATGTTGTTATTTACGGCTTTACGTAAATTCTCAGCAATTTCTGTTATCGCTTGAGAAGTGGAATGACCCTTTCTAAATCCAAACTGGAACTCGAATAGAATCTTTTCCTTCTCTAGATAACTAACAAGTTACTTACAGATAAGCTTTTCAAAAATTTGGGCAAGAGCAGACAACGTAGAAATCGGGCGATAATTTGAGGGGTAGGTTTCTCTCCTCCTCCCCCCTTCCCCCCCCCCCCCCCCTTGTCAACAGGCGTTACTTTTAAAATCTTAAAAATGTCTGGGAAACCACCTTGAAGTAAAGAGTGGTTGAAAACTATCATTAATACCTCATTTATGTAATCAGCCCCAAGCTTTATACATGTCCGTGGAATGCCAATGGATGATTTGTTCGTTTTTAAACTCATTAGCTCATCGTGTACTTCCTGGGAATGTATAGCACGAAACATAAAACCATTTAAAAATGACTGTTTGATATAACTAGTAGGGTTTTTATTAGTAGGTGATAGTTGGTCAGGAAGCTTATTTCCTATGTTAAATAAAGTAGCTATTTAGTTGCTCACAAATACTTGCTTTGTCCGTGTAAAATGTATTGTTACTGAATAATCTGTTAACAGTTTTTAAGGAGTTGGTCTTTTTCCTATTAGTTAGAGTTCCAATGAGTTTCCATGTGGCCTTCATATTTTCTTTGTTCATCTCAAATTGATTTGTTAAGTAATTCTTTTTAGCGGCTTTTATAACTCTAGATAACTTATTTTTGTGTGCCTTATATTCTTTCATTTTGAGTGGGTCATTATTTAAGTAGTGCGATTTGAAAAGCCTTTTTTTATTGATTTAAGAATAGCTTTTGAGATCCAAAGTTAATTAAGCTGCCTTTTCTTTTGTTTCGAGGCTTTTCGCAGTGGGGCGTGCTTGTTTGATGTTAACCGCAGCTTTTCTACTGTGTTGTTCATACTTTTGTTAACATCCTCTGTGATAAGACCCATAAAGTCAATATGCGATATTTGTTCCAGAAAATGATCTTTGCGAAAATTTGAGAACTCTCTAAAATATTTAGGCCGTTCGATGTAGGCATAGTGTTAGCTTAAGAGCAAAAGGTAGGTAAATGATCAGAAATATCAGCTAAACATATACCCGATTTAGTGACTTTCTCGAGGGAGTTCGTATAGATATGATCAATAAAACAATACACGACGCGTATGTTTTTTCGAACACAAACTTAACAATGAAAACACGATCAAACATTTCATCCAACATCGTGTTTGAACGTTTTCAAACATTTCATCCAACATCGCGTTTGAACGTTTAGCCACCTCTCTCAACATTGCATTACTCCTGGTTTTCCATTTCAGTGGATCAACGGATCATTTTCATCCAACATTTCGCATTACGAAGAAATGTTTGATCGCTTAGCCACCCCAACCAACAAAATGTGCACAGCCGGTAAAAAGGAATTAAATGAACCACCTGAAGTCAGCGATAACACGCAAAAAATCGTTCGGCGTACACTTCTGGTTATCGAAAATTGTGCAAAAGGTTAACGATCGTCAAGGTACAAGACTCTACATATCGATTTTTGGAAGATTTATGACGTCATAAGTACGCAAATTCATACCATTTCGTCATTATCATTGCAGTTATACGTAGGCTTGTAAAGAAGGCTGCAATATCTCCGATTGGCCAAGTTTTAGGGATTTTTTTCTATGAAGCGCGGTTGGGGCCTGGGGCAACTTGCGCATGCGCACTAACAATTTATAAATTTTACATGTTCACCTCTCCGCACGTTTTACCAATATAGTGGCAAAAGCACCGAAAAACCGTGTTTTACAACTACAATCCGTAAAAATTCCTTGGCAACAACGCTACGTCAAGTTAGTTCCCCCTTAAATCATTAAGTTGTTTTGCTTAAAATGAAGAAACCAACTGAATGTGAGATTTCGAGGCGCAAAAAGCGCACGAAAAATTAAGCCTCTATTTGGTTTGGGTGTCCCACACCTGGCTTTAGCTGCGATCAACTTCAAAACAACAGCTGACCTTGATGAGGCCTTAACTTGAGCCCGCGATATGGTCACGTGACACTGGTCAGCGGGCACGTTGTTTTGACACGTGTCAATTGACTATAGGATGGATGCCTAGTATCAACACAGTACACTGTAAACTAGCTGCTCAGCTGGGCCAGGTGGAGTATGGCCGCCATGTTGGATTGCTATGATTATTAGGAAATTATTAATTATTGGGCAACTGTGTCGTCATCGTCGTCGTGCGGTCGTGCTCGCGAGCAATACCGCTAGCCATTTTACCATGATAAGAGTAGTTGACGGGTTTTTATAGGTATGGTGCTCCGCTAGGAGGCCGTTGGGGCCGCCGTAGCTCCGCTAATAATCCAACATGGCAGCCATATTCCAGCTGATCACCAAGTTTAAAGCGTACATCTTCGATATAAGGCATCCGTGTCAGGGCCAATTAACAGCTGTCAAAACAAGGTTTCCGCTGACCAGTATCACGTGACCATATCGCGGGCTCAAGTTTAGAGCTCATCGAGGGCAACTGTTTTTTTTTGAAGTTGACTGCTGACCAGGTTATGGTTTTCGATTGGATCACAGGCTCAAGTCAAGTTTCCTTAACCAAAACGGTACATCCAAGCCAAAGCGAGGCTTTTTTTACGCGCGCTTTCTGCGGCTCGAGATTTCACATTGGTTGGTTTCTTCATTTTTAGCAACACACCCTTTTTTAGCAAAAGAACTTCATCTCCTTCGAGGTTCTGTTTTTAATTCGCGTAAAAGGTATGAAACTCAATAACTATTTACAGCGGTGATTATATTGCCGTGAACACCTAAAATATGTCTGGAATGTTAATTGTGTTGTAACCAGTCACAGGCGAGATCTTCAAACCACAGAGACCACAGACAACAAACGGTGACGGAACAAATTATTTTCGTTTTGTTTAACATGTTTAAGGATACAAACTTTCTTATTAGGAATTTAAAACACCACTGCTCCCCAAGATCAGTGCTGAGGACCGCTTCAGCACATCGTTCGATTTTAGAAAGAAAAATTTAGAAGCCAACGCGACGCGACGACGACCGGCTTTCCATGCATGTAACAAAATATTACATGAAGACGTTAAAAAATGAACAATCGTGTATTCTTCTTAGAAAAATAAATTTTCAGATATGCATTCAACAATATAAAGCCGTTGGGTTGTAACATGCGAGTTTACGGACATTTACGGAGATTCTTTTGGTGAGAAGAACTGCGACCGAAGATAATAATGTTTTTTTTTTCTATTGCACTCAAGCAGTTTAAGGCCTGGGTCAGGGGCGTTTATTAGAGAAAACGGTTTTTTGTGAAATAACAGCCTAGAGGAATGACTCTGAAACGTCAAATTCGGCACATGGCTAGTTCTCATCATCCTTAGCATTTGCACGTGCAATAAACGTTATCATAGATCACGTGACGTGTCACGTGACCATTGCTTTCAAATCATCAATTATTTGAGGAGTAGGTGATTTTTGTAGGATAAAATATCGAATAAAAACGCTTTTCTTACGCGTATTAATTATTTCCAGCGTCTCACGTTTGGAGTGAACGTCCATCGTTCTCAACAAAAACGTTGTAAGGGCAAAGGTCATTTTTCGTCCCAGAATTCAACCTTTAGTTGTTCATAATTTAAAAACTAAAGCTGGAGAACAATCACTCCAAGCGTAGAAAGTTAGATATATTGGATTTACATTAAAAACGCTGATTTATTTATCTGTAAACTTAAAATCCGCCACCGCATCGCCGATTTAAGAATTTTTCAAATTTTGATCCCGTGACTGATCACGTGATCAAATTTATACGTTAAGGCAAACAAGCACAACAAGATTTATCTTCAGGGAAAGTTTCGTCCAGTTCTAGGGAATCTGGAGGAATATATTTGCGGTCAACCATATTTATGAGCATATTTCTAAACCAAGGCCTTAAACAGCTTGAGCACGCAAAATGTGCTAATAATCGCATCCAAAGGGGACTTAAAATCTTGGCTAAATCCCATCATAACTAGTTTCCTATAGCATGTAATCCCTCTGATATCAAATGCATAAATGCCTTCAGAGAAAAAGCAAAATTATATTTTGGCAGGAATACCGAAAATTGGGCTGTTTACTTTGCGCGATGTGTCAATCATTCCATAGATGTTGAATTTGGTCGGTGGTCGATCTTGCAATCAAGGAACTTCTGCCGGCAGAGTAGTTCAAAGGTTCAATCGTTAGCGCACATAAATCCAATCCCCTTGTTCTACAAAAAAATATTAGCGAGGATTAAGCTATCAGAAACGAAAACATCGACAGGAACAACTCTCGAATTTTAACATTATTATTAGCTACCAAAAAAAGAACAATAAATTACCAAAATAGTAAATCGCCCTGACCTAACAAAAAAGTGTTAACGCTTGCTGCAATAACCGCGAAGCGATGGGAATCAGAAAATTCTAGCGGCTTACCTTGCAACATTGTAACTTGCGATCAGGCGTAACTACCGGTTTCGATCGTTACAAAAAATTTGAAAATTCGCACGCCAAACAGTCGCGTGCATCGGCCCGGCACTTCGGCTTTGTAATATATTTCAAAATCGTTCAAACCTGTATTCTTCGCTATTATAGCACACACTGTAAACAAATAGGACGGAAAAGCAATTGTTTACTTGTAAAGAGACTGAATGTTAAAACAAAATGAAAATAATTTGTTCCGTGACAGATAGGAAACCGTTCGTTGCTTGTGGTTTCTGTGGTGTGAAGATCTCGCCTGTGATTGGTTACAACACAATAAACATTCCAGACATATTTTAGGTGTTCACGGCAATATAATCACCGCTGTAAAAGGTACTCCGGAAAGTGAATTTTCAACTGATAAAATAGAAGAGGAAAAGATTTTTTCTCTGGAAATTCTTAAATTTTGCATCCACTTGTATAGCGCCCGGATTGTGTGGTTGAAAAAAAAAATTGAATTAACGCTTCAAGGGCTTGTTCACTTCACCGCGGCATCTTGCAGCTCACCAAGAAAGTTCACCTAAAAATTCACCGGCATTAATGGGAGGATCGAGTAGATCAAACTTGGGGGAAGTTCTTTCTTTGGACAAACCGTTTGCTTTTTTTCTAGATGCGTGTGTTGTGTGGTTGAAAGCTCAACAACACAGGTAGCTTAAATAAATTGAAGCTTAGCATTTGGTTTAGTCGTTGTTACTTTTGTTCAGGAAGGAAACTTGTATTTTTGTCTCGACTGGATATAAATAACAATCTACTTGTTTTGGACACAAAGAAGTAGCTAGTCGAATTGTTTGTTTGTTGGTTTGCTTGCAGGCGAACTAGTGTTTTTCCTCCACTTGGCTGACTGTACATGTTTTTCGGCCTTTGTGTTTCTATAGTGTTAAGAAGTGAAGGAAACGTTTGCCCTTGTGTTATCAACTCGTAATTGCAATGAGTCCTCCTTATGTTTTGCGCGACGAGGGCAATTTCAGCAAATTTCTAAAAACACAAGTGATATTAATCCTTAATTTTACTCGGCCCGATTCGATTACCTATCCAAACTATAAGGATTGTTTTCCTTTTTCTCTTTTCTACGACATTTAAGGTTCTCTAAGCTTAACTTAGTACGAAATATGTTTGTTAAGCCCCGGCTAAAAGATCAAACATTTTCATCCAACATCGTGTTTGTCACACATAACGTTTGCTGGCTAAACGCATAATAAATTTTGACCAAACACCGGACCAAGTGTGGCCAAAAAATGATTTTTGCGTATTAGCGCTGAAATATTCGAAGTTATGTGGTTAATTTGGTTGCTTTTCACCGTTAGTAGTAGAGCGGGGGTCGAATGAATACCGGCCGATTACCGCCGAATTTCCCCAAAAATACCCAACCCCCCCCCCTCCCCCAAGCTTATCCTCGTGCTCGTCCTTTATTTCGCGCGAAGATAAGTTTTGGGGATGTTTTGGGAGGAGACTCAGAGGGCGGGGGGAAGCAAAGGGCGGCGGCGGAACACGCGGCAGAGAAAGGAGAGCAGGCGACGCAAAGGAGCGGTAGGCTGGACGCCCATTCAGAGGGAGAACGCCTCTGGGCATCTCCGAGCTTGAAAAGCGGCGGCGACCAGACCACTGGAGCGCCCTGTTAGAGAAACGCAGCACTTAGGTACACCCATTCGAGGCACAGCTCTTTTGGCCTCCAACTTGGAGGCTAGCTGCTCTCTGACTGAAGCCGCCCCTAGAGCTTCAAGAGAGGATTCTTAAGGAGCTCATCCCCGCGAAAATCAGAGAGCGCGCAGCCCTGGGCTGCGAGCGTGTTTTTGAAGAGCTTGAAACATGGTATTTCTGCGAAAAACGAGGAAAATTCGTGCCTGTTTGGAAATGTTTGGACCATAAAAACGATTTTGCGTGTAACAGCGCGAGTGCACCCTGCGCGCCAAAGGGTTTTACCACAAACTCACGTCAAACGTTGACGTACATGACACCCCAAAAGTCATATTCTGTAACGATGAGGAATTTCAATGGGTCTATGGCAGACTTGAAAGCCGCCACGCCAAAAAAATTCTGCCCGAGGCAGATGATTTCCTGCTGCTGCAATGCAAAAAACCTGGCTTGGCTCAGCGCTGCTAGTGCCGAGGCCGGCTGACCACGTGAGCGGTACAGGCCGGCGGCGAAAGGTCCGCCCGCCCACTTTCCAACAACGTGGTGACGTATTCCTCAGCGGCGGCGTAATTTTTAGCGTCATTGCGCAAGCGGTTGTGCCGTGGCTTTTTTTTTTTACACCAACGCTTGGGCACCCTTTTAGAGAGACGCGGCGCCCGTGTATCTCCGTGTTTGAGAAGCCGCACGCTCAGACCACTGGAGCGCAATATTAGAGAAGCACAGCACCAGAGAAGCATTCGAGGCACAGCCTCTGTGAACTCCAAGATGGCAAACAGCGCAACCGCACCCCGCGCAACCACCGAAAACCCCGCCATGGAGCGGTAAAACCAACAAGCTCTTGTTAAGTTTATCCAGCAACTGCTCGCGGAAATGGACCCCCGACGAGAGCAGGTTTTAGGGGACCTTCTCGCGGGCCTTGCGCCGCCGCCAGGCCCCCTCCACGAAACCATCCAAAACACCTTGGTGAAGCCCCTTTCCAAAGCAGCGAAGGTACGGCTGCCCAAGCCATTGCGCCCACAACCTGTTCAACCGAAAGCGCCTCCACGGCGACGAGGCAGACACCCTCGAAATTTGACGGGAGTTTGATCCCGTGCCGCCACAAAGAAGGCGAACAGCGTTGAACACCCAAGCCGAAATTCTTAATTTGTTCAATGACACTGAAGCTGAAGGTGTAGACGAAATCGGACGGGGGGCGCCGCTTCATTCTTTGGCGAACGATATAGAACCTGAGCAACAACACCATCCCCGCGTTCTTGGCCAAGCACCGAGAAAACGTTTGCAGGGCTTTTTATCTCCGGTACCTATACAGTTATAAACTGCCCAACACCGAAAATGACTACGTAATGGTTTATCACAACCCTTCCCAAGGCTCCCTGTGGTTCAACTCCCTACCAGAAGTGGAAAGGTGGTTGAGTAACCAGGAGGAGGAGCGGTTGAGGCTGGAGAAATTCCGCAGGCCAAACACGAAATGGGTGTTCCAGAGCTTTTTCAACCTCAACTTGAAAGCAATTATTGATCGCGTGCCGTTTGGTGGGAACAGGGCTCCTGCCCGACTGGCTGCGCAACCTTGCGCGGTGGTGCGAAGGGCAGATAATAGCTTTGGACACTTTTCGGGACAACTTCTGTCTGTGGCACTGCATTGCGGTTCACCTAGGCGCAAGACCAGATTGCTGCACAACAGCGGCCCACCAGCTTGCACAGAACTTCTTTGGCGCGCCCTGCAAAGACTGCCTAAAGACGTCGCTTGATGAACTGGACAAGATCGAGCAACACGTCAACCAAGGGAGAGCCTTCTCCGAGTGGCTTGGCTTACGTGTCTATCAGCCCGAGCAGACAGAAGGAGTGGTCTGGCGGTAGCGAAGGCTTACGCTGGGATGTCGACGCCTTTTTCGGTGTAAAAGGCCCTCATTTTTTCGAGCGCGTCCATCCCGGGGCCACGTCCAGGTTGTTGTAGCGATGCATCCAGTCAACGAAGTCCTCATGCCGTTGTCGTTGAACAGAGGCTTGCACTGTTTCCATTCGGCCATTGTGAGCACGAATTTTTCTTTCAAGCGCGAGTACCACGCGGGGTAATGGAGCAGGCCAAGAAAGTCGAGCTTTTCGGAGGCGTCGAACCACTCGTACGGGAACCACGATTTCTCCGTTGCACAGCTGTAAGCTTTTACCCACGTTTCGTAGCTGGTCTCCTCTTCGAGGTAATTGATGATGTCCTGGAAGCGGAACCCTTTCGTCAGCAGGAAGATGATCTTGTTGGCGATTTGGCCACCTTGATTTTGCCGGCGGCGCCGGCGAGCCGCTCCACAAAATGTTCTTTGATCAAGTTCAGCTCGTAGTGGCCCGAGTTGAACCCAAATACCAGCACTTGGTCGCACCATTCTTCGATCTTAGCGCAGCGCGTTTTTGGTAGCAGGTGGAAGTCTTCGGGCAGGAACTCCGCTCTCATCTTATTCCGGATATTTTGCCCCTTCCGCTCCAGCTCTTCCACAAACTTGCGACAGATCTCTTTGGGATCTCTCCTGCAGATGTGTGTGGGCACTTGTTCAAGCGTGTCGCCGACAGAAACTGAGATCGTCACGTGCGCGTTTTCTAACGTTAACGCATCTATCGGCTCTTCCCGCTGGTTGTTGTCGCCGTACGACTCGAAGTTGTACCGGCGAAGTAGGAGCTTTTTAAAAAAAAAACCTTTGGAGCGCCCAAATTCCTGCCTGAGGGGGGGGGGGACTGCAGGATTTCCGCCCACTTTCCCGCCCCAAGGCGTTGGTTGCGGGGGATTGTGCTGCAGGAAAAAGATGGTTAAAAAAACCGAAAACTTCAAACTCGTTTCAGTCGTGTGGAAGGGTGGAGGAGCTCGACATAACAGCCCACAACGCTCGAAAGGAAGAAAAAGGGTGGTTTCCTGCCGTCGCTTCTCACAACCACCTCCGCAAGAGCCTTGAGAAACATGTAATCTTCAGTGCCGTCAACACCGTTGTGTTTGCTGGGGGAGGAGGGTGCGCCTAGTCGCGGTTGTGTTTCTTGGGGAACCTCATACAGGACTTCGGTCGCAGCGGCAAATCGGTCAGCTATGTCTGTTTTCTACATAATTTCTTTCAAGCTGTTCCCCAGGAAGTTTAGGCCGCGAAAATCAGAAATTCTTGAACACCTTTCCCCCTTTTTTGAAAAAAATTCATCCGAAGACACGACCCCGGAAGAAAGAAAGATTTGACGGGTGGTGGATTTCCCGCCTTAGACTGGGGTAAGGCATTTGGTGTATTTCGCCAGGATTTTTTCCGAGATTTCCATGCAGTGGCGTTGACAAAGTCGTCGATCATTTTCAGCCTCTCAAGGAAGGCCCTTTCATTGAAAGGCTCGCCTCTGAAGTGAACCCGAATTGCATCAAGGATTTTCTTTTATTCCACTTTGGTGAAGTTTTCTCAGCTTTTTTGTCGTATTTTTTGAAGCTGGGGACCGCCTTGAAAACGAGCTCGAAACCAGTCAAAGAAGCGAACACAACAGGGCTCAATGTGATACCTCCAGCAACCGCAGACGTCACGACGACTTTGCCTGCAACAACGTTGCAAAACAGGCTTCTTCGTTGAAAGGCGCGAAAAACGCTTTTAGAAGCCCCAATGTTTTTGGTGGTACAAGGCGTAAGGCTTTTTCAACATCACGACCGTGCCCGGTGAAAGGGCCGTGTCGATGTGTTTAAAAATTCCCGCCTCGAGGCGGGGAATTCACAGAACAAGCGAAATGTAAGCCGTCGCTGTGGCGGCTCGAGGCCCATTATGTCAAAACGCACCCTATAAGGTCGTCGAGCCCAGCTGGGTTAAAAAAAATATTTAGCTTCTTTTATTTCTATTGAAAAAGGCAGAACTTCATCCAATAAAAAA
This sequence comes from Pachyseris speciosa, assembly GCA_016490735.1. NCBI lineage: Eukaryota > Metazoa > Cnidaria > Anthozoa > Scleractinia > Pachyseridae > Pachyseris > Pachyseris speciosa. Next base: position 203,667 of record JAEMWC010000739.1, read on the forward strand.
AGAGATGAATGGCTTCCAATGCGTGGAAAAGGTGAACCGGTGGGCTCGGGAGAATTCTGTGGTCAAGGTGAGGGGTTCGCTTTGAAAATGGAAAAGTATGCCAGGAACAAACACGGGTTGGTAAAAGCGGATGGCGCCGTTTTCGTACACGAATAATGAAGTGTTCCCTTCTTTAACCTTTTGCCCATTCAAATCCAAGTCGGTCTGTAATTCCATCTGCCCGGCGTTCGCCACATACACTTGGTCACACACAGTCGAAGGCACATTCCAAACGTATTCACTCACACCGAAAACGACCATTCTGCCGGTTTTTGATTAAGTTGTGTCTCCATGCAAATCGAGGAAGATGTATTGTGTGGGCGAGCTGCGCCATCTGTGAAACCGAACAAGGGTTTTGACATAACCAGCAGCCGAGCCAACCGTTGGAAAGCCTCTTGATTTTTGTCTTGTGATTGACAGAGTGGTTGCACTTGCATTCACGCTGACATTTCGCATCTCTGGAGAAAAGTATTCGACGACAAATGTGAAAATGTGTGCGTTTTTGTTGATTGGATGTGGTGAACGGGGGAAACGTTTGATGCAAAGAACTTTGATGTTGTTTTCGCGTGAAGCTTCATCCACATCATCCATCAAATACTTGAAAGGGTTTGGTTGGTGGCCGGAAAAGGTCAAATGGGCCGCATCGGCGCATTTTTTGTTGACGCCATCTCCGGGGTCACGGGGTCTTTCAAATTCACGAGTTCGTTGTTGTGCATGTCCATCGCGCGCCCCATTTGCCCGCAAGCAAGTTTTAGCAAAGGCGCGTTGTAGACATAAATCTTGTTCGCGTCGTCTTTGTCTCCCGCGGGAGCCCCAAGATTTTGAATTTTGCGGTTGTTCATGTTCATATTTCCCACCATCGCGGTGCTGCCGTCTTTCTTCACCTAATCACCATGTGAGCCGGGCGGTTCTTGCGCCCCTTGCGGCCCTCAGAGGCCTTGCGCTCCCCGCGGGCCCTCCATGCCGCGAGGGGCAGAATCGCCCTTGTCACCTTTCTCGCCTTTGTCGCCTTTGTCCCCTCTCGCGCCAGTCTGCCCGCGGTCGCCTTTCGGCCCTTGGGCGCCGCCCGGACCCCACGTGCCTCTCGGGCCTGAGGGCTCTTCTTCACCACGAGGGCCTTGTGGTCCTTGTGGGCCTTGGGGGCCGTGCGGGCCTCCGAGTTGTTGAACTGGTAATTGGAGGAACATGAAAAAGAAAAAGACGAGATTGAAGAACGAAGAAGAAGGGGATTCCCGCCTCGAGGCGAAAGATTTCACCACGGCAGCTTCAGGAAGGGAAAAAAGGGTTGAAACAGACTCTCTCGAAAACGAAAGAAAATCGTATTTCGAGCTTTGAAAACTGGGCAAAAGCTGTTTTGGCCCGCAGGCCCTCTATCAGTGGGCCGGAAGATTATGCTGATGATGAATTCCCCGCCACGGGGTGGGAATGGCAAATGGAAGGCAGCGGTCTGGGAGAGGCCGTCGCTGAAAAATTAATCGAACAAAAGTTTTTGATGCTTAGCTCGATCAGAACTGGCAACACTTTGTCAAAGCTCCGAAAGGAGTTCGTTTCTTTGCTTTCAGTGCTCGTCGAGCACGGTATCCTCAATGATTTTCACAGACGAAAAATTGCCAGGGATTATATAACGCCATGGCGTTGAGGCTGTTGTTCGACTCGCTCCTTGCGATGCTGCAAAGAAATGGGACCAATCACGTGCCCCACGATTTCAGAATCTTCTTCAACCCGCCGATTGAGTTGGACTCAATCAAAAATTACAGAGCGGCGTTGAACAGACTGATCACCATGAGGTACTGTTACTACAATATTGCAGAAGCCTATGGAAACAACAAACTGAAGTGGAGAAAAAAGCCTGCCTCTGGGCAGGAAGGAACCGGCGATTGGGAAACTTTGACTTTTCCTGATGGGATGTATGATTACACTGACATCAACCGTTTTTTTTAGCCTCATACAGGGTTTGTTGACCCGACGGCCTAAAACAATGAGCACATCTTCAATTTGTATTTCAACTTCACCATTAATCGGGTTGTGCTTTTGGTGGCCAAAGATTACGAGCTTCACCTCTCTGAAGAAGGGTTCCCCGGTTTGCTTGGATTCGAGACAAAGATCCTGAGAAACAAAACGAATTTCACAGGAGACATGATTCCAGACAACACAGGGGGCGTCGACTGGGTCTTTCTTCACTGTGATTTGGTAACGTGGCGGGATAATAATGTGGCAAGCGACGTTTTGTACAGCTTTTCGACCACCGACCTCCACGTCAGTTACCCTTTTCAAGCAGAGCCTCGTCGACTTCAGTACCACCCTGTCAAGAAAACCCGGATTGATTCTGAGGGGATTCGGGTAACAGACGGGCGAAACAACCCTCTTGACCTCAACGGAGTTGATGTGGCTTTGAGCATTATGATCAAAGAAGCGTGAATTTTCCAGCCCCGTGGCGGGAATTTCTTGAAAAGAATAGGAAGATGAATCATCCGAGTGAGTGGATCAAGTTTTTTTGACGAACGCGCCGGCCGATACCGCTTTAAGCCTGGTTTTCATAGGTCGGGAAAATCCCAGACCTCACTATTTCCTGACCTTCCCAGATTTATGCCAAGATCACGACCACCGCAGAAATCTGTGACACATCGCCGAAATAGAAACCTTCCCGATTTTCCCGATTTGTCCCCGACCATCCCAGTCGAGAGGGGATGTCTACGATCTCCAGTTTTCATTAATCGACGTAATCTGGGATGGTCGGGAAACAGTGGAATCCCCAACCGTCTGGGAGTTTTTCGACATATGAAAACCAGGCTTAAAGCACAAAGGCTTGGGCATGATCCGCGACACCCTTATGGCCATTTGGAAAGTGTTCAAAACGGCGCGACTCAGGTTGCGAAAAAACCTCCAAAGTGGAAGCTGAAAGAGCGCTTGCGCAAGCGCTTTCCCACCCAAAGGTGGGAGTTCAAACACGTGCCGAGGTTGCGGCTGAAAATGGGTGAGGAAATTTAACAAATCTTGCGGAAAAGCCGCAGTTCCCGCCTTAACGCACCTCGGGACGGGAATAGGGCGGAGTTTACAGCGCTTACCCACCCAAAGGGCTTCCTAAAGACAAGGCCACCGTCTGACGCAATGTTGAAGCTGAGCCGAATTTTGGCAAACCAACTTTGAATTTTTTTTCCATTCAAATACCAACAATGTTCAGGTCACCGCGCTATCTCGAGAAGGTGGATTATGAGCGGGTCAATCTGGACACACCACTCACGCTTCGGCCAATGGTCAGCACCAAACCAAAGCAGGAATGAAGTTCTCTGTGAAAGAGAGGGACGTTGTCTATGACTGGTACAACGCCTCATTCCGTTTTGGGTACAAATTCCAGGCTCTCGCAGATGGCAAGGACGTTGCTGCTGACACACAGTCGGCCCCCAATCAACAGCGCTTTCTCTCTGATAAAAAAAACAAGACTGCAAGGTCTGCGGGGAAGAAAGTTTACGAAGCCAGCGACATCCACAAGGTGATTTTCAACAAAAACTAGGTGGAATATTCTGACGATTATGCAAGAACTGTGGCAAAAGACGAGTTTTGGTATCTCGATACCGACGACACGACTGTGACAGCGGCTGCCGCAACAAATCAGGAATCGGCGCTCGCGGGATTCTTTCACATGACGGCGCAACGGTCAAAACTGTCATTCCCCTCAACCGCTATTCGTTTTTCGAGGAGCTGTCGGACAAAATCTAGCCTCCAATGCAACTTGATTTCGAAATTGAGCTGCAGAATGACGCTGAATTGATCTTCCAAAACGGCGGTATCGGGCGGCGAATTGTTCTCTGCAAGCTCGAATTGTGGGTTTCGAAACTGCTGCTGGCGCTCAAATGAAAAACGTTAGTCAACGAAAATTTCCTGAGGCCGACTCGATGGCGTTACTTGGAAGAAACGCTGATCCCTAGATCCAGCCAAGGAGATTCCGGCGGACATTGCCAAATTTCCCCCGGCGTGAAAAACGCCAAACATGTCTTTGTTTTCTTTCAACAGACACAAAAACAAAACGATCTGACACAGAGCCCCTACATTTTTGTCACCTTTGACCTTGATGGGGACAAAAGTGGACACTTGCCGCCTTCAGGACGGCGGGAGTTATTACCCGGAACTGGATTGTGAAGGCGATGATCAAACGCGCATCCCCCGGGATCTGATAAACTACAGATACGGGAAAAATGATTGCAACACGGGGATTCAGCTAAATATAGCCAACTACCCGAAACTTTACCCTGTCGTTTACTTCGACCTCAAGAGCGACCAAAGAAAGCATGACGGGCGACCCGAAGAGGTTGGTTTTGCATTACTGGTTGAATGAAGCCGCCAATGCTCAGGATTACACAATCTTCGCCGCTGTCCTGAACGAGGAAGAGCTCGTGAAAAAAACAAAACATTGCAAGACAACAAATTACGTTGCATATATTTGTTCACAGTTTCTTGGACGAGGTGGAGAAATTAAACAAGTAATAAACATATCCTGTATTAAGCTAGAAAAATTGCTAAACAATTTTGACATAAATGTTCATAGAAAAGACAAAAGGGAGTTCGCAACTGACCGTTTAGAGCAGTCAACATGAATTGACCACGGTTTGAAGCGACAAAACAACAAAATATTGCGAGAAAACAAAACACGATGCATACGTTTCTTCAAGATTTTTGAAGATGGTGTAGTAATTAGACATGTAACAAACATCTCGTAGTAAACAGGAAGAAAATGCTTAGCAAATTTGACGGATAGGTTCGTAGAAAAGACAAAAATGTATACTAACCTGATAGTTTAGTCAGACAGAGAGTTAGCAATCACTCGCAACGCAGCCTTCATAATAGCGCAAATTCACACAATATCGTTCCTTGGCTAAGCAGACGCAAAACCCCAAAGTGGCTTGATAGTTTTAATGTTCCTCTTCATGCACACCCAGGAAACTTTCATAATTAAATATTCTCTGCGACAAAATCCAGTTATAATGAAGACAGCGCTTGCAAAACCACACGACGTTCTCGCTCGCAGACCCGTCCACGATAAAATTATCAAAGCGAGCTAACACATGCTTCTTTTTTTAACATCCAAACACTGATTCCCTTACTGCTTCAAACAAAACAAAACAAAAACTAGAGCATTAATCAAGTTAAACGTCAACAATTCATTGTTTACAGACTTTGGGACAAAGATCTGTAAACAAAAGACAGTTTTCAAATGAAGCGTGCAGCGTGCCAGCTTTTCACATTTTCTTGACAGCATTTCCACAACTTTCAGTTAGATTTCGAGACAATCGCGCCTCACTTGGTGTCCCTGACCCATGCGATTGATTCTGACGATGTACTTAATGTTCACTAGAAAAGTTGTTAGATTATAAGTTTTTAAACACATTGTGTGTATGGTGTATTGTTAATTGCACGTGTGATTGCACTATCTTGGATACATTAGCGTAGCGGACTTGTGCGGAGTTCGGAGACGGAAAATACTCCAATGGTCGAGTTTTCATCACCGATATAGAACTTAAGGAGCTGATATACCAGGTATCTAAACTTAGCGCGTTATACTGTGATGTGACAAAAGCAAATTTTCAAAAAAAAAAACTTCACAAAGAAGATCAGACGCTTCAAAGCCTTAAAGTTTCACAGTTTTTCTCCAATGTAAGGTAACAACTTTTAACGGGTCTTGAAAATGAGACACATCACAGAAGAGGTTACGCTTTATCATTAAGTAATAAAACTATTTACTTTACTGTGCTTCTCGATCAGAATACTCAGACACACCTTGACGTCTCTTAAATATTACCGTAAATCGCCATCCGCCTAAAAATTGTTTCTGTTTCTGTTTCTGTTCATTGATATCCAGTTAAGGGTTACAAAATACATAAAAAAAATATACATAAACACACATATCAACTTCCTCTGCTCGCATATAGCTTAGCTAGTCGAGGCGGGCAGAGGAAAACAAACATTAGGTAATTCAGTAGGAAAAGATTAAGAAAAGGAAATAAAAGGAAAGGAGAGGGCAGATAAATCTACATAATCGATACAAAAAGATGAACTAGAATTATTACAATACAACTTTACAAAATTACAAGCTTATTTAACATTTCATGACATGTTGCTTAATTTATTAACTAAATTAAGTGTGTCTACATAAGTATCCTCTGATTCTAAAATATGTAAAAGGAGCTGATGTAGAGAAACCATAAATTTGTGCTTAGGGAGTACTCGGTTACTATACTTTGAGGAATGCTGTTCCAAACTTTTTGCACCAAATGTAGAAAAAGAATGTTTTAACTGATTT